>JARHVA010005272.1:12500-20000 GCA_037957365.1 Torreya grandis | reverse complement strand
TGGCTTTAAATCCATATGCCAACATGAAAGGTGAATAAGCAGTTACTACTTTGATAATAGTTCTATCAGCCCATAAAGCTTTAAAAATTTTACGATGCTACTTATGTTTATTTACACAAACTAATTATTCATAATTAAAATTAGATTTTTATTTATTGACTAAGATTGACAATTACCCTAAGGATAATATTTAGATGAATGACTAGATATAATAGAATATTTTTCAAAAAAAATTAGAAACTTATTTGAAATAAACTGAGGTCCTTAGAAATAAATTCATTTGAGTACTTACAATGGCATCTTTAATGTTATTGAATGTTAGATCAACATTTTCATCATAATTATAAATTTTATCTTTCATAATCAATAATTTCAAAGGATTAAACTTATTAGCAAAATTTTATATGAATTTCCTAAAAAAGTTAATTTTACTAAAGAAAGAATATAAACTAGATTAATCTTTAGAAAGATGTAATTCTTTAATGGCTTTAATACATTTAGGATATATAGAAATGCTATCTTTATAAATGATATGTCCTAATAATTTACCTTCGATAACATAAAAACTTGATTTTTTTGGATTTAAATAAATATCATACTTTCTACATCTTATTAAAACTTCATAAAAATGATCTAAAAAAAATTTATGTCTTTTCAAATCGATGGTGTGATCATCAAGGTATACCTGAATAACAATTACAATCAAGTCATCAATTGAACTATGCATAATTCTTTGAAAACTATATCCTACATTCATTAATCCAAATGACATTTTATTATAAGTGAAATTCCCTCTATGCCTAGTAAAATTTATTTTATGTCTTTCTTTAAGATTTATAAAAAACTTATTATAACTAAAAAAATCCATCTAATAATGATATAATTTATAATCTTGTAACTTGTTAGAAAAATTTATCTATACTTGGTAGAGGAAAATTATCTTTGACATTGGGTTTGTTGAAGTCCCTAAAATCAACATATAATTTGATATCACTATTTTTATTTTTAATTGGCACTAAATTAACTACCCATTCAAAATATTTTACAGAGAAAATGATACTAACATCAACCATTTTATCTAGCTCTTTGTTAATGGTGTCCTCTAACTAAGGGATAATTCCTCACAATTTCTATCTTAAAAGTTTAATACCAGGTTTTAAGTTATTTCATGTTTAATAATATCATTATTATAACATTTAAAATATTTGTATGACTAATCAAACACATCAATAAATTATTTAAATAATTTAATAAACTTTATTTTTTCACTTGTAGTAATTTGAGTTTTTAAATACACATATTTAAGATCTTCTTCTATACCTAAATTGATATGACTAGTTTCACTTATAATTTTCCTATATGGTTATTACATTCTAAAAATTTTAGACTGATCATTAAGTGTAAATATAGATTCCAAACTTACTAAAATAAAAAGTAATTTATTAGTACTTAATTTTAGATAATATCCACAATTTAATACATAATCATCTTAATTAGAGTAATTAATTTTAGTAAAAGAGTCTATAAGTTCATCAAAACTAAAAATAGGGAAACTATCATTGAAATCTAAAATTTTATGTCAAAAAATTTTAAAAAAAGAGAAGTTTGTCACTAATTCACTTTTACTTAGAGTTGGATTAGAAGTAAAACATCAATCTTTCCATCTCAATTTTTATATTATTTAAGTATGTGAGTGATATTAAAATCTTTAAAATGTCCAAGTAAAGTCCAATATTTTATTATAATGATGTAGATAAGTTTTATTAGTTTTATAAATTTTACAAATTTGTTGAATAACTAATTTAGAATCCCCAAAGACTTTTAAATATTTAATTTTAAGTTTAATAGATTTTTATAAACCTAAAAATAATGCTTGAAATTATATTGCATTATTAGTATTTTCAAATGATAGTTTTTAAGCATATCATAGAATATTATTGATAAGAGAGACTAAAAAAATTAAAACACCATTTCCTTATTTAGAATAGACTCCTTCAAATATAGTGACTGTAAAATGTTTTCCTTAAAGAATTTTTTATGTTGATTTTCTAGTTTATCTAAATTCAATAGCTCATAAGTATCAATTCATATCTAAACATAATCAATAATGAATGAAGTGGATGATTATATAGGTGTATTAGAACAATCATCTCTTTTTATAAAATAAATTTAATTACTTATAGGAACACATGTGATATCTTCCTAATAAAAGTACCAGTTACTTTTGACAAATCTCTTTTTAATAACATAACATAATTACTAAGCATATTTGAAATTTAGACATTAGTCATACATCACATTATTTCATTACATTCAATCTTAATTATTATGTCTAAAAACATGTAATTCTTAGTTTATCTTAAATCAAATCTAGTAAACTTATTGTCAGTTTCAAAAGAAATGCCTAGGTAATATGCTATAAATTTAAGCATTATATTGTTTAAAGCACCTATATCTAAGATACTATTATGCATTACCTTATTATAAATTTTGACAAAAATATAAAAAGGAAGTATATAATCTGTAAGAGAATCATAAATTTGAGCATGTTTATTCATTACCATCTTCTTCTTGTAAGCTTCCATCACTTTTAGGATTCTTAGCAACTTTGTTAATTTTACCAATTTGTCCTAGAAGTCTAGCTACTTATAATAATGAGAATACATCTTTAATTTTAGATAAATCATCAATTATATTATAAAATGTAGCAATAGTTTGTCAAAAATTCTTAGGCTTATAATGTTGATATTGAGTATTATTATAACTAGTTGATAAAGGAATGTTTTGAGAAGAATTATCAAATGAATTATTTGATAAATTATTTTGAATTTCTTTACCTTTATATTTAAAATAAGAATCATTATTTTTTGAATTATTAATTTGAAAAGAATTATAATCTTTGTTGCTCATATTAATAATATAGGCACCCTAATTTTTTAATAGATCATTAAGAGCACACATGTTTGTGTTATCTTCTAGATAAATAGATATACTATATTTTCTCTGAATAAATTTTTTATATTTTTAAATCAAAATATATGAATCTAGAACATGATCTAATTCAAACACATTGTAATAATCATCAATTTTTTTATTTCTACTTTCAACAATGCTTCTATTAGATGAATAAGGTTTATAATTCAATTATCTTTTAATAATGACTAGTTCATTTCCTAGAATTTGAATGGATTTTAAAATTTCTTTATTAAATGAATTTATACCTATGTAAGACCTATCTTTAAACCCAATACATTTAATTTTATTTTCTTACTCAATGCAAAATGTTACATTTTCATCATATTCTGTAATGTCTCTATCTTATAAGTCCATTTTATACTTCAAAGATAAAGGAATAAAAAAATTAAGTCTAAAAAATTCTTAGAAGATCTAAGATTATGAAGAATATTTTGACGCAACTTAGTAAATCTAATAATAAAATAGTATATAGTCTGACTTAGATCAAGAGAAAAATTTATGATATCATTGACTAGATCTAGATCTTTTTAGTGTTTCCAAAATCTAATTCAAGCTAATATTTAATATCTTTCCAAGTGTTGATAGATTTAATAGGTAAACTAACAAAAGCTTGATATGGTTTTCCTTCAAGTATTTGAGTAAAACTTATTAGGCAAATATTTTTACTTGTTATACAAAGAGTAGCATAATCTAACTTAAATGCATATAAATGATATTCCCAAAATTCCCTAAAAGCTCTATAAATTTTTTTTATATTAAATCTTTTAAGAGAAGGTAACTTACCTAGATAATTTCTAATATTAAATACATTTCTAAAAATCTATGGATTTGAATCCATTAACTAGTCTACCTCATCCTTAGGACTAGCTTCGTCTTTAGTGAGATCATTCTGATCTCTATTATATTTTATACCTTGAATCATATCTTGTATTCTCTCTTCTACTTGAGCTCCCAATGAAATTTTTATTAGTTTTTTTTTACCTAAATTGATTTTTTTTTTAACATGATTATCTTGATTTAATTATAAATTTATATTAATGGGTTTAGAGAGCATAACAAAATCATCAAATAGATCAGAATCAAAATAAAAATAGGTTATACATTTAGAATTAATAGTTAAACTCTTACTCTATCTTTTTGAATTCATCTATTTATATTTAATATGTCTTGTTGAGTCTCAAGAGTAAGATTATAATACCAATATATCCTAAATTATATAATTTCTTCTTATTTATTTATGACTTGTATGACATACTAAAGATTATGAGAATGATTATACCAAGCATAATGATTTAAATTAACATTAAAATCAATGTGATATTCAGTGCTATGAAATCTAGGTTGGATAATAGGAGGTTGTCCTCCAAGTACCATGAGAAAGAATAAAATATAGTTTCAAAATTATTTTTTTGAAAATATTCATAATGGAGTCACCAGATTTATTATTGATGAAAATTGTTTTGCAATTCAATCAATGTTTTTACCTATTGTAAAGGTTAAATTGGAATCGTATTGGTCTAATAATAAGCTTCTAAAAGTTTAATTATGATTGTAAATATTTGAGTATTTTTTAAATATTCTAGGAAATAATAAATAAGCTAGTAAATTTAACATATTCTATTATAATTTCAAAACTCTACTTATCAAATATTAAATCAGTTAAAATATGAATGTGTAATCTATTCGATCAGATAAACAAGGTCTATGAGAAAGAGAATCTCTTGAAAAAAATAAATCTAGTTCAATAATATAACGTATTATCAATGTAATATCTTTCTTTGTTGTAATGAGTTATGAATAACACTAAGATAATTAATAAATAAATACAAATGTAAAATTAAGATAAGAAAAGAAGTCAGTTTATAAATAGATCTTCAATAAAGCAAACATAACTCAACAATCAAGATAAAGAAGAAAATAAAACATAAATTAACTAAGCAAAGACAACAAACTGATTAATAAAAAGTATAAAACAATCTAATCTAAAATCTTAATTAATTTAAGAAAATAAACTAACAAAAGAAAGAAAAATAACTAAAGAAACTTAACCTAATAAAAAAAATCAAGAATAAACATCAAATTAAATAAAATAGAAAATAAATTAGATCAATTAGAGATTAAACTAAAATAATATTAAACTAAACTAAAAGTAAAAATAAATTATAACATAGACAAAACATGTGACTCTGAATAGAGAGAGTCATCTTTGCAAAATAAATAATTTTTTTGTTTTATAAAAAAACATTATTTAAAAAATATTTTAAAAATATAACTTCTATAATCAATCAGATCAATGAAATATTATAAATATTAAAATTTTCATAATTATTTGGGATGAATACTCAGAGTCTACATATAAGACTGCAAGAAATAATCATCAAAAGATGTTAAAATTGGAAAAATTTAGATAGTATGTTATAAATAATAATATAAAAATAGATACACCTACATTTCCTAATTAATAAACTCAACCATAAAATAATATACCATTGACCTATCTGCAAAAGTCATGTTATCTCATACAAGTTGTAGAGAAGACAGAGATAAATGATTGATTTTTAAAATATTTAAGTCTTCAATACCTATGTTTTTCCTCCTCTTCAAATGAATTCTTGATATATTTGTATACTTCAAAATTAGTTGAAAAATAATTTTTAACTAACTTTAGTTAGTTACTTCTTAACTTAAATAATTGACTTTTACAAGTCTAATGATATTGACAATTATTAGTTAAGATTTATTTAAGACTTAAAAGTCTTAAGAAATCAATTATTTGAACATAGACCACATATTTATGAATGGGTTGGAATCCTATAATCAATTAATAATAATTAGAAATACATATTTTAATAAATAATATGATAACTCAAAGATAAATGATTTCCTTGTCTATATTAATTTCATAATGCATATAATCAAAATTACTTATGCATATTATATATATCAAAATTTAAAACTTTTTTTTACATTAAAAATATTATAACCAAATTATAAAATTCTGAAATGTACTTAAGTCTTAATAACTTAAAAGTTTAACTTCAAAATGTAAATTTATCTTTTTGATAACCAAAAGTTATTAGAATCAGATAAAACTTTTATCACTAGTTTTCCCTATTTATTTAGACACTTATTATATTCTATTTCAACTATAAGAAATTGAAGTAGTTTTGTTCTTGAGTCACTTTCAAAGTCATCTACCTTCAACTTAATCTAATTTACAACTTTGATTTTTGTTGAAGTATTTGATTCATCCTAACTGGTTGAATACTTGTTTAGAGTGGCTGGATTTACGAAAAGTAGTGGCTTTTCTAGACTTGGATATAAATCTATAGCTGATGGGAAGAACTACTATGTGACTAAGATTTGGATATAAATCTATGGCCAAAAAATGTCTATTAACCCTTATGATTTACATGATTAAATTTTAGATTATTCAACACATTTAAAAAATTTAGGGTTAGTGAAATCAAAATGAATATACATCATGGATTCTCTATTAGCATACCTAGGACAAAAGCATTTAGCCCTAAAACTCCTTCTACAAAATTTCCTATTTGTTGCCTCCTGAATCATACTACCAAAATTTTGATTACTTTCCAAGCTCTGCTATCATTATCCCTACTTGAACCTAGTTGGTACCAGCCTAACATCCTATATACAATTTAAAATATGATCTTTATATGACTGAGTATAAAAATAATACAAAAATTATGGAAATAAAATTGTACCTTTTTATTTCAATCCTTCATTCACTTTATGAAATTTTTTTGGTTATAGCAATAGAATGAATTAAAAAATTCAACTATCTAAAACTAAACCATTCGTTAAAAAAACATTGACTATGTGATGTCCCTTTAAATAAAAATGGAAAACTAATAATAAAATTATATACTTCATATTTTTATTACCCCTATAACATTTGGTTCTCACTACATAGTTGCCTTCTCAAAAATATTCAAGATATGTATTGTCCATATCTACTATTGTACATATTTATAAAAGTAAACCAGTAAATCCATAATATAAAAAAAATCAATAGATGTTCCATTATATAAACTAAATATATTTCCTAAAATAGTTTAAATTCTAAAACCTTTGAAAATTCATATCATCATAAACCATACAATGTTACAAGTCTTCGACAGGGTTATTCTTTTTTTTTTAAAACAATACTTGAAACATAAAAAAATAGCATATCTGAGTTTTCTTTAAACCATAAAGCATTTCTTACTACTCTTACATATTTATGACTCTAAAATAAAATACAAAATAATAAATTAATAATTTTTAAAATAACTTTATGAGTTTATAGAATAACATATATTACATGTACACCAAATCTATCTATTGAAACCTTCTAACAAAGTTTCCTCACATTATACCTAGAAATATTTTCTAATCCATCTTATTTTCCATGAATTTAAAAATGCAAAGCTCATTATTTATCAAATCCATAAATATCAAGAAAAACATCTTTGACATATAACTAATGCATTCAAAACCATCACTGTATTTCTAGCAACT
>JARHVA010005272.1:0-7500 GCA_037957365.1 Torreya grandis | reverse complement strand
ATTAGACCAAATTATTGTTTGTACTTTTATCTTCTTAGTGACGTTGTCAAAAAAATTAACATTGAATCCAATAGTATTAGACATCTTTATACTCATAAGTTAGTAAATTTATCATCTAACCCAATATCATTTCCTGTTTATCTACCAAATCTAAAAACCATCTCTATATTGTTCTATTTTTTTTAGACTATATTAGCCAAATTAATAATTTTTTATGTGTGTCATAGTTCTATTCACTACGATAATGTAATTTTGTATGATCTAGTTTTCTTTTAACTATATCGACCAATCCACTATAATTTATTTACTTGATTAATTCATTAAAAAATATAAATTTATCTTTCAACTTATATCATTGTCATATTTATTTTTATTTCACTTACAATAAATTATGCTTTCATAGTTTTAAAACTAATAGGAGATGTCTTTGTAGGCTAAGTTATCATTAGTTTTATTTGAGTCATGGTAGTAGGGATACATCCTAAAAATTCACACCATTGCATAAAAATGTATATAGACTTTAGTTTACCTGTAACTCATTGTTACTAAAAAATGCATAGATTTTTATTTGTAGACATTAGGAAGCCTTTCATCGATTTGATTTTATATTGCACTAGTAATCAAGTATCCTGAATAAGTTACTCTAGATATACATTGGAGATTGGATAGTGTGGCTATGGGATGGTGGAATCCATTGAACTTAGTTCCCTTATAGATAAGTTCACTATTTATTAATAAGATCAAAATGTATTAGACATTAAAATTCAAACAAACCCTTATTATATTTACCTCTCTACCTTGATATATATATATATATATATATATATATATATATATATATATATATATATATATATATATATATATATATATATATATATATATATATATAAACTTGTTTGTTTTCAAGATTGTGTCGATTGAGACTACCAACATTTTATGGTGTATGACAATTGTATCAACCAACCCAATATAATTTAGTTTTATCATTTTCCTATAAATTATACCAACTAATTTAATATAATTTTGCTTTCCTTTTTCTAGTTCCAAACTATAACGTTGAGGTTGATATAGTCTATTACAATGATTCTTTTATAACTAATTTTATCAACTTACTCAGTATAGTTAATTTTTCTCTTTAGCTATGAAATACATTTTGGTTTAATCCAAAAAGAAAACCTACCATAAATTTCAAGGATTTTATAACAATATTAATGCTATGTAAGTAACCGATCCCCATAATTTTTTAGGAAAGGTTTACATGCCTTATAATTTTTCCATGACTCAACCAAAATCTAAATAATTTTCATGTGGTCATGTGGCTATGGATGAAAATTTATCTATTCATAATGACAATTTTGGGATTATGTTATGACTTGTTATAGGTGACGATTGTCTAAAGAATGACTAGAAATATAAGTCAAATTCTCAAAATTAAGTCTATGGATAGCCTAGGGATAGGTTAGCTCAATTTAAACTCTTAGCATCTAATTACCATTTTTAGGTGATTAAATTTGGCCCCCCTTACTAATAATGCAACAAATCAAAATTACTAACATAAAGTACAAAAATGTACCTACACTTATCTTGGAAGTTAACCCTATGTAGCTAAGTTAGAGTATGTGAAATCTAGGTCTACATATATGGAACATTATCTAAAGAAATGACCTGTCATGAAAACTACTAAAATCAATCCTTACTTCAGAGATGATCAAAATAAAAAGAATATGCTAAAATGAATTAACTGAGTAAAATAAAATAAAGGGAGAGGAAATGAATGAATATACCTCATTAGGTATGTGAACCAATGCATGAACCTAGTGACAATTTGTGGGTGTGAATGTGCATAGTGATCATATCATTGAATAAATTGAACTGAGATGATGGATTTCTTAATCCATATATGGGTGTCTCAAGAACTCAATCTAATTTTGACTTCATCATTGCCCACCCCTACTTGGTAGATATTGATATCTATGAATAACTCAAGAAATCAATCAGGCCATGAATCTATAATTTCCCCATTTATTAAGTATATGCATCTCCAAATGTACTACGTAAAGTGATAAAACTATCAAGTGGAGTGATCTAACAATGTATTTGACTCTATAGCCACTCGGGTATATTAGGCAGATCTAGGCCACTCAAGAATTTCAACCACTATATATGGACTAAGGCATGAATCTGGTGACAAAATAGAATGTGATATAAAGTGTATAGATGGTATACAATGACATGGAATTTTCCATTCCATCTGGTTAGCCTATTTGAGGTTAGGTATACAGAAACTATGTGCTACACACATGCCCCCAATATATTATCTAAGTGTTATAAATATAAATCAAGTATGTAATAGTTGAACCTATGTAAATGATCTATATGTATGATATATCATGTCACAAATGGTGCCACAAAATCTAAGTAACTAGTATGAATCTGAGTTGAAAAAAATGAATGAAAACTAAATCTAAACATAATTTTCAAACCTATGACTATATATATAAAATTTCTATTTTACTTGGTTAACTGGTCTAAATGATCTTGATTGTCTTCAAACTAGGGATACTAGAGAGTAGTTCTATTTGGTTCTAGTGTCCCAATCTGGGTTCTAACAACTACCTAGTCTAATTTCTATATGATTTGAACTGAATTATGAGTTTATATTTTGTTTTATTTGTGCCCTAAGTCTGATATCTAAAACTTAGCATGTGTGTCATAATGTATCTATAAAAATCAATGTAAGAGCCTAATCTCTATGATAAGCTCTTGTTAATTCCCCCTACGTTTTATGTTGTTTTAAAACCTATATAATAATTTCCTTATAAAGAAGTAGCTCTACAAATTGTGTTAACTAGAGTGTGTTCATGATATTCTAATATAATGTACAAACATAACTTCAAAATCTAAATGTATCTGAGCATGAGTAGATAATGTAAGATGTATGTTTTAATCATGCATTTCATAAGGGTGTCAATATATATGTAATCAATGTGTATTGTAGAAAATTTGAGTAATTGCCTAGGGGGATGGGGCATGATGTCCATCACAACTCACAAGTAGGAAGGGTAGATGTATGAGATCCCTCATGTCATAAAAAAATTGGTGTATGCGTGTAACAAGAAAATACATGTGTCATGGTGTAAAAATATACATAAAATCACATGAGGCATGTAAATTATAGGCTAAAGGGCCATAATACAAGAGACATGGTCACATGTTACTAAATTTGAGATTGAAGACATACAAGTACATGTTTAAATGCCCACATGCATAAGCAACAAGAAATTTGGCATAGAGCCACATATAAGGACATGTTAAAATGTCCACATAGAGAAGAAGGAGAGAAAACATAAGGGAGATGGGCACATGTCCAAACAATAAAAATAGAGAATTAACATAGAGACAATGAACAATGGCATAGTCAAATACCCTCAAAGATGGAATAAGCATAGGAGCATAATCAAGTCTAATCTAGGATAAATATAATTTAAATAATTTATAGTTCTATAGTATAAATCTATGTAGATGCTAGGATCTAAATATACTGAGTCGAAGTAGTGATAGTCAGAAAAAAATATGAGAAATGAATAAAAATGATCAATATCAAGATAAATCAATACATAACTAGAATACATAGTATGTAAAGATAAAGCCTAGTTATATCAACCATTTATGACATGCCCACGAGTGTGTGAATGTATCAAATGTATAAACCTAGATCAGTGTAAATTTACCCAATGGGTAGATGATAGATGGTTTGGATCATTATAATGGACTAGAGACCTATGTGGAATATGAAAGTACTTGAAAAGAACAAGTGAAACATATGTATATGATAAAAATTACTATACTAAAAAACTATCAATATGCAATATCTGGAAAGTAATAAAAAATTAAATATATCAATGCACATAATTTATAAAATATTATGTTTTTTTAAATATTTGAACCTTTTTGTATTTTGACATGTTATATTAAATTTTTGTTTTCTAAGTATAATTTATGTATAAGAAAATGAAAATAAACTATTTACAAAGATCAAGAGAGAGAAGGACATATCTACAAGTGTAGGAAACATACTAAATAATGAGTCTCATTGGAGACTTACTATCACTATGGCCAGTGTCAAAAATAGGAGTGATAAGCTACTGTGTAGTGTGATCGATATGTTTTAGTTGAATGTTGTTGTAGTAAGAATCTATGTATTGTTCTTCATTATAATTAAAATATTATTGCACATCATAATCATAATAACTTAGTGTGCTAAATGAACTACATAATAATTTGGAGTTTACATTTTTGGATTGTGCTTTGGAAGATTTATTGTGATTTTTGTAGACATACAGTGTTGTGGATGCTCTTTTTATAAAGAGTCTTGTTTGAGAATGCTTATTGGTTGAGCATGATTTTGACTATGTATCTTAGGATCTTACTCTTCCTATAACATTTCCTATGTGTCTAGATGTTTTTCCTTGATAAATTATATCTATGATTGATGTCCCTTAGGATGTTCAATAAATCTTAAACACTATTGACCAATATTATTAACTTCTAGAATAGGAGTAGTGATGTCTTGGGCCTACTTTCCCAAACCTTGACCATGATAATCATATTATTGTATATAATTGTGACAAAAATTATACCATATTGAATGTTTAACCTCATTTTGAAAAGGTATATTTACTCGATTTATTTGTGCTTTCTGTACTATTTATGACTTTGATTATGATTTTTGAACCTTGTGTTGTTCTGAGTGGTACTCTAGTATCCATTTTTGTAATGTTACTAAATTTTAACCTTTTTAAATTTGTATACATACCATTATATGTTATGTGGATGAAGATTCATATTTTGAATCATCTGTATCCATGATCTATTGTATTTTCATTTTCAAAGCTAAACATGAATCTTTGTGGTGTCCATGCATTTTATGATATGAATAAAAATATTTGGATCACCTCATTAGGTGTAGAGTAGTTAGGTTGATCAAATTAGATTTAATAATTTCCCTTTGTGTTTCACATAAAATCTTATTTAATATTTGGATGTTTCTCAAATTACCAATTTTAGTTGTAATTTGATGTTGTTTTTTGATTTTATATGTAACATTATTTTCCATAAATTGACTAGTTGAAGATGTATAGATATGGTTTACACTATTGTACCATGGTGATGTTTATCTTATGAATTGATTTTATAATGTTATATTATTTCCATGTAGTAATTGATTGTGATTTTTTAAACCTATATTATCTTTCTGATATTTATAAGTTTATCACAGAGTTTCACAAGTGCAAACCCTAGCTATTTTTGTTTGAACATGTAGGCATACACCCTATAAGGAAGAGGCATAAATAGGCTGAGTAGGGGGATTAGTGACATTGGTAGAGGTTGCTTAATCTGATGGAGGAGTGATATCATTGACCTAGTTACAAGGAAAGTAGTTATCACCCTCATGGAGATGACGAGGAGAAGGAGACTCTTTCTTGTGCATAGTATATGACATTAGAACTTGAAACATAGTTTTGATCTGATGTGATAAGTTGTCTATGTGTGTATGGGTATGATTATTAATGTAATTACATATAGGATAATGATGACATGATATGATATATGACATATATTATAATTGATATAAATCGTCATCTATACATGTGGTTGTCTTTTCTAAGTTCAGTCTGAATTAAAGGGAACAAACATGTAAATGAAAGTATTAGTATTTGTAATAATAAATTATCAATTTATTCTATCATTATGATCATGATTGTATAGATTATAATATATTTTAATCTAAATTTTGAGTTTTGGAATTAAAATCTGAGTATAAATAGAAAAGTATACAAACCCTAAGTTGTCTATGGTTAGGATTTTTTTAATCTAGTGCTTATTTGCAATAATTTAAATTAGATCTAAAATGAATTGAAACCCTAATGTTAAATTTATTTTAATTAGCTATTTTATCTAAAAAAACCATAAGTATTTATCCCTAAATATATTGCTCAAAATTTGGATGAATGCAAGCTAGCGTTTCATGCAATGTTCAAAGTAAGATGAGTTCACCAAATGATTTAACCTTTTAGGGTTTTACACAATTAATTACAATGTTTATTTAAGGGTTTGATATGTCTCAGTTAGTAAAATAAACATATAATAATTAAGTACTAATTCGTTATGATTTTGACCTTCTTTTACATTCTATAAATAGAACAAAATATGGAAAATAAAGCCTTATTTGAAAACTAACTATTGTAAATGATCTAGGTTTATAAACATGGGATCTAGGAAGTGGTCTATATCATCAACAAGATTTTGGTATTCATCTATTCACTAAACAATAGTGCTTAGTTTAGAATGTAGCACTATCCATGTGTAGTGTCATTAATGTAATGTTAGTGTCCCCTTTGTGGGACTTTTCCTATTTTTTGGGAGTACATGTGCCTCTATCTATATGTTCTATTCATGTGTGATGAAAACTTGTATCTATGTATTACACCTATAAAATTTTGTTTGATGTGAAAACCCTAATCTCCTTACAAGTATGGCATAAGTAATAATTTTTTGTGTGTTATTAGGATAGACTAGATATCCTCAACACCCCATTGCGTAGAGAGTTGCCTATAAATAACTACTTCAAGGAGCGGTCAAGTCTGATGTAGTTCTCCCACCTAGTGCTTGATGTATGTGCAAGTGAATGCTATAATGAGAGTATCCTTAGCTAAATTTAATGTGTTTGTGATTTTAAATGTTTAAAAATTAGACTTAGGGATATTGTAGATAGTAGTATGTAGAAAGTAGGGAAGAATAGGGATAAAATACCTTTAATTTGCATAACTTTGTCTTTAGTTTGAATATATTTTGCATTTATTTTCCATATACTGAATAATGTTATATTATACTTGTATTTTTAGGGGTTTGTTACTTGTGTAGATAATAAAATGAGTTTATTATAACCTTAGAATAGGCACATATTTGAAAAACTATCCATTTGGAAGATATAGGGCTAAATATAATAACACCTAGTTGTGGACACTAGCACCATGTGGTTATAGTGTCCCAAATGTGGCATCAATGTCCTTTTGGCATATTGTTAAGGAATTTGGAATGGGGTCTTAGATGATAATTATAATATTATGTTATGACTAGATATAGGTGATTGTGGTCTACTAAATGAATGGAAATGTAAGTCTAATGCTCAAAGTTAGGTTAATGGCTAATCTAGGGATAGGTCAACTTAAGAACACTATTAGCATCCAATTACCTCTTTTAGGTGATTAAAATAACCCATTACATAATTTTTTATATCGTATCTTAAAGGGTATGTGAGAAAAAAGATAAGGGATTAGTTGTTAGAGATCTAAATAAAATAATATCTCACTTAAGATAGAGAGGACAAGCTATGAAACATAAGTTTGTGAGAATGGAACTTAGAGGAAGAGGTGTAATAAGAGATCATAGAGGACATCCAACAACATCTAAATTATTGATAGAGATGAGGAATAT
>JARHVA010005271.1:1202500-1257416 GCA_037957365.1 Torreya grandis | reverse complement strand
TTTATCAACCAAACATTATTACAATAAATTAATGATTGCGTAACCTCCATATACTCTTATACAATTCTCCTTACTAGTACTCAATCCATGGAGGTAATTTTAATAGTAATATTCCTTTCAAACATGATTTAATATCATATATGACTTGTGAGTTATATTATTACAACATGAAGTAAATAATTACTAATTACTTTATATTATTATCAAGGATTCTCAACTTCTATGTAAGTTTGCTTTTGATTTAAAGTTATAATGAGTATTAAATCCTTTTAATATTGTATTGATAAACTCATTAAATAATTGAAATTGATGTATATGTAAGGTTCATTATGCCTTGTATTAGATTAAGTTCCTAATGAATTCCAAAATATAAAATACTTCGCCTATTATATGGTTATAGTTTCATATAAAGTTGTACTTAGTATATACAAACCTTGATCACCTAAATTTTTTATAAAAAAAAAAAGAAAAAAAAAAAAAAATCAAACATAACAACATGGAATCATAAAATTCCATTTATTATATGCAAAATACAAACATTGAATTAAACACAATATAACTTTGTGTGTCTAATTTTCCATGAAAGTTAGAGCCTCTAGAATAAAACATACTAGATCTAGAATTCACTTAATTATAAATAAAATGAGATAGAATATAATACACAGTAAACATCCCTAACATAAATCTCATCCATGGAACAAAAAATAATCAAGGTGATCTTTCCCCTAGGGATTAGTTATAATAAAACAAAATATGAAGTTTCTCATACTAAATATTAAAATTCAATTAGAAATTTTCATTTAAGATTCCAAACATAAAGATGAATGTACCTAGGTCTATGACTTATAAAAGTATTAAAAAATATTTAGTCTTGGATTTATTTCATGAAAGGTAAAAATAATGACATGATTAATTATATAATTACCAATTTTAGTAAAATTGTGATCGTGCATAGTTTAGACCTATAAACACTAGCATGATATAGGTAACAAGTTGGTGAGAATCCTCAAGAAGAGATCAAGCATCCTTTACTTAAACCTATATCCATGATATGAAAATTTTATACATCTAAAATAAATGGCCATGATTGGTAATAAACATACACTTTATAACTTTATAACCCTAATAATATATTTATTCCTCTATAGACCTAATAATATACGATGAAGAGTCACTATATTTGATGCTTCAAATCACAAACAAAAAATTCACTCATTCAGACCCAAAGAATGATTTACATAGCTATATCATAGCATTGAGGACATTAAATGTGGATATTGAATCAATTTAATAATATAATTATAATTAATATAACCTCCAAGATTTTTTTAAATTAAGAAATAATACGTGCATGTGCTAATAATTCCAAGGGACAATCAAACATAATTAGAATATAATTTACAACCTAAAATTGAGATAATGTATAATTTTTTTTGAAATAATATAAGATTAGTCTGATTGATAGTTGGAAATAAAAAGTAAGTTTCATAACTAATCCATTCTCATTAAATATTAATGCTTCTAATTTAAAATGAAACTATGATATAACTCTAGATATCAAGAAATACATAGAACATGGCATAACTTAATTTGTCAATATATAATAATAATATAGCATGATACACACCTAATCAGAATAAAAGGACCAATATACCTTACCAATTACCTCAAGACCTCATTAGTACCAATCTAATACAATGATAGTCAATCCCAAAACTCATTCAATAAGTGCATCTTGTTTAAGTAGACAATAAAATAGGTACAAAGATCAATAATGAAATCAACTTCCATTTGCATGCATCAAACCAATAACTAATTTGTATAATGACTGATGAAACATGGGGAAAGTAATATGAGCCCAACCATCAGTGACCATTACCACTCCAACCATAATCCATAATATTTCAACAGTCCTTAGAACAAAATATTTATGTAACAAAATTAATTAAGAGTAAAACGGTGTGTGTGTGTGTGTGTGTGTGTGTGTGTGTGTGTGAGAGAGAGAGAGAGAGAGAGAGAGAGAGAGAGAGAGAGAGAGAGAGAGAGAGAGAGAGAGAGAGAGAGAGAGAGAGAGAGAGAGAGAGAGAGAGAGAGAGAGAGAGAGAGAGAGAGAGAGAGAGAGAGAGCGAGAGAGAGAAGGTTAAGCTTCAAAAACTAGACATTACCAAATGATCAAGGAATCCATAGAAGGTTATAGATTTGATAAATATTTATAATTTCATTTCATGTAAAAATCAATAGGTTTACAAAAAAAATGTAGACACCCAAATTTTGCACAACACATGTTCTAAAATGTCTTTTAGCCACTTTGTTTGTATGGATCTTAGCTAAGAATTAAACACTCAATGGTGTATGTCTTATGTATTTTCTCTTTTAATTTCTGATTTTATTTGACTTTATGAACCAATTTTCATATCCACATTTTTTAAAACACATTTAAAAATATGTATCTCTAACCCCTTTTAACAATTCAAGGTTGTTTTAAGTCTAGGACAAGATATATAAAAATCTTATATCATATCCCCTTGTTTTAGATTAAGGTAAAAACAGGTTTTGAAGGGACCCCAAAACCCTGCACAAGGAGAAAGATAAACCTTAAAGCACAACCAAGTTAACAAAAGAACCTGAATACAGAAAAGAACCGAAACCAAGTTTTACAGGGACCTGTTACCAACAAATAAGACAATGAAAAAATAGCAGTCAAAACACTGATCTAAAAGTAAACCAAATGGAATAGCAAGCTGAACAAGCTTCCAAACCAGTAACCTACAAACCAAAAAAACTGATTTGCAGCCCCCAAAAAACCAATCAGCAGAAAGGAGCTTTGGATGAATCTTTTAAATTAAGATTTTCCTTTTTACATGACCAAATATTCATATCTAGAGGAGGGACCAAAGACTTAGACTTCTTTCTTCTAACTGTTGTCCAACCATCCTCTACCTTAGCTACCTCAGCAACCCATGCCTTAGAAGCCAAAGAACTTTGGACACCAGAAGGCATAAGCTCCTTGTGACCGTCAAACACAGTCTGGCTTTTAGAAAGATCCTCCAAAACAGGGGGAGAGACCACCACCTCCTCCTCAGGCTCAGCTGTATCACTAACTACAGCCTCCTCAGAGGCTTCATTTGAATGATTCTCCAGAGATTCCTCTTCATCTTCCGATTTAGATTGCAACCTTTCCTCATCCTCGGTCTTGAAATCTGTTATTGTTTCCAAAGGTAGTTTGTCTATGCTATGTTCAGAGAAATCCTTTGGCCACCAAGAAGGTGAACATATGGGATTGATTTTCCCATCAACACAATGAGTAGTAATATGTCCCATCTGGTGACACTTCCTGCACCAAAAAGGGATCCCCTCGTAATCCAAGATTTATGTCCAGGTGCCCCTTGGGGATTCAATGCATATCACCTCAGGAAGGCCCTTTGAAACATCTAGGTCGACCAGAAATCATGCACAAGTCAAATGGTGACTCTTCGTACTGTCTTCTTCATATAAAAACTCCCCTATTGCATTTCCAATGGTTTTATAAACTGCCTCTTACCACAAATATCATATCCCCTTGTTAAACATCTTGTCTTTTGATATTTTAATTTATATTTAAACACAATTCCTATTTATATCCATTGCTTTTGAGTCCCCTTTAAGGTATTTTGGGTCCATTGTCCATGCCACTAATTTTTTTATTCAAATTCTAAGAGATTCTTATATAGATAGAGTTATTATAAGTAATTTATGATAAACACTCTCATATTTCAATAGCTATACAAATTCTTACATTACTTACATTTAATTCTTAGATCTATACCTAAATTATTGTTACATTTCCATATTTTTGCCAAAAATAAGCTATAAAAAAGAACATTTAGATATGCATATCACCATTTCACCCACATATGTCGGTTGGATAACTACATTTGACTTTGAGCCCTCTTTTGAGAATTCGAAATGTATCAGAGTACTTGGTATTTCAAATGGAATTCACCAAGGTCAATTAAACTCAATCTCTTTCATTAGATTCCCCCTTATTTTTTATCTCAAATTATTGAACTAGGGTTTCAAATTTGGAGAATTAATTTTCAATTCATGTGCACACATCTAAAGGGCAATTTTCTAGGCACGTGATTGTTTCAAGTACATGAAAGTGAATGTGACTTTAATTTTATTTATTTTTATAAAAGCATAAGATAGACCAATAAAGTATGGTAGTGTTACTCTATACCAACCTCTTCTTGATGATATTATCTCAAACCACTAATAACTCCCATTTTAGTTACACATGCTCAATCATATATGTTTTTTCATTATCATGAAACTACAAATAAGGATAATATAGACCAATACATGGAGGTAGAGGTAGTATATATTTTCCTCTTCTTGATGATAATGTCATAGGCTAGTGACAAATCTTGTTTTAGTTACACATTTTAGACTAAATATATTTGTTTATTCTTAGGTGGTTTTTAGTGAATGAATGAGTTTTGAATGTTTTTATTGTATTATTATTATTATTATTATTATTATTATTATTATCATTATTATTATTATTATTATTATTATTATTATTATTATTATTATTATTATTATATCTCAAGATCGATATTTATGCAAGTTCATGATGTTTATTGGAATTTTGTGAGGTTTTACTTCAAGTGTAGCTAGATGGTTCCCACCTTTTCCTAATTTTTTTTTTAATGAAAAATGGTCCCAACCAATTTGATTTGAACTTCCCCTTGTATTTTTTTTCATTGGTGTTCTTTTTATTTTATTTTAATACCAGCTTACCCATAACAAATTCACATGGCCAGAAAAATTTGTTATACATGCTTAACATGAACTTGATCAACCAGTACGTGTTTAGTAGCATTTTTTGTATTTTTCAATCAAATTTTATAACTGATGCAATCTATTTTCACATTATTCATTATATTTTATAATATATTTATGGGAGATAAAGTGGTAATGTATCTACAGTTCAATTGGTAACATTTCCTTTTTACCAAAAACCAAAGAATAAGGTTTAGCTTGCATAAGTATGTAAACACTAGTACAGTATTCCCATAAAGCATACACCATCTACTAGTGCCAATTTGAATTGTATCGTTGAAATATTTTTCTAAATATTTGGATAATGGTTTTATTTGTTGCCTTTGTTTTTCCATTTCCCTATGGATAGTAAGGTGTATAAAATTCATTTTATATTTTTTATTTATTACAAAACCATTTGAGGATCTTATTTTTTAACAATTATCAATTATCATAAATAATAGTTTAACATATCCCAAAATGGGAAATAATATTGGTCATTTAAAGCCTTTATATGTCATCCTATATAGTGAACTAAAGTGTTGCCTTCACCGATTTTGTAAAATATTTTGTAGTTACGATTAAGAAATTGGGGCCAATAGAAAACACTACATTTATCTTTCCAATCAAATGGAATCCCCATAAAGAGAAAGGCCAAGGTGATACAATAGGTTGTAACTCATGAATGGTGTATGGTTCAAATTGATGTAGTTATGGCATTGTAAACATAATCTGGCATGTTTAATACATTCTTATTCCATGTTAGGCCAATACTAGCCTTGATGTAAAGTTTATAAGACATGGCATTTCCACTAAAATGTCTACCACACTCACTATCATTTATTTATAATAAGGTAGTATATACCTCATATGTGTTTAAAAACTAAAGAAAGTGTCCATCAAAAGCCTATGTGAAAAAATCATTCCCAATAATAATATAAAAAAGTTTTTGGCATTGTAATTTATGTTAATCATTCCACGTAAAGTGGTATAGTATAGAAGCTAAATAAAGGAAATTATAAATATCACTATACCATTCTATGTTCATAGAATTTTTATTAATCACAAGAATGTTTAAGGCATTCATTTTGTTAGAATAAATGGAAGGCTCTCATAACTGGCACATGGTAAAATATATATGATCATCACTGATATCAAAGTTTATCAAGTATTCCATACTATCCATTACTTCTGCATGGTATTTATCTTTATAGGGCATAATATCAATAGAGAATGTATTAAATGTTTCTTTTAGTTTGTCCACCATTTCTTTAAATGGTAGAAAGTGTTCTTAATTTTGGTAATGATTGGTAAATTGATTAATGATAAATTAAGAATCACCAATTATTTGAATGTCCTTGATATGAATCCCTTATGCTATTGATAATTTGATTATCAAGGATTCATGTTCTACTATATTCTTAGTGCAAGAAAAAGCTAATCTTTAATAGAAGTGTATGTATTTTCCCTCAGGGATATAGATGATAATAACAAAACCTACTCTTGTTCTACATTTGGATCCATTAAAAATATTATCCATGGATTTAAAGATATATTATATGCCTTGAATTCATCACATAACACATTAGTAATTGGAAAAGAATCAGGTAAGGGAGCAACATATGATTGGTTGGCTACAACTTGACCTTTTATCAAATTTTGGGACAAAAAAATAGAGATCAAAATCGATAGGTTTCATCATCCATTTTATGATACATCTAGTGAGATGTTTTTTGTTCATAAGGAACTTTAATGGATTTTCTATTATTATCACGTGGACCTCATTACTGATCAAACAATGTCATTGTTTTTGTGAACTAAAAACCAAGGCTAAATTTTTTTTCCCATTGTTGTATAATATCATTCCCATTGTTGTATAATATCTTCCCATTGTTGTATAATATCATTTGTAATTAAACAATTGGTGATAGATGTAATATATTTCCATTTTTTTATGATTATCATCATATTGTGCTAATAATACTCCAAGGTCCTCCTTAGTGGCCAAGATATAGAGAAGTATTGGCTTGATTGGGATAGGAGTTACAAGTATTGATGTATTTGCTAAATATTCATTAATTTTATTAAAGACCCATTGGAAAATTTCATCTCATAAAAATTTGTTGTCCTTTTATATCAAACACATGAAATTAATTATTTGTGCATCTATTTGAGTGATGAAGAATAAGATAACATGAATTATACCCTATAAACATCATAGCTACTTTATACTAGTCAATAGTGGCATCTTGACAATAAATTTTAACTTTTTTTTATCAACCTCGATGCCTTGCTTAGAGATAATATACCTCAAGAAAAATCTGGAAAACACTCCAAAAACACATTTTTGCTATTTAAACAAAGGTTAAACTTTTATAAGCATTAAAATATCTAGCATAAAACATGAACATGGTCTTGTTGGTGTTTTGATTTAGTGAGTAAATCATCAAAACAATATTTAATAGTTATGTGAATAAATTCATGAAATATATGAGTCATGGCCCTTTAATATGTTGTGTTAGCATTTTTAAGTAAAAAATCATGACTTTATAACAAAATGTGCCCCATGGAATGGTACATGCTATCTTCTATTCATATCCTAGGTTAATTTTAATTTAGTTGTATCCCACAAATCCATTTATAAATGAAAATGTCTCATATCTAGATATAAAATCGACAATCATGTCAACATTTGGTAGTGAAAAGTCATATTTTGGACAAGACTTGTTTAAATCATGATAATCAGTGCAACATCAAATTTTTCCATTAGGTTTAGTAATAAGTACAATGTTAAATACCTAATCAGAATGTGTAATGGCTCATATGAATATGGAATCTAAAAAAATTTAATCTCCTTTTTAACTAGCAATGTCACTTTAAGATGCATTTTATGAATCTTTTGATTAATAGGATTTGCATTGCAATATAATAACACATTATGCATCACTAGTGATGTGTCAATCCTATGCATATAGTGGTAATCCCAAAAATGATCTCTAGGTAATCATATAGGACTTACTTAGAGGCCTTATCGTCATCATCCTACATCATTGTTGCAATCAATACTAGTTGAGGATCATTTTCTATTCCCTAGTTAAATTATATTTTTCTTCATTTATCAACATAGACCACTCTACAATAAATTATGTTGTAGAAATATTATTATGTGCATCATGTTGGACATTGGTATCACCACTTTCACCAAAACAATCATGATCATAGGTGGCATGAGGAAACTTATTCTTATGATAGAAGGGAGGAAGATACTCATATGCCCTCAAGTACTCTAACAATGACTCATCATTTGAAAATTCATCAAATGTCAAAAAAATTAGTGAAGGGTCATATCAACCAAATTTAGGTGAAGCATAAGTAGATATATTATGGAAGTATTCATATATTAATAGTTAACTTTTGAAAACAAGACATGGTGTGATTAGATTGATTATGAGTTATATCTATTTGAAAACCTCAAACCTTGAAAATTTGTGTTATTTTTAGGAGATATGGATTGAGATATACACTGCTTATGTTCTCACAACCCTTTTCCTTTATATCCATGTTTGAGAAAATATCAAGAATGAAAATTAGGTTTATAATATTATGGTGATTATTTTTTAGTTGGATTATGGTATAATGTTTGAAAGGGTTAGTATCTATCATACATGTGTAAATAAATCCTTGATGGGTAAATTTAAAGCATGCATTCAAATTATATGGCACTGCATACACCTCATGTATCCAAGGCTGCCCTAAATTGATATTATATTTTAAATAATTTGGCATAGCATGGCATAAATTATGTAGTGTATGGGGTCCCATAGTAGTACTCAATGTTGTTTTCCCCAATACTTATCAAATATTATCAAACCCTTTGATGCTAATATTAGAAGGTTACAAATCATTAAGCCCAATGCATAGTAAGTAAATAAATGATATGTTTAAAATGTTGAGTATTAAACCATTATCCACAAGGACCCTTTTTACCATTTTATTACACATGCAAACCTCAATTTATAATGACACACAATAATTTATGAGGTCATGTGGTAGTAGGTCTTTTCAAAATATATATATTGTGTTTAGTCCTTTTGATAGAATTTAACAAAAAATCCACATATGGAGGCTCCATATTACTTGGTAATAAGGTCATGCATAATGCATCCAAAATAACATACTTGTAATGGGAGGGAAAATGGAGCAAGGCCCAAAGTGAATTTTTAACTATAACATCATTCAAAGAATTTGTGGCATAGTGTGAAGACCAAGATGGTCTCATGTATTCCTTTTGGAATTTTGTATTAATAGGTAGGAGATCATTATAGACATTATAAAAAGAGGGTGTATTCAAGAATACATGTGATCTAAAATAATCATATTTTGAAACCCTTATAGATTGCATTGATTTAATCTTATGTGAAACATAACAAGTAATAACTACTATGAGGTACTACCATATGAATTGAATAATATATATATATATCCATATTAAAATTTTATATTTTGAAAATTAAAAAACTATTTTTGAATAAAAAATAAGAAATATAAAAATAAGAAACACTGGATTAATATCTATGGTTCTGGGGACTAGAGGTTGGGTTCACAAAATGTTTAACCCTAAAATATAGATTATGTTAATCTAGGGTTAAAAGGGGATGAGATATCTTAAGGCATAAGGATGGTAAATTATCTCTAGAGAAGGCTAATTATTTATAAAACTTGGATAAACATATACTAAATTTATTATATGTAGATGTTAATAATAAGAAGCACAACTATGCTATGGATTATAATGAAACAAGATTTTACTTATCTAGTTATGATATTAGTATAGATATAGATCTAAAATAGGTAGAAAGTGAACTAGATCTTGATTCTAAAATAGTCTACTTATTTAGTAAATTTAACCTTTGTAGCCATGACCATCTACATCAAACTAAGATCATTAAATTGATATTATAATCTAACCCTGATGCAAGTGTCCAATATAAAATACCTACTAAAACTAGATGTGACCACATAGATGATTTTAGGTTTTATGTTGTTTTCACTCTAGTGAATTTAGATCTAGTTTAATATTATTTTTTTTGTCAAATATCAAACCCCTAGTTCTTCATCTTCTTATTAGTTGTGGTAAAATGTTTTAGTGGGCATATGGTGTTGAGCTACCCCAAAGACCCATTTATTAATGATAACTTCCTACATATCCAATACTCTAAAGTGGGCCTTAAACTTATTTATTTATCCCCTATGTGTTGGCTTGCATTTGAATCATGTATTGTATGATTATAAATTACAATAGTGACATAGCTTGTAACTTGTAAAATATATCTCTTGGGATGATCCTTTAGATATTTATACCTATATATGTGTTTCCCTTGTGATTTATATAGAACTAATAGAAAATAAAGAAGCTTTGGTTCACTTGAAATCTAAATAGAATGCTTTTGATAGGTTGCCTTGGTATCTTTAGGTATTTTCTAGTTTGTGAATGAATGAGGGTTGATCTTATATTTATACCAACCTATTTGTATAATATATTTAATTAAATTACTTAGGCTAATCATAGTAATACATTTCATTTGTAAATTAGATGACTTCAGGGAACTTGACACTAGCATTAGGGTGGGACACTTGTGTTAATGCAAGCATCTAACTGGGACACAAGTGTATGGTAGTTTGAAAACAAGTGCAAGTTAAAAAAATTGTAGAGATAGAGGTTAAGCAAGTTTATAACATTATGGGCAAGATATAAGGTCTAGGTCATCAAAATACATAGGTTGGGTTTAGAGAAAATAAATGAGTCATAGATAGAAAGTGTACGCAAGAGTTTTGGGAATGGCAATGGCTAAAAGTTGAGGGTACATCCATGATATGTATTTTCAAAATGTAAAAGACTAAGTTTCTATATAATTCATAAATAATGTCCATTTTCACATTAGTGTAGACACCAAAATTACATCGCACACATGTGCATAACTCCCTATGTCAAAACCCCCCTTAAACCCATTTTAATAATAACAATTAACCTCTTTAACCCATAATGTTACCCCTCACACATTTAATTAATTTAAAATACTTAATTAAATTTAATTTAAAAACCCTATTGTCACCTTACTTGGCCACCTCACCCTATGACTAATTCTCCCCTGATGAGTCACCTCAAGACCTGGTCCCCTCATCCTAACTACCCAAGACTTATTCCCACTTCCAAACTAAATTCCTAGTTAACTACCTCTTTCCTAACTTCTTATTTTTACCATTTTATAATGCGTGTCACACTTGGCCTAAACAAAAACAAAAATAGGCCAAAAATAAAATGGTTTACCTATTCTAGGGCCACTAATGTTAGTGGAATCACCGATGTCAACAATATAAACCAAACTCTAACCTGTAATTTAGGTCAATAAAAATTAATAAAATTGATTCTTACTGTCATTTAGGCTCTCAACATGCTATTCTTTGACATCCAAGATTACAATCACCCTACATAAGTCAATCATAATTAGCAACTAAGCTGTTGAGGACCAATAGCACTTGCTTGTTCTCTTTGTTTAGGCATTCAAGGTTAGACTCCCTGATAGGGACCATCACCCTAACACTTATGATTTAGTCACCACCACAACTAAGTACATCACTGATACTATAGGTCATTTAAATATTTATTCTTCTATTTATTTATATATACTTTACATTACTTTATCCACTTTTGACAACACCCCTATGAGGGAGTTACAAAGCTTCCTTGCTTATTTCCCCTTTACCTGACATACCAAACCTCTAACCAGACTTAACCAAGCCATAATCTCCCTCTCATAGGTCTCCCAACCTCCCTGACCTGATCTAAACCATTTCCTTAAACCAAGAAAGCCTTCTACAATATCCTAAATAATTATTTCCCCTGTCAACCTCGACAGCCTAACTAACATCAGTCACCTCACTACTGACCTTAGTAGTATAATTGATATCGGTCACTCTCCTACCAATTTTGGTGACTGTGCATTCCCTAGCCTCTTTAAAACTTACCCAAACACTTCCAAAACACAAATAGAGTACCTCACCTATACCCTATCACTCTCTATTGCATATAGGTTGTTAATAATGATAATTTTATCTCTCTTTCACTCTCTATTTACCTCTCTTTTAGTTATTTATTATTCTTTTATCTCTCAAAATTGGATTGTCATCTCTAGGGGAGTTTCACACTTCTTAGAACAAGCACGTAGCTTGGAAGCCCACTCATTTATCTGCTAAAAACATCTTATGGTAATGCTTTATTATTTATAAGTAGTCCTCTGTAGCCAAAGAGGAGTGCTCACAATGTCTAGATATGACACGCAAACCAAATCTAGGTTCATTCTAATCACTTATCCCCATCCTTCTTTCTATTTTCCTTTAGACTTAAAATAGACAAAATTTAGTGAAACATTTCTAGCATGCTCGATGGGACCTTGGATTTTTCCTTGGGTTCATTTTTTATTTTAAACATTCATATAGGTACATTATAGTGAAATTTTCATTTCTTGCACTTCATCCTCTTTTCTCTTAAAAATGAAAAATCCAATATCTTATTCTCTATTTAAAAGGCATTAAACTAAAATTTTCTTTCTTTTCTCCTTGCCTTTAAAATTAATTTGTCATTTTCTTTTACAAAAAAAAGAAGAGAATCCCTTCTTTAATTCCTCTTGAATGCACATCAGGATAGTGAAATTCATACTCTATTCCTATTTCCTCTCTATTTTCATTTGAATGTAAACATTTTAGATTTGGGTTTAAAACTTATTGCATTTCATAGTTTGCTTGTTGCATATTAACTCACCTAGTTAATTTCAAGCATTTTGGATAAATTGTAGTACACCTATGTTACACAACAAAATCACATTCACGCAAACAAGCATCTAAACTCACCTGAGAAAATGCCCATTAGGATTTCATCACCTAGTGGATCACCTTACCCTACCTAGCTATCCTACTTAGATTTCACCACCAAGGGGAGAACCCAGTCCATTCTCTGGTAGAGTATAATCTCCAGATCGAAGGTATATTTTGGCAAAGCGGCTTGGCTTGGCTCTAGGTTCATTGAGTGTAGAGAGCAAGCTCCTATAACAAGACACATACCTAGTCTAACATAGATTTCCTCTTGAGTACCAAAGCAAACCTAAAACTAGCTCTAGATTGCTTTCTAGTACCTTCGATAACCAAATTCTTTTCTCATTATTTGATTAAGGCATAAGCCAACATGAGACTAAAATTTTAATTCCTAAGACTTAATAGTTGCTAGCTGAATGTTCTTTTTCTACTTTTATTTTACCTTTTGTATTTTTGAGTTGGTAAGGATGCTTTATTATTGATTCACAAAATCAATACTATTATAAAACTCAATTTGTATAACCTATTATCTCAAGTTCTCTGATTGTTATCCTTTCTTACACAAACCTTTTACATCCACTATTATACATATTTTTAGCCTTTGATTCATTAAAACATCAAATTTTCCATTTCCTAGGATTTCATAATGACTGGCATTGGCTAACCCTACCAATATCAGTACACTTTGCCTATCGACATCAATTATTTCATCGACATTGATGAACTTTTCTTATCGATGTCAGTGACTATGTAGTTTCATCTGCTCAAAATAACAAGCTAAAATAGCCTATTTACCTACACTTAAACCTAGTTTTATTTATTCTATTTAAAATACAAGGTAGTAATACTATTTAAACATCCTTTTACATGGTATTGACATGGGCTCAAGCCAAAATTCTTATCGATTATGCAATTTAGTAACCTCTTCCACCTTCCCCTCTCACTTTCACTTCTATAATGGAGCATACTTTAGATATAGAGCATACTCCCATCCATAACCAAAATCCTATTATGCCTGAGGGAGATTAAGATTTTTCTAAATTTCTTGATCATAATGTGGTAGCCCTTTAGCACTACCTTACTATGAGCCAAAGCAATAATTGTTTGGGTGACCCAATTTATAGTATGCCAACCTCTTTAATGGAGACAACCTCAGTTTTAGTTGCCTCTACTATTTTTCCCATGGTTACCAAAAACACCACTTCAATGAGTAACCCAACTATAAAAAATGTTCAAAATATAGCATCTCCAACTACATAATCCCACCTAAACCCTAGTGTAACTTCCCTACTTTCACGACTAGAAATAGTTCAGCCAAGTCACACCCCATTCCATAATTTAGTGGTACCTATTCCATCTACCCTTGGCACTTATAATAACTTGAGTTACAACTCACCCTTCATCCAATCTAACCATGCTAATAATCCAACCTGCAGTAACAACAACCAACCAAGGTATAGTCTCCAACCCAATGGGACAAGTCCCTTTTCTTTCTACACCTTAGCCTATGACTCATTATCCTTATGT
The DNA here is from genome assembly GCA_037957365.1 of Torreya grandis. Lineage (NCBI taxonomy): Eukaryota > Viridiplantae > Streptophyta > Pinopsida > Cupressales > Taxaceae > Torreya > Torreya grandis. The sequence goes on along the minus strand of JARHVA010005271.1, from coordinate 1,243,217 downwards.
TGGCTCAACACAACCTCAGCAAGCTATGTCATATGCTCCCTCTACTTCCTATCAGCTTCCCTATAACTTAAGAGGTATCCCCTAGACTAATCCCCCTCTAGATATCATTAAGATGTTAATATACAAGATGTCTAATCTAGAGACATCCATTTCTAGTTTAAAAAATGTATTATCTTATGATCAGATATGCAATGAACTAATCCATCTTTTTATGTCTATTCACCCTTATCCAAGTCAATGGGAACTCCCAAAATTTACTTATTTCTATAGTAGAGAGGATTCATAATAGCACTTACAAGCATTTAGACATCCTTGTTATTTAATAAGACATGATGATGTGTTACTACTTCACACTTTCCCTATGTCTCTTTTAGGTACTGCCTTAGATTAGTATAGCTCTATACCTCAACACTCCATTTTCTTATTTACCCAACTTACACAAATATTCCTAGACCATTTCTCTATTAACATTTCTAAAAAGGTTTCTATAAAAGACCTTTATTCTATCAGATAATTTGATGATGAGTCTATTGCAGATTTTTTTGCTCATTAGAGAAGCTTGATCAATCAACTGTCCTTCTCCTTACCCCAACCTAAGCTTATTGATATTTTATCAAGGTCATGTACTAATCATATCTCATCCACACTCTAGGTATAAAATTTATACACATTTGATGAAGCTTTTATAATGGCACAAAAACTCAAAGTTTGCACTATAGATGAAGGCAAAGTCAAGTTGTGCAGTAAGAATCCCAATACCAATTCAAATGATTCCTCCTCCTCTAAAACTTCTCCCTCTAACCAAAAGGCTAAAGGCTCTACTAACATATTGGTTTTGAAGTCAGCTTATTCCATAACCATAAACCAATAAAATTATTAGACTTCTCAAAATCTAACCAAATAATTCCAACAATAGTATGAACAAAGACAATACACTCCCATTGGGGAATCATATACATCCATCTTAGATAAACTATTAAAACAAGGTATCATAACCCTTCCTCAGATTAAACCTCCTATACATTGTGACCCTTCCCATCTTATCCCAACTTGGTATAAGGAAGATGAGTTTTTCAGTTACCATCAAGTTAAAGGCCAATAATTACAAGACACCTAATAACATTAATCAAGATATGCTTGATATAAATGAGATGATCTTGGATAATTCTAATACACCTCCCAATCAAAGTATAGATGTGTTCAAACACCCTTTTCCTAACCATTCACCAAATCAAAATATTGTCTAGTCCACAACTAACTCAAGTGATCATAATATCCATACGGTTAATATGGTATTTCCTTTATCTTTAGTTCAACCTGCCCCTCAATAAGAGATATATATTTCATCGACTCCTCCCCCACATTTAGTAGCATCTATTTTGCCCATTATTCCTCAAGTAGAAGATCTTATTTAACCCATTCCACTCCCTTAAGAGGAAGATCCTCCTTTACCATTCATTTTGCCACCTGAGGAGCCTATAATGCCAATTCTATTTGCACTAATATTACATATCCTCTTACCACTTGAAGACCACACCCTACCTATTCCTCAAACATATGTTGAAGGGAACATCATTCCTAAATTATACCCTCTTGAAGAACCTTCTTCCCTTACTTTTCCTCTACCTTTATATAGTAGTAACTTACACACTTAACCTTTACACCTACTCCCATAATAGATGAGAGACCTATTATTCCTACTCCAATTACACCACTCTTACCCCTTCTTTTACCTATGTAGGATCACAATTTACCCATGCCTCACTCACATGTTGAGGGAGCCATAATACATATGCTTTTCCCTCTTGATGAACCTATTTTGCCTACCTCCCCTCTACCTATGACAGACCGAGTCTCTTCTCTTGTCTCTATCGAAGAAGACCCTATTGTGGTTCTTTCTCATCTTTGGCCTGAAGTATTATATACCAACAATTTCATTATTTCCCAAACACTATATATTTATAAAGACACAATCATCAGGCCTACATCAACTTTGTCAAAACTCTTCTCACATTTGGTGAAATGTCTAGAATTTCTTGACTCCACAAAGCTTGACCATGTGACATTTTGGGACTGGCTTAAAACTCTATATCCAACATAATGAATGTCTACCTTTACCACCAACCCCGTACTACACTTTACCCCAAGATCTTTGATAAAGCTATAACATCTTCACTAAAACCAACTGAAGTTTAATTGTCTATGTCAGAACCCTCACCCTCACAAGAATATGTTACATTAAAGTAGATCAAGCCCTTAGGTGTATGCCTCATTTCTAATTTAATTCATCTATAGTGAAAATTAGATTTAACTCCTCAATCACAATTTAAATTTTCTCACCCTAAAATATAGAATAATGTTAAGCCTTCTAGATCTCACTAATGCCTTTTTCAACCCTCAACTTTACCATCCATTTTGGGACCACACCCTTCTACTTTAGTTATAATATCACCTAAACAAGCCAAAAAAAAGTTTAAACTACCTCCACTCTTACCTTTGCCATTTGGTGGGCCTCTTGCATCATACACTAGGAAATTGATATCAAAACACATAACTCCACTATCACTAAACAAGGCACCATGTAAAATTACCTTTCCAACATCAAAACAAAATAAGGTGTCCACTCTTGTTAGCATAACAAGTATGAGCCCACTTACAGGCTCTTAAAGCTTTTTCTTATGTTAGTTATTAAAATATTTAGTAATAACTCTTCCTCCCTTTAATACCTATATTCCTCTTGGAATGAAACCATCTAGGTTTGATGATACACAAGTGTGTTTATATCATCATTCACCTAGACACGTTACTAAGAATTGTAAAGCCCTCACAGTGATTATTCAACAACACTTCAATGTTGACACTCTCTTCAATGACACTACCATTAACCTTCTTATTATTTCACCTTTGGCATATATAGTGCCTCATATTATTCCACCTAAATTCAAACCCAAAGATGTCAATGTAACCCCTTTACCACCTCCTTCACCAACTTTTCAAATCAACACAGTTAATGTGGCCACACGGTCACAAAACCAAAAAGAAAAATTTAAGTAAAAGGTCACATCACCTTAGACCCATCCCTTCACCAAAGACACTCCCTTTACTAATCCTAAGATTTCTATCTTGGGTGTTTCTAAATTAACATCTTCAGATGCTATTCAAAGCTCAATGGTGAAATAGCTTCACCAAACTCCTATGAAAATGTCTTTGTATGAGTTAATCCAAAACTCATCCTAACACTATCAATCTTTGATTAGTGATTTTCAAGCAATTAAGGTACAATCAGATGATCCCCAACCTCTTGCAACTTTGGTTGGCTCCCTTTATTCTATCTCCTTAATTTCTTTTAGTGATTCAAAATTCCACTTCAACACCCTAAAGATCAGGTTTTTGCCCTTTTTATTATCACATATATTGATCAAAATCATATCAAGAGAGTTATGATTTATGAGGAAGCTAGTATTAATATTGTTTCCACCCATGCCTATAAACAACTATCCCTTTTTGATAATTGCATGTCTCAAATTGATGCAGTACTCCATTCCTTTAATGATACTATAGCTACTATGGTGTGCACTATTGTTTTACATATTTATGTAGGTCCCCACACAATTCTTGAGATCTTCTATATTTTGTAAGGAGAGTTCCAATATAACATACTACTTAGATGACCTTACATATGTGCTATGGCATATGTACCCTCAACTTTGTATCGTTGTGTCAAGTTTGAACATGATGGACAAGTACATGTTATACTTGCTAACCCACCTCTATTTAAAACATGTAATATGACCTATAGTCCCAATTATATTCTCATCCTATTTCAAACATCATCTTCCTCACATAATTTTTCTAAAACTTCCACAAGATCCACTCTTATAGTTACATAGATATTGGCAACACAAATTCCTAACAAAGATCCCATGAAGGAGACCTTTCAACATTTGTCACTTGATGAATATCATTTTTTGACACTCGACATGTTCTATACTCCACAAGAGTATGAAAGGATTCATGTGTACCCAAATTATGATCCCTATATTGGGATGGTCATCTCTTATGGACACCCTAACCTTTGAACCAATTTTACATATGGTGGAATTGATCAAGCTCCCACTGTCATCAATCTATCTTCTTTGCCAAAACCATTTACCTGTGACTTCTCTTTCCTAAGTAACCCTAGATTCACTCACACTTATCTCTATAGGTGTGCTTGGAAAGGATTTGGTTTAGGTCATTACGAACAAGGTGTCTATATGCCTATTGAATATCCTACTTGTAACACCATTTAAAATTACAAAAAGAGGCATGGAGTGAGATATGATGAAGCAAATAAAATCACTAAAACTTCCCATGAACCAATTGTCAAAGAACCAACCTCTCCTTCTCCACCATCACCTATAGAATTGAAGGTATGTATATCTCCTAATTTTTTTCAATAAATTCCATCCATTTAGGGCCTCTCACCTATCATCAAGGTAAGGAAAATAGGTCCCTTCCTCTCATTCATTCTAAAATAATTGATGAATATGATCCCACTATTAACACTATCTAATGTCAAGATGATGATGTAATTCTCACCTACATGGGTGTAGATGGTCCCTATATCTAATTATCATTCCCATATAAAACACAAGCTATGTTAAAAGAATCAACCATTGACATCAACCTACCCTCCCATGATAACCCTCACATCCTCAAGATTGCCCAATATTTAGATTCCTCTTAACAAGTTGATTATGCCACATTTCTTAATGACCATAGCAAAGCCTTTTCTTGTTCTTACACTGGCATGTCTAGTATTGACCCCTCTATCATCACCCATAACATTGTCACCAATAGAGATGTTAAACCTATTAAATAGAAGCTTCATAAAATACATCCTCATATTAATCTCCTTGTCAAAGAAGAGCTCCAATGCCTCCTTTTTGTTAACTTTATCCAACCCATCAACTACTCACAATGGATTTCCAATGTTTTTCCTATCATAAAAGTGATTGGGGAAATCTATATTTGCACTAACTATCATGATTTAAACATCACCTATCTAAAAGATGATTTTCCATTTCCTAGTATCGACCAACTTATTGAGCTAATGGTCATCCATGATATGTTATCACTTATGATAGATTTTTGGATATAATCAAATTTTGGTCACTCTTGAGGATAAACACAAGACAACCTTTATTACCCCATGGGGGACTTTTTATTATTGGGTCGTGCTTTTTGGCCTTAAAATTGTTGGTGTAACTTACCAATGTGCCATGACCTACATTTTCCATGATCTCCTACACAAAATTATGGAAGATTACATTGATGACTTACTCAACAAGTCAAAATTTCATCAAGAACACTTGGCTATTCTCAAAACCATATTCACTCATCTATTCTAGTATAATGTTTCACTAAACCAAACTAAATGTGTCTTTGGTGTTCCTTCTGGTAAACTCTTAGGTTTTATCATTTCTCTCCATGTTATCGAGGTCAATCCTACTAAGGTTAGAGTAATCCTAGAAGTACCTCCACCTACTAATATCAAAAAAATCTATAGCCTACAAGGTAAACTTCAGTCAATTCACCACTTCATTTTCCAGTTGTCTGATCACTACCAACCCTTTCACCATCTCCTCAAAAAGGATGTCTCCTTCATTTGGAGTAAAAATTACTAGGAAGCCTTTGATGAACTTAAACAATACCTCCTTTCCCCATCAACTCTTATTCCACCAAATGAAAATTATCCTATCTACCTATACATCTCTATAATAAACCATTCTCTAGGTGTTATGATTGCACATCGAGATGACCAACATCGAGAGCAGGCAACATATTACATAAGACACACACTTATTGATTATGAGACTTGATATACCCATACTAAAAAAAATTCCTTACATTAGTCTTTTCTACCTCTAAGCTTCATCATTATCTCCTCAATCACAAAACCTATGTGGTCACCCATAATGATACCCTCAGATACATGCATTCCAAACCAAATGACAACCAACATGTAGCCTGGTGGCTCATGATTCTTGTTGAATTTGACTTAGATTTCATTCAATAAAAATGTATTAAAGGGTAAAAAAATTCTGACGAGTTAGTTTCCTACCTACCTGATAATTAACCTTCAAACCTTGAATTCCCTTATGAATCTCTTGCAAACATATCCTATCAAATGATGATGTTTTTTGATGGATATAAGTGCCAACATTGTGGGCGTATGAGGGTCATTTTAATCCTCTAAATTTTGAGCATGTACCTTTGTCATTTAAACTAGATTTTGAATGCACTAACAATATGGCTAAATATGAGGTTTTGATTCTAGGACTTGAAACAACTCTCTTCTTGGGTATCATATCTATAACCATTTTTGGTGATTCTCAACTAGTGGTTAACCAATTTAATGGTTCCTACCTATGTATAAATAAAATTCTACAATGGTATAAACATCATGTAGATACACTCTTGGGCTCATTTGACTCTTATGTCTTAAAACTATTCCTCGATCTACAAATAAGTTTGTTGACATGATGGCTTTACTTGCTTCACACATACCCTCTTCATCCTCCTCTTTGAAAATCTATGTCACCATGCATCACTTAACATTACCCTCTTGTGTCTCAGCTAACATCCTCTTTGTCATAAATTCAATAACCAACCCATAAGAATCATGGTACAAATAACTCATGCATTATTTTTCCTTCTCTATTACACCTCCAATCTTTCTAATAATGGGAAATGGGCCTTCATAAAACATGTTTCTCATTACACTATACTAGGAGGACTTCTCTACAAGCCAAGTTTTGATGATCTTCTCCTTAGATGCCTAACTAGTAATAAGACTCCCTTTTCTATTAAGGAAGTCCATGATGGGATTTGTGGTGGACATTTTAATGGTCATGAAATTGCCAAATATATCCTTTAACTTGGTTATCATTGGCCCATACTTCATCAAGACTATGTTGATTACATTCAGCATTACATCAAATGTCAACAACATGCTAACCTCCTTCACGTTCCCAGTCATGTATTTCAAGTTGTCAAAGACTTTTGGGCCTTCTCCCAATGGGGCTTAGATCTAATCAGAGAGATTAACCCTCATTCATCACTCCATCATCATTCTATCATTATTGCCACTGAATACTTCACCAAGTGGGTCGAGGCCATCTCTCTCATCTCCACTATAGATAAATAAATTGTTGACTTCATTAACCATCACATCATCTATAATTTTGGTGTACCTCACAAGATTATAATAGATAATGGCAAGTCTTTCAAAAACAAGATTATTCAAAGTCTTTGTGATGTATTTGGAATCAAATTCAGCTTCTCATCACCATACTATCCCCAAGCTAATGGACAAGTAGAAGCTTCTAACAAAACTTTGACCAAAATTCTCATGAAGGTAGTCAATGATATAGGCAAGGATTGACACACACACATTCCTTTTGCTTTATTGGATTATCACACTAGCATTCAAACCCCTATGAGTGCTACACCTTTTTCATTGGTATATGGGATAGAGGTTTTTTTGCCTCTTGAGGTCCAGATTCCTTCTCTTCACTTTTCTCTACATGACATACTAATCATGTCTCTCACCAAAACATTTATCCCAACTTGAATTGTTTGATGAGTGCCATCTTATATCCCTCAATCACCTCCAAATCTATCAAGAGCATATTAAATGTGCTTATAAAAAAACCTCAAAGAGTGAGATTTTAATATAGGAGATCTCATCTTAAAATAAAATAAACATGTGATAAACATCGAGAAAATAAAATGGGGTAAGTTTGCACCTAATTGGCTTGGACCTTATATCATAACTCACAAGTATGGCTCAAGAACTTATCATTTGTCTTCTCTCGAGGGAAGGCCAGAACCTAAGCCTTTAAAATCATTACACCTATGACCATTATTTTGTTAAATAAGCATCACTTTACTTCATGTTTAACTTGAGCTCATCCCTTGAGCATCCCTATTACATTCATTTCCCTTCTTATTCACCCTTACTCCTATACACTTAGATAACATACACAGTGGTATGGTCTTATCCTCACAGTGGAAAATTCATAAAGCTCTATAGTCTTATCCATGACTAAAATCAAAAAAAAATATTGGGATATTTGAAAAAGTTATAAAATCTTAGGTCATGCTTTTCAACATAGACTTCTCCCTTGAAGGACAGTCATGTAGCCTCCTTTGGCTACTATCAATAGACTGCTCCCTTGAAGGATAACTATTTTAAATTTTTAAAAAATGCTTAGATGACTCCCTTGAAGGATGGCTAAGTCAAGATTTGTTCTCAAAGGCAAAAACAAATGTGAAAGGATCCTCATAGCTTTGCATGACCTTACCCTATGCAAAATCCAATTGTAGGCTTCTTGCATTGTTAGCTTACATGAAAAAAATAAGCTTTAAATCATGAACTTGCCTATACTAGCTCTCAAGTCACTCACAAAAGGGACATATCATTTATACTTGGTAGGTTATGCTACCTAAACATTTTCCCTCATTTTACCATTTTTCCCCTCATACTCTTTCAATGAACTATGAAGTTCACTTAACATATGGTAAACATGATGCTTCTCTAACAAACACAATGGTTCAAAGATATAAGGCATCAAAGAGGCTCATTTGCTTAAGCCTATTTATGTTCTAAATTATGATCTTTACCAATGCAAGAGCATTCTACCTCTTTATTTTCCCATCTACATCACATGTCAATATCTCTATTTGAGATGAAGAGACAACGTTACCAACACTAACATAACCAGTCTATTTATTTTATGCATGCACCATCACAAATATGGAAAAATGATAAAATAAACTACCATAACCAATTTATTAATTTTAAGCATAGACCATCACAATTATGGAAAAATGCTAAGATGAAACTAACTAATCAACTATGCATATACCATCACATAAATGGGAAAGGCTAGTCTAACTCAAATAACATGATCAACTTTAACATCCAAATTAACATAGCATAAATTAACCATCATCCATATCATCATCATATTCACAAGAAATGCATCTCAAATAAACACATGACCAAAAAAATGAACATTTCATATATATAATATATGATCAAAGTACATGTTCATCATCATAACATCATAAATCTCTATCAAAATGTACATCTCACATCTTTAACTCATAGGCTGGTATACATGTAACATATATAAGCAAAAAAAAGAAACCTCTAATACACAAGGTCCTCAAGTCTCTCCATGTGATCATGAGGAAACTTTGTCATCATCACTCTCCATCCATCTACATCGATGTGAGCTAGAAGCCATCGCATGTGACATCAACCTCTCCCACTCTCTAAACTCTAAATATCTCTATATCTATAGGAACTCTCTAATTTCCCTATCATAGTAGGAAATGTCATCTAGGGTAGTCAAATATCTTTCCATAAATATAGTCTATGGAGGACGCATAACACTTGATGATGGCCTAGCCTGTACTAGTCCCTATGGTAGTGGAAGAGGAGTAACCTAGCCTACTTCTCTTAGATTGTCTCTCTCTACTATCACTACAGTCACCTGACCCTATAAAATTATCACTTAGCCCTATAGTTATGCAACCTAACCCTATAGATCCCAAATCTAACCTTGAAACATCACCACCTACCCCTATAAGGATACAACCTATGCCTAGGTTATCTCTTGAGCTTACACTATTACATCATAGGCCTGTATTACTGTATCTTGAGTATGTAGCACTACATCCCTCTCTCTAACTAACCCTTGTAAATCTAGTGGTGGCCTCCTGACCTCCATCATTATATGTAACCCTACCCACCATGTTTTATAGGTTATTGTACACCTTGTGTCCCCAACACCGAGCCCTACTAGCAGCTCCTCAAAATCTAGCCCATCGATCTCCTAGAGCAATGGTAAGGGTGCCTCAATGCCATCGCTCTCATATCAAGGAAAGGTAGGTAGAATATCTTATAGTAGATTGAACTACCTCTTATCCCATACCATGGGTACCATATCCAACTCATCATCCTATTCCTCCTGACCCATAGTGAGCTCTATAACCCAACAAGTTGGTATGCCTACCCTCTAAAAATTGGGTATGTCAAATATGGTCTCCACAAGATCTCTGTAGGGATCAATCCCTCAATCATGCACCTATAGTAGGTAATGTCTCCCACCATTCCATCCACTTGATTTTGTGCCATCCCATCTCTCCACCATCAAAAGCCAACCTTGAAGCTAGCTAGGATAGTGGTAGGTAATCCTGGTAGTCATGTCACCACTATGTGCTCATACACCAAATAGTGTAGTAGATGACTGACACATAAACTGTATCACCATCATAGCCTCAAACCCCATAGCTCTCTATATAACTATGCCAAAAATATTGGACCCCAAGAAAAATGGTCTACTACTCACTGATCTTTATAAGCACACCTATGAAATCAATCAAAAATCTCCCACCATCTACATTTAGTAATGCATACACCATGATCCTAATCATCATGAGGATGCTCAGATGATGTTACTCCTCATCAACCATATATAATAGCTTATATGTAAAACTCACAGAGTGGTAAGTCACCTCACTAACATGCCCCCCATATAAAGTGACCATGTGTATATCATGCTCCTCTCTTAATCATGAGAAAAGCTCCTCACCTTAGAGTGGTAGTCATAGAATCCTATACACATCCTCTTCTGTCACTGTTAACTCCTCGATCGATAGATGGAAGGTGTTGGTGGTATGATCCCACCTCTCAATCAAAGCTATCATCAAAGACACATCCCACATGACTCAATAGTATTGTCACACTCCTCCTAAACCCATGGCCACCATATGCTCCCACTCATCTAGAGTGACATCCCTCCTCATGCATGTCAATAGCCTTGGCAGATGATCTTAAAGTGTAAGCTCCATCCTCACCTACATCCATACACACAAAAAATGTAGGTCACATCCCTTTTAATATACTCTATCACCACCTTTTTCCCTTCTCATTAGGAGAACTACATTGGTTTGAGGCCCTAAAATGGGCTATGTAGGTATCACTCAATTGCCATGGGGTCTTTTAATGTTAGATCAGCCATATACCCACCTTATTAACCACCTTAGGATTTTTTGCCTCTATCTCTCTCTAACCTAGGCTTCATTTCCTCTATCTCTACCCTAGGCTTCACTGCCTCTCTCTCTCTCTCTACCCTAGGCCTACCCACCTATTCTAACTCTAGGCTTTACTACCTATATTCTTGACTCTTGACACTGTGACCTATCTTTTAAGCCCTAGACCTCTCCAACTGTCTCAACTTACCTTTTTCCCTAAAACACACCTTTTTAGATATTTTTCCTAGGTTTTAGGAGAACTAAATTGGCCTAGGACCCTAAAATAGGCTATGTAGGTAGCACTCAGATGACAAGAGGTCTTCTAAGGCTAGCTCAGCCATTACACTAGTTGACTACTTCCACTAGAGATCCAAAACTCACTCTTTCTCCTATTTTGTTACTTTTATATAGTCACCAATGTTAGCTTTAATACCAACATCATTGCTTTATCAGTCTACATAATGATTGATGTTAGTATGAAACTACTAACCTCAGTGTTATGTTGGTTGACATCAATAGACCTTGTTAATGTTAGTGACTAGTTCAACCCTAGGGCTAAATAACCCAAACCCAGCCTTACCCATTTCCCCTAAAAAAATACCCATAAAAGCCCCTAACTTATCTTACACCTACCCTAACCTATTTTCTACCCCTCCACTAACATTTTCTACACCCCCACCTCTCATATAGCCTGAAAATTACAAATAACAAATCAAAGTAGTGTAGGCTCTTACCTCATCTCTCCATCTCCTCCTGGCTAGCATCGCTAGCTCTTCTGGTCATGCACCTCCCTTTGGGTCCCCTTTTTGAGCTTCCATCTCAAATCACTCTCAATATCTTATATCCAATCATAAATTTTCAAATGAGTTTGGTTAGCTACCAAAACCTCTTTTATCAGGTTTGGTCAGTCACTGACATCAACATTCTTGACCTAACCTATCGACATCGGTACTTATGTATACCAACATCAGCAATATTTCCCTAAGTTTACTAATGTTGGCACTTTATATTACTAATATCAACAACTATAATCGACATCAACACCATTTCTATAATGCTTTTACCAACCAACCTCCCCTAAATTTTTAAACTTTACCCATATATTGGAGTAGCTAGAGATCACATATATCTCCCCCAATCATGATAAAATGCTATTGAAGACCACTTAAATCTTCACCCTCAATGAATTTTCCTAGAGATCATGAATATTTCCTTACTCATTGACCCTTTTACAGTACTCTTGTATTGATTTTCCTAATCACTTAGGCTATTATGCTATAGTTGGCTATTATGCACACACATGTATTTTAGGTGTTGTATAAGGAAACCAAGCCCATCCTATCACCTTCAACCCTTTTGTGTTTCCTAGGGGCACTTTCTACCTTAGATACCTGGGACACATTGACCATTAGAGTTATAACTTTGATTGATTTGACATGTCAGCTATCATTTACAAGCTATGCTTTGGTTAATTCTATCCAAGTCCTCCTTGACTTTGCTTATTCTTGACTTTATCAACTATAGCTCATTATGGCCTACACATATAGATTGATACTCAATTCTCCACCAATCACCCAATTACCTTTTTATCAAATTGGTACCTAATTCTAGTTTTTCCTCCATCGATTCCCATTTTGAGGGGGGATACCTCATCCAGTACTTAGAGCATCCAACTCCTATTTTTTGTCTTATAACATGTTAGTATAAATTACAAGACAAAAAGTGGAAAATGTAGACACCAAAATTACATCACACACATGTGCGTAACTCCCTCTATTGAAACCCCCCTTAAACCCATTTTAATAGTAATAATAATAATAATTAATCTCCTTAACCCATACTTTTACCCCTCACACATTTAATTAATTTAAAATACTTAATTAAGTTAATTAAAAAACCCCTATTGCCACCTTACTTGGCCACCTCAACTTATTACTAATTCTCCCTTGATGATTCACCTCAAGACTTGGTCCCCTCATCCTAACAACCCAAGACTTATTCCCACTTCTAAACTAAACTCCTAATCAACTACCTCCTTACTAACCTCTTATTTTTACCATTTTATAACTGGTGTCACACTTGGCATGAATAATAATAGAAAACAAGACAAAAATATAAAGGTTTACCTATTCTATGGCCACCAACATTAGTCAACCCATGGCTGACATTAGTGGAATCTTCAATGTCGATAATATAAGCCAAACTCTAACTTGTAGTTTAGGTTAGTAGAAATTAATAAAATTGATTTTTACTCTCATTCAAGCTCTCAACATTTTATCCTTTAACATCTAGGCTTACAGTCACCTTGCATAAGTCAATCACAATCATCAATTGAGCTCTTAAGGACTAACAACACTCATTTGTTCTCTTTATTCAAGCATTCAAGTTTAGACTCCTTTATAAGAACCATCAACCCAGCACTTATCATTTAGTAACCACCATATCTAAGTACATCACTGATATTATAGGTCATTTAAATATTTATTCTACTATTTCTTTATATCTACTCTGCATTACTTTATGCACTTCTGACTGCACCCCTATGAGGGAGTTATAAAGCTTCCTTGCTTGTTTCCCCTTAACTTGACATACAAACCTCTGACCAAACTTAACTAAGCCATAATATCCCTCTCATAAGTCTCCCAACCTCCCTGACCTAATCCAAATCATTTCTTAGAACTGGGAAAGCCTTCTAGAAGCTCCCAAACAATTATTTCCCCTACCGACCTCGGTAGCCTAACCAACATCGGTCACCTCACTAAAAACATCAATAGTATAACTGATATCAGTCACTCCCCTACTGATGTCAGTGACTATGGATTCCCCAACCTCTTCAAAACCTACCCAGATAACTTCTAAAACACAAACAGAGTACCTCACCTACACCTTATCACTCTCTACTATGTACAAGTTCTTAATAATGGTAATATTATCTTTCTTTCACTCTCTCTTTACCTCTCTTCTAGTTATTTATTATTCTTTTGTCTCTCAAAAGTGGACTATCATCTCTAGGGGAGTTTCAAACTTCCTAGAACAAGAGCATAGCTTGGTAGCCCACTCATTTATCTGCTAACAAACATCTTGTGGTAGTGCTTTCTTATTTGTAGGTAGTCCTCCCCCACCAAATAGGAGTGCTCACAATGTCTAGATACAACATGTAAACCAAATCTAGGTTCATTCTAATTACTTATCCCCATCCTTCTTTCTATTTTCCTTTAGACTTAAAATAGACAAAATTTAGTGAAACAATTAGGACATCTATGATTACAATATATGTATGATATAATAGATACAACCAATCAACATCTCACTTTCTCACATGAAGTAATAATGATCACAATCTAACATGACAATGATTTTTAACCAAAAATTATGACAGTCTTTATAGAAAATAAGAAATACAAAATTTAAGCAATCAAATCTAGAAGAAGAAAAATCAATGTGATTACATAATCTCAAGGGAAAGCCTAGATATTTTGACATAAATCCTAAAAATGATAACCTAATTTTAGTTTCATGAGCACAAATATTATAAAACATCAAAAAATACAAAAAAAATTAAAAAACTAAAAAAGAACATTCAAATATTTAAATAATTCTAAAATCAAGACTTAAATATGACATGATTGCTACATTACACTATTTACATATGTATTTATCTAATATTTGTAATATGGCATATTATTTACATATACACATGCATTTAACAACATATGAGTGTTGTATAGGACATACAAGCTACACATGGACATACAAATGTTGGTTTTGTCTATATCTAGTGCCCATGCTAATATTAGGGGCATCTTATTCAACTAGATTAACTATTATATGTTATATATTTTTATGGCATATATACCATGTTTAAATACCTATATTTATTACACATGCCTTTTCAATTATTCATTTATTGCATAATATTTTATGATATGATATTATATTATGTTGTGACATAGATATATATGGATGGTGTAGACTAGTTCCTTGTTCTATGTTCCGTTGATGTTATTACTTTGTTACATGATAGAGAGATTATATTTCATTATTGTGTGTGGCACATATGGACTTGTTTGATTTGACATATTTTATGTCCCTTGTTGGTGACATAAATATATCCCCTTACATGTGGCCTTTGGCCTTATTTATATTAACATTTTATGTCCCTTGTATGTGGCCCGCAGCCTTATGTGTGACACTAACAATTGCACTTATTGAGCTTGTTGACATTGATTTTTACCATGATTTATATCATGCATTTTTATTTCTTTCTCTTAGTTAGTTACACTTATTCTATGTGCCTCATTCATACATCTATCTAGACATAATACTTACAAACCCCACATTACATATGTTGCATGCATGGATTTATCAATAAATACAACAATATGATGACATATTCTTGAGAAGTTCAAATGATATTACATGATGTTATCTTTAAATTTAACATGATAGTGTATAATTTTATTTTAAAATGATTGACTTATAAGATACATCCCTCATCTCAAAATGGTGGAACTGCAGTGAGCTTTTCATAGAGACATAGGCTTAATGATTAAAAACATCATATCAAAGTATATATTTCAAAGATTTTATATATTTTGAATGGTTTAGATACCAAATAGTTCAAATACATGATAGATATTAGCACAAATATACATAGTACTTTTTCATATGGCATGCATATACATCCAATTTATATACACTTCAGCACATATTCATATGTATTTAGGTACAAATAGATGGGCATATGCATAACAACTTACAGGACTGGTGTTATATATCCCGATATATAGATGTATTTGAGATACAAGGTCTCATATTCAACATATTTAAGCATAGTATACTATATCAGTTGGTATAGATTCAAGGTGCATGATATTTGTTCATACACATATGAAATAATAGATACAATTGAAAGGAAAATGGTTGTCGTTTCACTTCATACTTATCAAATATGTAGTCATGAGGTGGCATGGACATTGTCCATTATCTTTTAATCATTCATTATATTCAATATTTAATGAAACTACACAATCAAACCTATGTTTATGATGAGGGCATGAACATTTTTCATTCCATTTTTATCATTTATTTTCTGTTTACATTGATCTAACTTGAGTAAAACATTAAAATTGAATATTTGAATCATTTTTAGTGGTTGATTCATTTTATTTGAGTGAACCAATCCTAATGGTTCTCTAATTTACTTGTTTAGTTATTTACTTAAGTGAACCTAACATGAAGGTTCTCTTATTTACCTATGTAGTTATTTGGGTTAGTACTTTGCATAATTCTCCCCCACATTCTTTATATTTGGGGCATGTTGCTTTCCAAACTCAATACCTTATATAATTAAACAAATTTATGGAATGATCATCCCAAATCTCCATTCACTTTAGTAAAGAAGAACAACTTCTCCAATGATTCAAAAATAAATCATCATCTCCAACATTTTGCAAGGGAAACATGGTTTCCACCAACACATAGATGTACTCTAACATTTTTTCCTTCAAAATTAGAAAAAAAATAGTTTCATATTTAAATAGTCAATATATGGACACTAACTACACATGTTTGTAGGTTTTTCTATTGAGTGATTGACATAATTTGAGATTCATACCAAATAAAAAATGTGTTGTACATAATTAGGTAAATTTTAATCTGTTTACTCTAAACTTTACATTACTATAGTAAAAGGGGGAATTTTTAGATGGTAAAACTAGTCCTAATTTTGTATTCTTTCAAAATTTTATGTTTTCTTATGACTCAAATTATTAACTATCCAGATATTACCCAATAGAGGTCAAATTTGTTTAAGTCTGACCCATACTTGGACTAACATGGGAATGATATAAAGGTTATGGGATGCCTATATTTAGAGTAGACCTCTAGGGTTTTTTATGAGGCTATTGCCTTAGTTATGATTTTTTAGATATTTCCTTCTAAGACCTAAATTAGTTGAGGTGAAAAGAGTCTAGAGATTACATAAACTGAAAACTATTCTAATATGTGGTGATGCACCATGAATTTGTCAGATCCACTCTTAATCTTAGACTCTTTAATACACTAGTGGACTATGAAATAAGCTAATGTAATACTTACTTATTTTCTATGCAACAATATTTCATATAAAGCTTAGTTTGATGCACTTAGACTAAAGAGCTATGAAATAAGGTCTAGTTGAAGAAACTTAAATTTGGTTGTCCATTATATCCTTGAGAGATCAATGCTAAGACACATTATATGACCTGAAAAGAGAGTTGATAGCACTTAGGTTGAGCTTGGAAATTCAAAAGGAACATAACAACCACATTTTCATATCAAACAAACACAAAATCACTAAATATAGATTAACAAATAACTACAAAATGCTCTATTCATTACTCCAAGAAGTGTAGAATACAATTCTAGAAGAGTCTAGTCATACCAGCTTGAGGGATGCTTAAAAATATGTAAAAGGCTATATTTATATAAAATGAACAAGGAAAAGTTATTTTGGTATTGAAAAAGGAATCAAAATGAGCACAACTCCATTTAAACCATAGTTACAACTACCTCTACATTTATGCTCATTCAAGCTTCCTGATTGATCAGGGTCACTCCAGTCTATTGCACCATTACATTATTCCTTCACTGATACTTATTTATGGTAGAAATGGTGGGATCAAGTTTTTTATAGATAAGTTTTGGTATCAATGTAGTTACCACAATCAGATCAATCTATTAGGGTTTTGTTATGGTGTAAACTTCTCTTTACTAGTTTATTGAGGCATGAAAGAGTGGAGAGAGAAGTTACTTTCATGTAGTTGGATCTAGAAATGAATCCATTGAAGTCTAAATGTTTTCCTTCATTTTCCATGTCATATACCACTTGTCACTCATTATTAGGAGCATATCCTCATATCTTAAAACTGATAAAGCCATGCCATGCATACCTTGAGCAAAGGTTTGTCAATCTATGACTATGTTTGGAGGATGAGAAGCCCCTACAATATCTCATTTATCTACCACCTATAGAGTCCTAATGGAATAATTTAATCTAAAAATATCCACTATTGGTCCAATTTGGATCATACTTGATCTCAGTTCCATTCATACTTGCTCACCTTGTTTGAAAACTAGCCCTTTGACCTTTCTATAAGTCACCTAGGCTCAGCTTCATTTGATTAGCTATCAAAAACTAACTCAGATCATTGACCTCTTGACTCATCTTGCTCTATTTATATTATTTATGTAAACAAACATGATCTACATATCCTCTACCAAGACTCATGTGCTTGTGCCACTTGTCAACTGTGCATTGATCTTAGGATCTTGTTGTTAGTTTGCTACTTTATTTTGATGTTTACTTGAACGTTAATGACATCCATGCACTCATCAATGCATATTTGAATTTTAGTAGTTACTTAGCATGGTATAAATTTGACACTTGCATAAACTTCCCCATCCTACTAGATCATCTTTTTCAAAATAATTTGGCTGATGTAATTATGTCTTTGAGGAAATTGTTGCAAAATAATTCCCAAAAGAATTTTTCCTTGTAATTTTTGTTTTGGGTAGTTTGTCTTCAGTATTTTTTATCAACCACTTTCTCTAAAAGAATTAAGTCTACAGTGTTTTTGTTTTAAACAAAATTTTTGAAACAACTTGTACTCTAGCTTTTTTCCTTCGAATAAAATGTTTAAAAGAATCCTATCTTTAGAGAACTTGCTCAAACATTTTCCCCAAAATAAATCCAACACAACCAAAATTTAGAAAAATATTCCCCAAAAAAAAAAAAGAATTAGATTCAAACAAAAATTTCAAAAGAAACATGCCTTCGTTAATTATGCTATGTACAAAAAGTCCAAAAGAATTTTCCATCGAGACTTTGACTTAGCCTTTTAATGCAGACAATTTTCCTGAAATAATTAGGTCTTTAGGAAAATTGTTGTGTAACTTTTATTGAAAGAGATAAGTCTATATGATCTTTACCATGGGTAATTTTATTGAAAATTTACATAAAACTTAGATAAAAAAAACCTAAAACAAATATGCCAAGTGAGGACTTACCTAAAACAAAGGTTTTGAACTTACCCTTTTGCGTTTAACTCTTCCAGACTTGTTCATGAAACAACTTGGACACCCTAAAAACCTTCTTGGATCCCTTCATTTGAAATGTTGAGAATTTTTATAATCCATTTTATCCACTTATTCCATCTATAAATTTTCTCATCTATTTAAACCAGGTAGAAGCTTGGTATGTAGGCCAAAATGACCAACATTTTTGGTGACTTAACTGGCTTGACCAGCCTACTGGTCATAGAACCTAGCTATTGACCAATATTGCTCATGATTATTTGAATCAATAAGGTAATACTTAAAAAAGAGACTCTAATTGATTCCTAAATCACTTTAGAGTAATGGGTAATACACAAATAATAAGAAATCATCAAAATGGACCAAAATAAACTAAACAACTAAAAACAGAAATGTGCAAAAGCACATACAGAAAAAAAAACCTATATAGTTATGTACAAAGAGCATAAACTCAAATTAATAGCATAACTTAAGATACCTCCCATTGATAGGGATGGGGAGTTTCTCTCCATTAAATCTAGCAAGCTTAAAGTAATTGCTTTCCTTGTAACTTGTGATGACATAAGGTCCACTCCAAAGGCCATCGAACATGGAGTGTTTTCCTATTTTTGCATGGTCGTCATCCCATTTGTGGATTATATCACCTTGATATAATGTCCTTGATGATTATATTTTATCAAAATATTTCTTGAATTTTTACTAGTTAGACCACATGGTATGCATGGCTTCATTTCTTATCTCTTCCAATTCTCTTAGTTCATTCATCCTAACCTCCATTACATCATTTTCTAGAAGTTCTAGTTGGTGTACAAGCTCTAAATCTAGGAGATCAAATGAGATAGGTAGCCTTAATTCTCTTCCATGAACTAAGAGATAAGGTGAATGACTAATGCATTTCTTGGGGGTGATCCTATCAGTCCATAAACTAGTCTTCATCTTTGTATGCCAAGACCTCTAATTATCATCTAGTGTTCTTTTAATGATCCAACTCAGGTTCTTATTAGTGGATTTAACTAGTCCATTACCCTATGGATAATAATTTGATTAATTTTTTATATAAATAAATTTATAAAGAGACCATTCACATACCTTTACACTATTGCATTTCAAATAATTATTTGATATTATAGTGGAAGGTGCTCCAAAATGGGTGACTAGACTTTTATAAAACTCAAGCACTAAGTTTTCACTTGTTTCCTTCAAAGGTACTGCTTCTACCCACCTAGTGAAATAGTATGTATCTATCAAGACCCATTTATGACCATCACTAAATGGGGGATGTATCATGCTAATTAATTCCAAACCCCATTTCATAAAAGGCTACTCAACTTGAATAAGCTTTAGTGGTGTGGCAGCTAGTCTCTATTTACCTATATACATTGCACATTTTACACACTTCCTAACCCATGCATGTACATCCTTAAATAAATTAGGCCAAAATTAACCATATCTAATGATTTTTTTAGCTATGGTCTTGGATATAAAATGGCCTCTAGAAGGACTATCATGAAAATGTTCAAAAATCTTGGTAAATTGATTAGCTTCAACACACCTTAAAAGCATACCTCCAATGTCATTTTTGAAAATCACTCCATAAATAAGAATGTATGGTACTGAATTTAGCTTGAAATTTCTTCTCCTTAATACACCTAAGCTGACTAGACATCTTATTTAAATTAATCTAGTAATGTTTTCTATCTAGTTGGATGAAAGAGTAGTTTCAACTTCCTATTGGGTGTCTTGAAGTGACAAAACCATCTCCTTTTCTTCTTTCACATATTCTAAAAGATGTTCACCTAGTCCTTTACCTTGGACTATCTTTTGGACCTTTAATTTAAAATCATATTCAATGCACTTAGTGACCCATCCAACTCTTTTTTCACTTAAGTCTCTATTGAGGATGAAATCCGTCACACTAGGATGAGATGCCATTAGTATAATCTTGTTATTCGAAACCAAATTTCTGATTTTCTTCAAAACTCTTAAAAAAAAGACCATGATTTTCAACAATATGAGACCTCTTTGCATAGTAATGCAAATCTTGACTGAATAAAGGAATGGGTTGCTCTAATCCTTCACTATTTTATTGCATAAACATGGTTGGAATTGTACGATATGTAGAAAAAGCATATATAAAGAAATCCTTACTAAAATATGGATTAAGAAAATTAGGATTTTAGATAATTACCCATTTGATTGATTAAAATATCCTCTTACCCTACTTACTCTAAGTGAATTATTTATGTTTCTTCAACATTTAAGTGAGTGGCCTTACCAGTTCTACAAATCCAAGAATAAATCCTCTTCTAAAATTGATCTTGCCTTGGAAGATTTGCAATCCTTTATTAAGTTTTGGAAATGATAGCATGAGGATTGATTCTAGTCTCCCTAGATCAATAGAAATACCATCTTTGGACACTACATGCCCAAGTAGTCTCCCCTTGTGTACTTACTAAAATACACTTCTTTGGATTGAATAAAACTCCAAATTGTCTACATCTATCAAAAAAAACTCTCAAGTTGGTTAGATGATCATTAGAATCCTTTGAAAATACAATTATGTCATCAAGATTAATTAAGACCATTTCACTCAAAATACATTCAAAGGCAACATCCATTTCCCTATAGAAAGTGGCTCCAGTATTAGAGAGCCCAAAAGGCATCTTTTGATAGGCATAAGTACCCCATTTAGTTTTAAATTTTTTTTTTATACTAATCTTGATTTTTCACCAATATCTGGTTATAACCTAAGTACCTTTCCAGTAAGGAGAACCTTTGTGAACTTGATACCCTTTACAATATTTCATCCATGGAGGGAAGAGGATAGTGGTCTTTTAGTGACACTTTGTTCAAATCTCAAAAATCCACACATAATATTATCTCTTCATTTCTATTTCTCATTGGTACAAGGTTTGCTACCCATGTTGAGTGTATGATAGGAAATATTATACTTTACTCAATCAACTTGGTAATCTCCTCTCTCATGATAATTTCAACCTTGGAGTTGATGGGCCTTTGCTTCTAGTATATTAGTTTTACATATAGATTAAGCTCAATAGTAGGTTGTGATAGTTTGGGATCAAACCCTTTAAAATCATGGTATTCCCAAGAAACTTAATCCATTTAATCAATACATAATGAAATTAAAGGTACACTCTCTGAATCAATGTTCACTTTGCCCAACTTGATTAGCTTACCTTATGTTACATGAACTTGTTCATAATATTCTTCCTTGGAAGAGATGCTTACCTTATATTTTCTAAGTTGATCATATTTTTTTAAAATGATATCCAAAGTTACTAAACATTTAGGTATCTTTTTTATCTCAATTACACAATTTGATCTTCATATTGGCATTGCAATTTATTTTTATTCTTTGAGCAAAATTCTGCCTCATTCTATAGGAAATAGGTTATTGGTTTATCACTATAAAATACTTGATAACTTACCTCATTATTTAGAATTGAAGGCCTAAATAAAAACTTGATTTGGGTTTTATCCTTATTATCCTTGATTTGGTCCACTATATCATACTATGTTCTCATGGAAATAAGTTTATATGCATATTGATTGGCTTCTCTAGGAATGGACCAGATATCAAATGGTAGGAAATATTCCATGAGGTCCCAAAATATATGTTTTTAGAAATTTAGGAGGGTTTTCTTTACTGCACTTAAACATCTAGCTTGTTTCATGACCAACTCACTATCACCTTTCACCTGCAAAATATTAATACCTCTCTTTCTAGCCCATTGATGGCCATGAATGAGAGCTTCATATTCTAAACTATTTGAAGTAAAACTAAACTAAAATATAACTAAAGAATATTACCTTTTATTTTGAGGTGAATCCAACATCACACTAGCCCCACTCCCATTTTTTGATATAGATACATCAAAGTATAGATTCCATACTCCATCTTCATCTTGCTTGAAGTTGGTGAGACTAGGTAATGACTCACCTTACTCTGATCTTATAAAGACTTTAGTTCCATATCTAGTTCTAAAAACCATGTATGAACAATCTAAAGAAAGATAACATCTTATTTTAGCAGTGAATTCCCTAGATATTCATGGTGAAAAGTATGGAGGTAAATCAACATCAACAATGTCTTGTGAGATTGTGAAATTTGGACAAACAAGTAAAATCTTAAGATTTTTGATAATGCCCATAGTTTTAGTAGGAGAACCATCTAGCTATAACATTCCCTTTTCATGAGGTTCATACTTGAGCCCTAGTTTTTTATTTATGGATTTAGGCATGATAAAAGTACTAGCTCAACTATCGATCATACCATTATGAATAAAACATTCCCTTATGATAACTAAAAGATAAAATGGAGGAGGCTTAGTCAATTTAGGAGATTGAGGGTCAAAAAATGGATTAGAGTTGGTTAGAATATAACTTACTCTTTCCCTTTTAAGAGGTCTATCATAGATATTAAGCTTTGAAACCTCCTCTTGCAGATACCCCTTTTATCCTGGGATTAGTAGTGTTTCCCACATTAAAATTGATACAACAATTTTCTTCATATGATCCACAATACTATATGGAGAAGTAACTATCCTTGACTTCAATTTAGGAACAAGAGTTTCACATTCTTCCCCTTTAGATCTTCAACCTACTGAGTTGAGGTCTTTTGAGGTATCTCATGAGTAGTGGTCTTTTGTTGTGGCTATGAAGGAGAAGGGGTTACCTTATCAGGACTATAACCATCACCAATTTCCGTTTTCTTGAATCTATTATTGGTTATAATTGAACTATCAATATTAGGCATATTTTGACTTTGGTTTTCAGATATATACTTAAAAGAATCCACACCTTATTTAAATTTCACAAATGTAGTTTCAATAGGTGCTTTACCATTCTCTCCTCCTTGTTGATTTGGCACTTTTGCTAGAGTGAATGAAGGAATGTCTCCATGTAGTAGAGAGTCTTCCTTATTTTGTTGGTTTTCATGTAGAGGAAGATCTGAACTCTACTACATATAAGACTGATGTGAGCTCTCACTAGTTGGTGCCATATCCATTTCATTTTTTGAACCCCACTAATCATTATATTTCCCTTCTTAAGCATAGTTGTTCTAATTTGGAATAACAAATCTATAATTGCTTAGAGCATTAGGATTGTACTACGTTTACTAAGGATTATGCCCTCATCCTTGATAATTAGACTAATAAGGTGGCCTATTATATGAATAATTTTGATAAGTATTATGATATGACATGTATGGTGGAGCTTATTGCCTCTCCATTATAGCAAAATTGTTTTTATGAGCTTTGGGAAGACTCTTTATCTTCCCTAATCTATTAGTTTGATCAACTTTTATTTGATAAAAATTTGTTAAATTTGGGACTAGAGAAATAGTTAGAGCAGGAGGATGGATCTCACAAAAGAGTGGCATCGATGGGCTTAGAGATAACTTGCCTTCTTATATAAGGCAATTTTAAGCCTTAAGTGCTACTTAAAAAGCTTTAGGTGAAGTTCTCCCTCTCATGCATTGAATAATCAAAAATACATATAAATTGAGATCCTTTAGATAGTATATAAAATCATAGTTGGGTGTAGGCTTGATCACTATATGAATTATCTCCTAGGTCTTATAAAACTTGTAATTGAAATCCACCATGAATTAATGATTGAATCTCTTGATTGTTGTAAGCTACTCCATGAATGAAATGTTTTCACTCTTGTCTTTAAAGTGCTTGTATATGAACTCTCCAAATTAATCTTAGTTGTTGACAGATGAAGGAACCAATCCTTTATAACACTAAAGTGATTTCCCTTTGCAAGAAGTTGCTAAAAACCTCATAATTACATTTTTGTGTTACATGATGCACTGAACATAGGTTAGTAATATCCAAAATATGTTCTATATGAGTAATTTGGTTTTCTCTTGTAAAATAAAGAAGAGATTTCAAAGCTGAGACTACAATATCATCTTATTGAGTAAGATTTAGAGGACTGCCACCATTAAATGACATAAAAGCTTACGTTATAGGAATAACCATCTGAGGTATGGGATTTATAACAATGTTTAGCTAAACAATATTGGCTTGAATGGGAGGATTTTGTGAAACAATAGGGGAACAAGAGGTGTAGGTGTAGGATTTGAATGAGAGTCTTTCTTCTTATTTTTTGATTGGAAAGATATCTGAGATACATCTATCTCTTTCTCTTTTGCATAACATCTTATGACAACTCTTTGGGGGATGAAAAATATAAAAATATAAAAATGAAACTCTAGAATTTGTTACTATACTTAGATATGTAAAATTATGTAAATAGGTGGGTCCTAATGGGTGTGCCATAAATGTTAGCTTTCTAGATAGAACCTAATAGGGGACATATTTCTTCAAGTCTAACCCATACCTAGACTAACATGGGAATGATCTAAATGTTATGGGATGCCTATATTTAGACTAGACCTCTAGTGTTTTTTATGAGGGTAGCTCCTCAAATATGATTTTTTGGACCTTTCCTTCTAAGACATAAATGATTTGGGGTGAAAAGAGTCAAGAGATTATATAAAATGAAAACTATTCTAATATGTGGTGATGCACCATGAATTTGTCAGATCCACTCTT
Source organism: Torreya grandis (assembly GCA_037957365.1). NCBI lineage: Eukaryota > Viridiplantae > Streptophyta > Pinopsida > Cupressales > Taxaceae > Torreya > Torreya grandis. Next base: position 1,217,463 of record JARHVA010005271.1, on the reverse strand, counting down.
AAGCTCAGAGTCTTTAACACACTAATGGACTATAAAAGAAGCTAATGAAATTATTACTATAGTTACTATAGAAAATTATTTAATATATAGGTCAATTTTATGCACTCAGACTATGGAGCAATGAAAATAAGGTCTGGTTAAAGACACTTAAATTTGGTTATCCACTATATCATTGAGAGTTCAATGCTAAGACACATTATATGACCTAGGAATAAAGTTTCTAGCACTTAGGTTGAGCTTGGACCTAAAAAAAGAAGATTAAACCCACATTTTCATATTAAAAAACACAAAAACACTAAATATAGATTAACAAATAACTACAAAATGATCTATTCATTACTCCAAGAAGTGTAGAATATAATTCTAGCAATCTAGTCATACTAGCCTAAGGGATACTTTAAAATATCTCAAAGGTTATATTTATATAAAAGGACAGTAAGAAAAAGGGATTTTGGCACTGAAAAAGAAATTAGAATGAGCAAAAATCCATTTGAACCATAATTATAACTGCCTCTATGTTTATGCTCATTCAAGATTTTTGATTGATTTAGGTCACTCCAATCCATTGAACCATTGCATTATTCCTTCATTGATGCTTATTTATGGTTGAAATGATAGGATCAAGTTATTTTAAGCTAATTTTTGGCATCAATGCATTTACCATAATTGGATCAATGCATTTTTATGGTGTTAATTGCTCTTTATTGGTTTATCAAGGCATGAAAGAGTGGAGAGTGGAGTCACTTTCATGTAGTTGGCTTTGGAAATGGAGCCATTAAATTCTATGTGCCACCTTCATTTTCCATTCCATCTACCACTTGTCACTCATTATGAGGAGTATATCCTCATATTTCAAAACTAACAGAGCCATGTCATGTATACCTTGAGTAGCAGTTTGTCAAATTATGACTATATTTAAAGGATGAGAAGTCCTTACCATATCTCATTTATATACCCCTATAGATTCTTAATGGCACCATTTTATCCCAAAATATCTACTCTTGGTCTAATCTAGATCTTTGTCAAGCTTATTTCCATTCATATTTACTCTTCTTGGTTAGAAACTAACCCTTTGACCTTCATCTAAGTCACTTGGGCTCCCTTTTATTTGATTGGTCATAAAAAATTGACTCAGACCATTGACCTATTAACTCATCTCACTCTATTGATCTTATTGAAGTGAAAAAACACAAACCATAGATCTTCTACTAAGACTCATGTCCATGTGCCACTTGTCAATCATGTGTTGATCTCAAGATCATGTTGTCAACATGTTACTTTATTTTGACATTTTCATGAATGTCAATGATGTCCACATGCCCATCACTACATATTTGAATTTTATCAGTTACTTGATGTGGTCTAAATTTGATATTTGTATGAACATCCCCATCCTACTAGATCATATTTTCCTAAACAATTTGGCCAATGTAATTATGTCTTTGGAGAAATTATTATGGAACAATCTCCCAAAAAGAATTTTGCCTTGTAATTTTTATTTTGGTCAGTTTGTCTTTGGGCTTTTGCTCAACCACTTTCTCTAAAAGAATTAAGTTTATGGCATTTTTTTTAGACAAAATATCTAAAACAACTTTTAATCTAGCTTTCTTCCTTTAGACAAAATATCCAAAAGAATCCTGTCATCAAAAAAATTGCTTGAACATTTTCCCCTAAATAAATCCAACACTTAGCCAAATTTTAAAAACAATTTACATGAAATAAAATATACTTATCTTTAGATAAAATTTCCAAAATAAAAATTCATTTAGGAATTATGTTATAGATAAAAATTCTAAAAGAATTTTCCATTGGGGGCTTTGACTTAGCCTTTTGATGTAGACAATTTGCTTGAAACAATTAGGTTTTTGGGAAAATTATTGAAAAAAAATTCATCGAAAGAGATAAGTCTATTGGATCTTTTCTTTGGAAAATTTTCCCAAAAATTTCCCCAACACATAGCCAAAAAAATCCAAAACAAATATGCCAAGTGAGGACTTAGCCAAAATAGAGGTTCTACACTTAGCCTTTTACCTTCAGCTCTTCTAAACTTGTTTATAAAATTAATCGAACACCCTGAAAACCTACTTGGATTCTTCCACTTACAATTTTGAGCCTTCTTCTAATCCATTTGATCCACTCATTCCATATAGAATTTTGCTCATCTATTTAAACTAGCCAAAAGCTTGGTATGTGGGTCAAAATGGCCAACACAAACCTTCCATTATAATACTAAAAATACATTAAAAAAATCATTTTTTTAAAACCTACTTAATATCATAAACAAACATCTCCAAACTCTCAATTCAGTCTGACTATATACATGTCAATTTCATTAGGCTCAGTCACTAATACTATTCAATATTGACTTGATCTTGTCAGTACTAACCCACTTCCAACAATTGCTATTTTTTAAAATAAAATCCATCCTAAGTTTTGGCCCATCATCTTAGTGTGTCTATAGCATGATAAATTATTAAATTAGGTCTCATTCTAAAGGTACTTTTCACTTATGTGATATACATATATACACTATTACACATTAAGAAAATATGACATAGTCTTCTCAAATTCCAAAAATATCAATAGGATTGGTCATAATCCAATTTTTAAACTGTCTAAATCCAACTCAAAGAAAAAAAAAATAGTGAAGTAGCATAATTACACAATCAAAATAGGTGGGATAACTTTGTGTGTTTTGAATTCACTCCTAAAATTATTAGATATGTAGTTAGTGGTCAATAATTAGATGGGAGTAATTGGGGTTAGATAATTTCATTACACTCTCCCCCATTTTGTAGGTTTTTAGCCCTCACAAACACACCTAAGGTTTTGATCCAATTGAGACTTATTTATATATTTGTGTGTATCATAAACACAGAGCAAATAAGAATAGTTATAGGTGACCATATAGTCAATTTACCCTACTTACATATAGGTTAGTAGTGACTAGTAAGTCAATATTGATTGGTGATACTAACCAGATATTGTAGAACTAACCTAACATAGATGATAATCATTTATTATACTAAATGAACCACATGCCTCCTTATCCCTAATTTTCATTTCCATAATACATTTAGATTAATATAATCACATAAAATATACCTGTCTTGATTTCATTAGTACTTTTATACTTATCATATGCTACTTGTCAATCCCTTACAATGATTTTAATTATTTACATTTATATGTATGCTCAAATTCCATATATTAATATCTAATATAATTTAATATTTATATATTAATTAGATTAATCTCAACCATTGATCTAGATTAGGATAAAATATTTTCAAATTTATTGCCCACCCAAGGTATGGGGATAACCTAAATTTTCTCTCATATTACCATGCATATTTCAACACAACCAACCTATGATAATAATATAATGACTATGCATGTGAATCATCAACCTCACTTACTACACGATCCTTCAAGTAGATTATTTTCACACTATAGGTTAAGGTGTTGTAATTAGATCAAGGTTTCTCTAGAGTTAGTCATTATATATATATATATATATATATATATATATATATATATATATATATATATATATATAAATGTTTTTATTCATAATCCATGAGCCTTAGATATTTTATCTTACTTTTTACATATAGTTTTTTAAGTTCCTAAAATTCCATTTTATGATGATAAGGGTGATCCATAGCAACACCTCAAATCCTTCCATGTAGCATGCTCTACTTATGCATTTAATGACAAAGTTTTGACCAATATATTTACTCATAGTGTTGAGGATTATGAATTACCATGTTTTTATTTCATGTCTCAAACATTAAATAAATATAATCCTTTGTAAAATTAGTTTCTAACATAAGTATCCATCAACATCGATTAAAAACTATATTTTTATCAAATTACTAAATTCCAGCAAGGATCTAATGAGCCATTTAGTGACTATGTATTGTGATATAAGACTATGTTTTCAAATATGACCAAACCTATGTTTTTTAATAATCTCCAAGACATATTTAGTTAATATTTCACACACCACCCCATGTTTTATTATATTCAATAAATTCAAGTCCTTTGATAAGCAATTTCATATAGTTAGAGATTGGTAATTAAAGCTCATGGCTTTGAACAAAGTTAAGTAAACCCATAATGTTATAAATAATTGAACTTATATGTTTCAAAGTAAACAAATCTATAAGGTTGAATTAAAATACACCAATAATTAATCCAAAACAAAATTTTATGCAATATCACAACCCATAAATCATTTTTTCTTATCCACCCCACCAAGGAGGCAGTTTTCATGATTAACTAAGCCTCCTCATGTGTTGTAACAAAATTTAATTGAATGAAACCTCATATCTCTTCCTTAACCACAAGAGGTTGATATTAACCATCCATTCCCTATGGGTTACTACAATAATGCCTATTATGACTATCAATGATGTGTTGGAAATTATAAAAATTGATGCTATAAGCTAAGACCATATCTTTTGCTTCACTCAACCATCTAGTCTAAAATTTGGACCATATAAACTAGGCATGAAAGTGAAAAAACCCATATGCTCAATTATTTTTTAGTCATTCTCACGTGTGATATGTAATTCCATTAATTTTCATACTCAAATTATTCTACCATGGAGCTAGTTATGCCTAAAACTTACCTAGAAGGCCAGCTTTGTCCTTGCATAACTATTGCCATGTTTTTTCACATGCCTTGAAATTTAGTTCATATGATCCTCTTACATAGAGAATTCCATAGATATATCCATTTTCTATTTAATCCTTCATACATGCAAGATATGACATCATAAAAATGCATTCTTAGATTTTTCTTATAACTTGCAAATTTTACTATGTGTTGGAAAACACTGACAAAATGCCTCAGAGCCCTACTTTGCTCAAGCGTATTTTTTTTCACTACGTCACATGACATGAGATATAGTGTATATAAATTAGGCATAAAAATGAAAAGACCCATGTGATTATGTTATCCTAACACCTTCATGTGTAAATGCTAACCACATCAATATGCTTACTTGGCTCTATTTATCCCTTTTAATAAATTTGGAAAAGTATAGAAACTTAGTGATTTTATTCATAGTAGCCAACTTTGCCTCCCCATAACTTCAACTATGCTTCATATCATGGCTTAAAATCTAGCACATAACAACTAGGGACTAATGTGATCACAACCATGTGACTAGCTCCCCCATAGTCATTCACATATGGTAATGGTGATGTCAGAAAAATGCCTTCTCATATTTTCTATCATAAACCCAAAATGTCTAGATGAATAATATGAAGAACCAGATGAATTCCATTCATGAACACAAGCATTTCAATCATCCTTGACCTCGTATAGGATCTCCATGATCACCATATTCATCCTACAACATTAATGACATGCTCAAAATGTCCCTTTTGACATCAATGATAATGATATTTCCAATAGATACAATATCTCATTGATGATAATATTGTTGAGCTTATCACACCCTTAAAGGATTCAAAACCACAATATAATAGAAATTTAAAGTTTTTAAACTTTTCTAATCCCATTTAAAATCATAAATAAAAATAAAATAAGCATACTTATGAAGTTCATTATACATACATTATCATACCCTCAAAATTTTGAATGTCAAAATCTAAAACATTTAAGGATATGTATGCCTATTTCTCAACAAGTGATCATTGATAAATTATGGTTTATTTTTTTTATACCATAATTATATGTATGGAATTTTTTAAAGGTAATCACATTATTCAAATTTATTATCTAATATACAAGGGTCTAGCTTACCAAATAATAAATAGTGGGTTTTAACATTTTTAAGGCAACATTCTAATGACAATATCAACAACCCTATATTAATTGTATTACATCATGTATTTATAGCCTCATGTTATGGACTAAAATTAGTTTAGGATCCAAGTTCATTCCAACCACTAAACCCTCATCAATATTTTAACCTTACCTATATTCTAAATTAGCTTAGTAGAGCATGTTTAAAAAGACTTCCTACACTAGTTAGAAAAAAAGTAAACTACACTATAAGTTTTCCTATGTGGGAAAATTTAAACAAATTATGCCAACCACCAAATTTTAATAGAGATATTAATTATTTTACTCATATGGAAATATTTTTAATTAACTCCAATATGAATAATGGTGTTAATTAAATTTAATTAGTTTATTATTAACCAAACAAACAAGTTTTAAAGAGTTGAACTAGATTATTTTACTTAATAAAATACTTCAAAATTTATCAAATCTAATATTTAAACCAATCTATATGGTTAACTACAACTAATAATTTCATTATATCACTTAAAATAGCATCATCATCCTTAAAAAAATATATTATTACAATAAATAAATATAACTATCCTTATATTTTTAGTTTAAGACTTTCATATTATACTGAATTCAACTACCAGATTAGGTCAAACTTAAGTTTTAATAAGATATGAAGTGGAACATAGTTACTTAACCATATTAATGTGGCATTCCCTTGTATTTTTCCATTAAGTTAAACACTATCCTTAGTTGGTAGTTTTTATTTCATAATGTTACCATGAATTCAATTTTCACTTCAAGAATAAATAATTTATTAACCAAACATTATTACAATAAATTAATTGTTATATAACCTCCATGTACTCTTATACAATTCTCCTTACTAGGATTCATTCCATGGAGTTAGAGTATCATTTTAATAGTAATATTCCTTTCAAATATGATTTAATATCATATATGACTTGTGAGTTATAATATTATAACATGAAGTAAATAATTACCTATTACTTTATATTATTAGCATGGACTCTCAACTTCTATATAAGTTTACTTTTTATTTAAAGTTATACTGAGTATTAAGTCCTTTTTATTATTATACTAATAAATTCATTAAATAAATTAAATTAATGTATATGTAAGGTTCATTGTGCCTTGTATTGGATTAATTTCCTTATGAACTCCAAAAAACAAAATACTTAACTTATAATATTGTTATAGTTACCTTGATCACCTAACTACCAAGAAGGTATATTTTTGAAACATAACAACATGGAATCATAAACTTCCATTTATTATATGTGAAATATAAACACTAAATTAAAAATAATATAACCCTATGTGTATAATTTTCCATGAAAGGTAGAGCCTCTAAAATAGAACAAACTAGATCTAAAATTCACTTAATTATAAACAAAATTAGATAGAATATAATACACAATACACATCCATAACATAATCTCATCCATTGAAGAAAAAATAAGCAAGGTGATATTTCCCCTAGGCCTTGGTTATAATAAAATAAAATAAGAAGTTTCTCATACTAAATAATAAAATTAAGGTAGTAATTTTCATTTAAGTTTCCAAACATAAAAATGAGTGTACCCAAGTCTGGGACTTATAAAAGTATTCAAAAATATTTAGTCTTGTCTTAGTTTAATGCAAGGTATAAATAATGACATGATTAATTATATAATTACCAATGCCAATAAAATTATGATCATGCACATTTTAGACCTATAAACACTAGCATGATATAGGTAAAAAGTTGATGGTAAGCATCAAAAAGAGACAAAGTATCCTTTACTTAAATTTATATCCATAATATGAAAATTTTATACATCTAAAATAAATGTCCAAGAATTTTTAATAAACATTCACTTTATAACTTTACAATCCTACTAAAATATTTGTTCCACTATAGACCTAACAATATATCATGAAGAGTCACTATATTTGATGTTTCATATCATAAACAAAGAATTCACTCATTCTGACCAAAAGATTGATTTATATAGGTATATCTTATCATCAAGGACATTAATGGTGGATATTTAATCAATTCAATGTTATAATTATAATTAAGAGAACCTCCAAGATTTTTTTTAATTTAAGAAATAATCTATACATGAGCTAACAATTCCAAGGGACAATCAAAATAATTAGCATATAAATTACAAACCTAAATAGAAAAAATGTATAAATTCTTTAAAATAATATAACATTATTCTAAGTGATAGATTGAAATAAAAATTAGGTTTCATAACTATTCCATTTTCATTCAATATTCATGCTTCTAATTTAAACTAAAACTATGATATAACTCTAGATATCGAGAAATACATAGAACATGGCATGACTTCCTTCAGGGTTATACAATAATAATATAACATGATGCAAGCCTAATTAGAATAAAATGACCAATATACCTTACCAATCACCTCAATACCTCATTGGCACTAGTTTAATACAATGATATTCAATCCTAAAACTCATTCAATGAGTGTATCTTGTTTAAGTAGACAATAAAATATAAACAAATATCAATAATGAAATCAACCTCCATTTCCATGTATCTAACCAACAACTACTTTGTACAATTACTAATGAAACATGGGGAGATTAATATGAGCCCAAACATCTATGACCATTACCACTCGAACCTTAATCCATGAGATTTCAAGAGTCCTCAGAACAAAATCTTGATGTAAAAAAATTAATCAAGAGTAAAAATGTGTGTGTGTGTGTGTGTGTGTGTGTGTGTGTGTGTGTGTGTGTGTGTGTGTGTGTGTGTGTGTGTGTGTGTGTGTGTGTGTGTGTGTGTGTGTGTGTGTGTGTGTGTGAGAGAGAGAGAGAGAGAGAGAGAGAGAGAAATCATTTTTCCACAAATGAATCAATTTCTACTTCATAAAATTGAAAGACAACATAGTAAAATAATTACAATAACAAAAAAAATATTATAAGCTTCAGAAACTAGAAACTACCAAATGATTAAGGAATCCATACAAGGTTATAGCTTTGATTAATATTTATACTTTCATTTTATGGAAAAATCAATAGGTTTACAAAAAACTATAGACAACCAAATTTTTCATAACATATGTTATAAAATGTCTTTTAGCCACTTCATTTGTATGGATCCTAGATAAGAATTAAACACTCAATGGTGTATGTTGTATGTATTTTATCTTTAAATTTATGATATAATTTTAATTTATGAACCCATTTTCCTATCCACTTTTCTTAAAACACATTTAAAAATATGTATCTCTAACCCCTTTTGACAATTCAAGGTTGTTTTTAACTCTAGGATAAGATATAGAAAAATCATATATCATATCCCCTTCTTGAACATCTTGTCCTTTGATATTTTTGACATGATTCCAATTTATATCCATTGATTTTGATTCCCATTTAAGATATTTTTGGTCTATTGTGCATGCCACTAAGTTTTTTATTCAAATTCTAAGAGATTCCTATATAAATATAGTTATTATAAGGTTTTTATGACAAGCACTCACACATTTCAAGATCTATAAAAATTCATACATTACTTACATTCAATTCTTATAGTTATACCTAAATTATTGTTACATTTTTATCGTTGTGCCAAGGATAAACTAGAAAAAAGAAAATTTAGATTTGCATATCACCATTTCACCCACATATGTAGGTAGGATAACTACATTTGACTTTGATACCTTTTTATAACATTCAAAATGTATCAAATTGATTGGTATTTCAAATGAAATTCACCAAGGTCAATTAAAAGCAATCTCTTCCATTTGATTCCCCCTTATTTTATATCTCAAGTGATTGTATAAGAAATTAGGGTTTCAAATTTTGAGAATTAATTTTCAATTCATATGCACACATCTAAAGGCCACTTTTATAAACATGTGAGTGTTTCAAGTAAATGCAAGTGAATGTATATTTAGTTTTCTTTATTTTTATAAAAATATAATATAGACCAATAGAGGATGGTAGTGTCACTATATATGAACCTCTTCTTGATGATATTATCCCAAACCACTAATAACTCCCATTTTAGTTTCACATGCTCAATCTAATAATTTTGTTTATTATCATGAAATTACTAACAAAGACAATATATACCAATAGAGGGGGGTGGTGGTAGTCTATCTATTCTTCCTCTTGATTATAATGTCACATGCTACAAATCTTGTTTTAGTTACACATTTTCAATTAAATATATTTGTTCATTCTTAGGGGGTTTTTAGTGAATGAATGAGTTTTGAAATTTTTTTGTTATTATTATTATTATTATTATTATTATTATTATTATTATTATTATTATTATTATTATTATTATTATTATTATTATTATTATTATTATATCTCAAGATCGATATTTACGTAAGTTCATGATGTGCATTATAATTTTGTGATGTTTTCCTTCAAGTGTATCTATATGGTTCACACCTTTTCCTAAGTTTTCTGTAATGGTAAATGGTCCTAACCAATTTGGTTTTAACTTCCCCTTATCTTTTTTTGCATTGTTATTCTTTTGATTTTCTTTAAATACCAGCTCACCCATAACAAATTCACGTACAATCCTTTTTGTTATACATGATTAACATGAACCCAATAAACTAGTAAGTTTTGGTAATATTTTTGTATTTTTCACTCAAATTTTATAATTGATTCAATCTATTTTCAAATTATTCATTATCTTTTATAATATCTTTAAGGGAAACACAAAGGTAATGTATTTAGAGTTCAATTGGTAACATTTCCTTTGTAACAAAAACTAATTAATAAAGTTTAGCTTGCATAGGTGTGTGAACACTAGTACAGTATGCCCATAAAGCATACACCATCTAAATGTGCCAATATGAACTGTATCATTGAACTATTTTTCTAAATATTTTTACAATGGTTTTATTTATTGCCTTTGCTTTTCCATTTCCCTATGGTTAGTAAGGTGTAGAAAAGTTGTGTTTTATTTTATATTTATTAAATAACCCTTTGACTATTTAATGTTTTAATAATTATCAATTTTCATAAATAATAGTTTAACATATGCCAAAATGAGAAATAGTATTGGTCATTAAAAACCTTTGTATGTCATCACCTATAGTGAACTAAAGTGTTGCCTCCACCCATATTGTAAAATATTTTGTATTTTTGATTATGAACTTGTGGCCACTAGAAAAAACTAGATTTATCTTTCCAATCAAATCAAATCCCCATAAAGAGAAAGGTCAAGGTGAGACAATAGGTTGTAACTCATGAGTCGTGCATGGTTCAAATTGATATATTTTTTGGCTTTGTAAACATAGTTTAGCATGTTTAATATATTCTTATTCCATTATTGGCCAATAATATCCTTGATGTAAAATATTATAATGCATGTAATTGCTAATAAAATGTATGCCACTCACTATCATGCATTTATAATAAGTTAGTATATGCCTCATTTGTTCTTAAACACTGAAAAAAGTCTCCATCAAAACCCTATTTGAAAAAATCATTCCCGATAATAATAAAGTGTTTGGAATTGTAATTTATGTTAATCATTCCACGTAAAGTGGTATAGTATATAATCTTAGTAAAGGAAATTATAAATATCACTCTACCATTTTATGTTCATATAATTGTGACTAATCACAAGAATGTTTAAAGCATTCATTTTTTAATAATAAATGGAAGGTTCTCATAACTATCATATGGTAAAATTTATATGATCATCATTGATATCAAAGGTCATCAAGTATTCCACACTAGCCATTTATTTTTCATGGTAGTTATCTTTATAGGGCATACTGTCAATAGAGAATGTTTTAAATGTTTATTTTAGTTTATCCACCATTTACTTGTATGGTAGAAGGTGTTCTTCTTAATTTTGGTAATGATTGGTATCTTGATAATGATAAATTATTAATCCCTAAAGATCTGAATTTCCTTGATATGAAGCTCTTGTGGTATTCATAATTTTATTGTCAAGGCTTCATAGTCTTCTATATTCATAGTGTAAGAAAAAGCTAATCTTTAATAGAAGGGTATGTATTTTCCCTCAAGGATGTAGATGATAATAAGAACACCTACTCTTGTTCAACATTTAGATCCATAAAAACATATTATCCATGGATTTGAATATATATTATATGCCTTGAATTCATTAAATAACACAAGTAATTGGAAAAGGATTAGGTAAGGGAGCAACATCTAATTGGTTAGCTACAATATGACCTTTTATCAAATTTTAGGACATAAATTTGAGATAAAATAGATAAGTTTCATCACCCATTTTATGATATAGCTGGTGAGATGTGTTTTTTTCATAAGAAACCTTAATGGATCTTCTATTACTATCACATTGACCTCATTGTTTATCAAACAATGTCATTGTTTTTATGTCATAAAAACCAAGGCTAAACATAATTTTTCCATTATATAATTTCATTTGTAATCAACCAATTGGTGATATATGTAATATATTTCCATTTATTTATTATTATCATAATATTGTGATAATGTGGCTCCAAGGGCCTCCTAAGTGGCCAAAATATAGAGAAGTAATGGCTGGATTGGGATAGGAGTTACAAGTACTAATGGATTTGCTAAATATTCCTTTATTTTATTAAAGGCCCATTGGCAAATGTCATCCCATACAAATTTGCTGTCCTTTTTTATCAAACATATGAAAGTAATTGTTTTAGCATATAATTAAGTGATAAAGCATTAGATAATTTAAATTATACCTTATAAACATCATAGTTACTTTAGATTATTCAGTAGTGGCACCTTAACAATAAATTTTAACTTTTTCAATCAACCTCAATGCCTCATTGAGAAATAGTGTACTTAAGGAGATTTATTGAATACACTCCAAAAACACATTTTTTGGTATTTAAGTGAAGGTTGAACTTGCACAAGAATTTAAATATCTAGCATAAATCATGAGCATGGTCTTGTCGATGTTTTGATTTGGTGAGTAAATCATCGAAATAATATTCAATAATTTTGTGAATAAAATCATGAAATAAGAGTCATGGCCCTTTAATATGTTTTGTTAGCATTTTTATGTAAAAAATCATGACTATATAACAAAATTTTCCCCATGGAGTATTAAATGTTGTCTTCTATTGATATCCTAGGTTAATTTTAATTTGGTTGTATCTCACAAAGCTATCTATAAATGAAAATGTCTCATATTTAGATATGGAATAGACAATCATGTCAATATTTGGTAATGGAAAGTCATCTCTTGAACAAGGCTTGTTTAAATCATGATAATTAGTTTAACATCAAATTTTACCCTTAGATTTAGTAACAGGTACAATGTTAGATACCCATTCAGAATGTGCAATTGCTCATATGAATATGGAATCTAAAAAAATTAATCTCCTTTTTAACTAGCAATGCCACTTTAGGATGAGTTTTTTGAATCTTTTGATTAACAATATTTTCATTGGGGTATAGTAATACATTATGCATCACCATTGATGTTTCAATCCTAGGCATGTCTTAGTAAGCCCAAACAATAAGCTCTAGGTAATCATATAGGACTTACGAATAGTCCTTTCCTTCATCATCCTACATCATTTTTGCAATCAAAACCAGCAAAGGATCATTTTTTATTCCATAGTTAAATTGCATTTTTTCTTCATCTATCAACATAGACCACTCTACAATAAGTTGTAATGTAGGAATAGTATTATGTGCATCATGTTAGACATTGGAATCATCACTTTCACAATAATAAGCATGATCATAGGTGGCATGAGGAAACTTATTCTTATGGTAGAAGGGAGGGAGATCCTCATATTCCCCCAAGTACTATAATAATGACTCTTCACTTGAAAATTCATCAAATTTAAAAATTATTGGTGAAGGGTCATATCAATCAAATTTGGGTGAAGAAAAAGTATATCTATTATGGAAGTATGCATATATTAATAGTTGGATTTTGAAAAAAATAAATGGTGTAAGCATATTGCATATGAGTTATATTTATTTGAAAACCACAAGCCTTGATAATTTGCATTATTTTTAGGAGATATGGGTTGAGATATACCCTACTCATGTTTACCCAACCCTTTTCCTTTGTATCCATATTTGATAAAATATCAAGAACAAAAATTAGGTTTATAAAATTACGGTGATTATTTGCTTGTGTGGATTACAGTGCAATGTTTTAAGGGGTTAGTATCCATTAGTGATATGTAAATATATCCTTGATGAGTAAATTTAATGCATGCATGCAAATTATGTGGCACTGCATACATTTCATGTATCTAACGCTGCCCCAAAATGATATTATAGTTTAAATTGTTTGGCATAGCATGACATAAATTAGGTAGTGGATGGGATCCTAGAGTACTTTTCAATGTTATTTTCCCCGATACTTGTCCTAAAATATTATCAAAGCCTTCGATGATCATATTGGAAGGTTCCAAATAATTAGGCCCAATGCCTAGTAATGAAATAAATGATATGTTTCAAATTTTTATTCTTAAACCATTATCCATAAGGACCCTTTTTGCCATTTTATTGAATTAAGAAAATTTTCATTCTAAAGGTACTTTTCATTTGTCTGATAAACATATATATCCTATTAAACATTAATAAAATATGCCATAATCTTCCAAAATTCAAAAAATATCAATAGGATTGGTCAGAATCTAATTTTAAAACCATCTAAATCCAACTCAAATAAAAAAATAGTACCAAGGCCACATCATTAACTGCATGTGTATAGTGAAGTAACACAATTGCACAATCAAAATAGGTTGGATTAAATTGGTGTTTGGAATTCACTCCTAACATTATTTTATATGTAGTTAGTGGTTAATAATTAGATGGGATTAGATAATTTCATTAAACTTTCCCCCTTTTTTTAGGTTTTTAGCACTCACAAACATACCTAGGGTTTCAATCCAAATGAGATGTATTTATGTAGTTGTGTGCATCATCAAGTTTAGGATCACAAACATAGAGGAAATTGAAATAGTTATAGGTGACCATATAGTCATTTTACCCTACTTACATGTAGGTTAGTAGTGATTAGTAGGTCGATATTGATTGGTGATACTAACTAGATCTTATAGAACTGACCCAACATAGATGAGAATAAGTTCTAATACTAAATGGACCACATGCCTCATTATCCCTAATTTTCACTTCCATAATAAATTCAATGTTATATAGTCACATAAAAAATATT
>JARHVA010005271.1:747500-1200000 GCA_037957365.1 Torreya grandis | reverse complement strand
CTTGCGACCCTCCTCCAAGGTACCTCATGACATTATTAAGCACCAAAGGGCCCCTCCTTTGGAATATGGTTCATTTTTACCTATGGGAACATCATTTAACATGTTTTTTTGACCTCATACATTAATAATAGTTCCAAAATTCATGGGTAGCTTTTCCAAATGATTGAAGTGAGTGGTGGAAATTATTTTGGACCAATATGAGCCCATGTGCATGATTCCCACTCCATTTTGGAATCTTTGTCAAGTGGGAGACCTATTAGCTAGGTGGGAATCTCACCCCCTTGGATTTCATGACCACTCATACACCCACATTAATAATGGTACCAAAATTCATGGGTCACTTAGCCAAAGGACAAATTAACTTGGTGGAAAGTCCTTTGGCCTCATTTGAGCCCATGCCATGATTCCCACTCAAAATTGGACTCATCTGCAAGGTGGGAGACAAAAAAACAAGGTGATAATCCCACCACCCTTATCTCATTTTTCATTTATGATCCCACTTTATAAATGGCACAATACATCACTATTTCACTTCTTTGGCATGTTTCTTGACAACAAATGCTATAAATATGACCCTCCCCCTTCACCTATGGTTAAGTTGAGTTTTGGTAAAAATAATTCTTGTTGTAGGTTGTCTAATCTTTAATTATTCCACTCATATTTAAGGAGGAGTCAAGTCCCAAAAACTCTACTATATTTTAAATCCAACATCATCATTTTTAACAAACTCATCATCATCATCAACAACAACAACATTCTTCTTCAAGCTTGGAAGGTAATATTTGCTTTTGTTCACTTAATTTATTTTCTTCCTTCCCTTTAGCCCCTTATTTATTGACCTCCATACCTTGAACCCCTTTTACCTCTTATTTTACATTTTCTATTTTTTATCCTTTATCATTTTACCCATTCCCCCTTTTGTCACTTTTCCATCACTTACCCATCTACCCTTTTGTCACTTGGCCATCTTTAGCATCTTGCCCATCCATCCCTTTTGTCATCTTGACTACTATCTTTCTCATTCATTCACCCTTTATCTTATAACATTACAACCATTTTAATACCACCAACCAAACTACCCTTTTGACCCTTGTCAAATTATCAAACCAAATCCATAACCTTGCTTTGGCTAATTTTTAGCATTAGTGTTAACCAAACTAATTACTTTATTTTAGTCATCTTAACAAAAAATTTAAATTTATTAATTAATTTGATATTATTATTTTTTTTAGTATCATTTTATTAAAATTATATCATTTTTATTTATCAAATTTAAGTGTTTAAAATAGGTGGATTGACAGCCTCCTAGAAAGCTTTCGCTTCTAAGATCTAGCTCACACTAGGAAATCCACCCACCTACTTGTCTAAAAAAAAGTGTGTTTAAGTTTTTTATTATTTATAGGTCATCCTCTAAAGATAAATATGATCTCTAAAAAATCACTTGGATTCAATGCATGCACATTGTAATAGGTTTTTCTACACACCTTGTTCACTAGTTTCTTTATTCTAAAATTAAGAAAAGTAAAAAATTTAGATAGAAACATTTTGGCATGCCCAGTGGGACCCTAGAGTTTTCTTGGGTTCATATTTGTTTTAGGACATTTAGTTTCATTAATAAAGAATAATTTAGTTGCACTCTTTTCTAAAAAATTAAATTTCCTTTCTTCTTTTCCAAAATGCAAGTTATAGTCTCTTTTGCTTTCTTAGAAAAAGTAAAATTGTTATTTTCCTTAGATTTTCTAAAACAAATAAAAATCAATCATCCTAATATTAGGACTTGAATTATCATCTTGCACTTAGGTTACATTTAGTTTTTATTCATTAAAATAAATCAAAAAAATTCCTTTGGGATTAAATTTAACTTACATACATAGGTTGCTTATTTGTTTAACTAGCTCATCTAATTTAATTTAAGCAAATAAAATTAACCATAGTGAAAAAAAATTACAAAAACAAAACCAATTTCACTAACACAAATATAAAACACACTTGAGACAAGGCCCGATTAGGATTTCATCACCTAGTAGATCACTTTACCCTTTCCTGGTTATCATACTTGGAATTAATCACTGAGGGGACAACTAACTCAACTCTCTAGTTGAGTATAAACTATGGATAAATGGTATAAATGCTAAGTACCCACACTAGTTGTGGGATCATGAAGTGAGGGGAGCAAGCCCCAAGTATTAATCCACATACCTAATCTAATATAGACTTGTTTTTTAGAACCTAAATGCAACCTAAAAACCAAACATAGATTTCTTTCTAGGACCTATTCAAGCCAATTTCCCCTTGACACTTTTCTAAGGCATAATCTAAAAGAGAGATTAAAATAAATCCTATTAATTAATTCACTCTTAGTTAATTCATTTTTTGCTTTAAATCTTCTTTTATTACTCTTTATTTTGAGGTCTGAGAACATATCATTCCTTGCCTATTTTATCGTATGGTTCTTAATCATCAAAAATGAAAGGACCTTGAGGAACAAAACTCACCACCAAATCAACCAACCTCTTCCACCTTTGCATCCATGGAACATGTTTCCAAAATCATGGACTCCCCTCACTCTTTGAGAAGTCATATCAGGTAGTCTCAGGAGATGTATATTTTTTTGCTTTCCTAAACAATAATCACACAACCTTACAACATTACCTTATAACTATGTCTCACTAAATCCCAATTTTGACCCCACCTATAGATATTCCTTAAGGCATGCCTCTCTACCTCATGTGGTGTACCTCCACTACCATGGGTACTACTCAAGATTTAGTTACCTAAGCCCTATCATCGACCAATAATCCCCTTGAGGTTACCACTCAAAATCAATCTACCCAAACTACCACTACCCTTATACTACCTACTAATCACTCCTCTATAATAGGAGTGCCTACCTATAACACTCCCATCTCCCTCCAATTACCTCCAACCCATCAAACACTACTCTGCTTTAAAGCCTTGTGGTGTCCATACCCTCTATGTTACCACCAATTAGTACAAAGGCCACTACCCTTCCATTGACCACTAACCCAACTACCACTCCTACCAAAAAAGTGACATTTAGTTATCTCCATAACCCACAAGGGCATATGTCCACTAACCAAAAACCTACCTCTACCTAACCATCAGCATCCACATATCAATATGTATCTTATACATAACCATTGGCATCTATATACCTATATGTGACATCTTCTCAACCTCATACCCACTATAAACATGTTTCTCAACCACTACCACTGTAATATGCATCCTACAACCTTCTGAGTGCTCATACCTAAGAAAAATTCATGAATATGATCATGGACAAGATGACTACCCTTGAGTCATCCATCTTTAGAGCCCATAATCTCTTGTCCTATGATCAAATTTGTAATGAGCTTGTTCACCCTTCAGTCCCTATCAAACTTTATCTGGCCCAATGGGAACTTCCAAAATTTACCAAGTTTAATACTAAGGAAGACCCTCAAAATTATTTAAGAGAATTTAAGCATTCATGTTACTTGATTAACCACGATGATGATCTTCTCCTTCATACCTTTCTTATGTCATTATAAAAACTAGCATTGGATTGGTATAGTGCCATACCAAAACATTCTTGGATCACTTTTTGATCAATATATCCAATAAAGTTTCCATTACTGACCTCCACTCTACCTATCAATTCAAGGATGAGTTCATTTCCAATTTTGTGGCTCATTGGAGGAGTTTAATTAGCCAACTTTCCTTCCCCTTACCCCAACTTGAACTCATAATGCTCTTTGCATGATCATGTGTAAAACATATTTCCTCCACATTACATGTCCAAAGCTTTTGGATATTTAATTAAGCTTTTATCATGGCCCAAAAACTAGAGAATAGAGCCATTGATGAATGAAAGTTATAATAGAAGAACAAGAACTCAACCTACAAACCCAATGAGACCTCTTCTTCCAAACCAAATAACCAAACCAATCCCAACACCAAAAACAAATCAACCACGAATTCTATTGTCCTCAAAGCCACACCTACTCCATTTACCAACCAACAAAACCAAAGGAACCAAACTTGGAGTAACTAAAAGCAATCAACTCTAGTTTGGCAACCCTATGCTTGTATTTTGGAAAAGTTATTACAAAATTAATATCATCCAACTTCCACTAATTAAACCACCCTAATAGTTTTACGTTTTTAACTCTATGTCAGGTTGGTATAATGAAAATAACCATTATGCCTTTCACTGAGTCATAGGACATGATATCAATAGGTGTAATACCTTTAAATACCTTTTCCAATCCCTCATTGATAAGGGGGAGATTAGATTAGAAAACCCTAATGCACCACCCAACCAAGCCCTTGACATATTTAGGTAACCTTTTCCAAAATATGCTCCCACCAAAAAAGAGATTAATAACATCAAATTTTCTCCTAATAACCATACTGTTAACATGGTTCTTGACACACTCACTGATAAAGAACCCGTTCACCAATCTACCAATCCCCCTATGCTTATTTAAATAGTAAAGTTGCCTTCTACCTTTTTGGACATCCAAATAGATGAATTAACCATATCCACACCTTCAACATATTTTACCTCACCTATCTCCCCCATTATAGAACCATCCATTCCATCTTTGGAAGCTATCTCACAAAAAAAGATAACTTCACCCACCAAAACTCTAAGTTTAGAACCTTCCATCAAAAACCAAAAGAAAGGTAAGGGAACCAAACCAGAACCTCTAACCCCTTCTTTGGTGAACCAACCTAACCCCTTTAAACCAACCAAAACCTCCACCCAACCAACCAAAACCTCTTCTAAATTAACTGACCCTCAAACACCTAAACCCACCAAGACAAATAAAGTAACCCAACCCCCTCCAAACAAAAAACTAACAAAACCAAACAGGTAAAACCACTCAAAGGCCTAAAGCCTTGAATTTTAAATCCCTCAACTTTTTCCTCCATTTTGGGTCCTCATCCCTCTACCTTGAGTACAAATCCCATTATTTTTACCTAAACCCCACCACCTCTATTAGTTACTATTGTCTCCAAATCTTGCACCCTAGAAGAGGGTTGTTCAGGCCTCCTCCAGATTTGGGCAATGTTGGGACATTTCCAAGCCTATGGGTGTGCCTATAAGTTGAAATGAACCTCTAGGTTTAAAGGTCTATCTCCCTATATTAGGTTTTGTCCAATAAAATATTTGAACTAGTTTGTATGAGTGAAAAGAGTTAGAAATTTGCATAAATTAAAAGCCTAGTCTAAGATGGTGATATACCAAGAATTAGTATCCACATGTATGTCATATACTTATGTAGATTATAGTAGAATATAGTTTATAACTCAAGCTCTAGAAGATTCCAACAAAATTATTTCAATGTACAAACAATATGAATGAGATCACACAAGGTAAATAACTAGAAAATATAACCTATATTGTCTAGAAAAGAGGTTACACATGTGTAAAATCTCATAAAGCTAGAATGCACTCTACATGACTTGTTAAATCAACTCTTTGCTAAAAAACATGAAGGATAGAGAATATAAGGATAAATCATTACTTATTGTCACTTTGTGTCTCTTGCATGCCTAGGAAAATATCTATAACCTAGAAAGAAAATAGACTCATGCTTCTTTGCTTAAAGGCAAGAAAATGGCAAAACATTCCAGTAGGGCTTCACCATATTATCTATGGATGATGAAATAAGATCCCAAGGATATTATTTATAAAAAAGAAGGAGATAAGATAGAATTCTTAGGCACAAAAATATAAGCCTCCAAAATTTTTTGCAGTCACCATCCTAATAAAATTGATTGTAGTTGTTCTCTCATTTAGTTGGAGTTTATCCTTCTCTTTGATTCAACATCTTGAAATGACTAGCATCGCTGAAAAATAAATAGTGAGATGACCCTCCATAAGAAATGGCTCAGATCACTAAAAAATCAATGGATTCTTTCTTAGAGCTCCCATTTTTTACACCATAGACCATTCAGGTTTTCTAAGTTACTTTACTTCTACTTTCTTCTTTGGGTTCCTTGATTTCTTTTGCTTGCAAAAGTCATAAGTAAATCTTTTTTGAAAACCTATAAAGCATTTTCTCTTCATTTTTAGAAATTTTTATTGCTTTTACTTGTAAAATTCATAAGCAAAGCTCTTTTAAATACTTGATTTGATTTATCCTTACTTAAGACCCTATCAGGTTCTTTGAATGGCTTTATTTCTTACTTGAAGAATTTAGGCATGAATTTGATGTCTTATGGAGCATCATCATTGAATCTCAATGGCTAGTTAGCTACCCTAAATTTGACATCTTGTGGCATGTCATGCCTTTGAATCCCAATAGCTATTTGGCCACCTTGAATTTGACATCCTATGGCACATCATCTTTACACCCCAATGGTTAGTTGGTTGTATTAAACTTAACATATGATGGCACATCATGGGGATCCATCAAGTTTATGTTTTGGGAAATTTTCCTCAAGTAATTCCTTTGGAAAATTTGTTTGTTTGAATTCTTTCAGGGATTTTCCTCGAATGGAAATAATTAGTTCCTTTGAGAATGTTTCCTAAAGGACACTTGGGAAAGGAACCAGGTCCCTTCAAAACATTTCAAAGGGAATTTACAAAGGAAATGGCCCTTCAAAACTTTTTGAAAGGGCATTTCTAAATACAAGGTGCCCTTCAAAAAAATTTGAAGGGTCACTTGGGAAGAAAAGTGCCTTTGGAACTATTCTGAAGGGTTACTTGGGAAGAAAAGTGCCCTTCAAAGCTTTTTTGAAGGGTAACTTGGATGATAAAAGTGTCCTTCAGAGAAGTCTGAAGGGTCACTTCAGCTAAAAAGTGTCCTTCAAAACTTTTCTAAAGAGTCACTTGGAAGAAAAGTGCCCTTTGAAAAAGTTCAAAGGGACACTCGGGAAGAAAAGTGCCCTTCAAAACTTTTTTGAAGGGTTACTTAGAAAGAAAAGTTCCCTTTATAAAAGTTTGAAGGGACACTTGGGAAAACAAAATTCCCTTCTGGAAAAGTCTAAAGGGACACTTAGGGGGAAACATTATCAAGACCATTTCAGGTTTTTTTATTACCTTCACTTATAAAAGTCATAAGCAAAGCTCCTTATAAAACACAAATTCATGCATAGTTGGAAACCCACAAAGCATTGGGAGTAATTTAGGTTTGTAAACATAGATTACTTCTACTGATGAAATTTTAACAAGTTGAGTCATTCAGAAAACCTAACTTGGTCTTGGTAATGTAATTCAGGTTTATGAGGGGCAAAGACTTGAACTATGGAGAACCTAACATACACTATAATGGATCCAAAACACCTTATCCTTCTTGACTTGAAATTTTAGACCTCTGAAATGACTTGTTCATATAATTACTATTTGGCTCTCCATGAAAATGGTTGAACAAATTATATTGAGGTGAAGTTTGGTCAACATTATTAATGATTCTAAGGGGAGGCATACCTACTATGTCAAAGACCAGCTGCCTAAATCCTTCCATTGGGAATGGATTCATCCATATAGGCACTTCAAAGAGAATTGAACAATCCTTAATTAAAAAAACACACTAGATAGGTTGATTACACACACAAGGCAAAGATGCACTCCAAACAAAGGGAAAGAAAATACACCTCTGCCATAAAGCACTTAGGAAAAAAAAACACACCAAAAAAAAGTATATACAAGACATGGATAGTAAGGTTCAAAAGTAAGGCTTCAAGTGGATTATATTCACTAGAATAGGCATCTCTTCTCCATCCATTTTGGATAGTTGAAAGGAGTTTCTTTGCTTGCTTTTGTTGATGATGTACGAACCACTCCACAAAGAATCAAAATTTGCATATTTATCTAGTTTTGCCCTATCTTCATCCCATTTCAAGACCAAGTCACCTTATTTGAACACTCTTTCCCTTGCCCTTTTGTTAAAGTATTTCTTCATGAGCACTTGATGGTGTTCCAAATCTTTGTGTGCATCATCTCTTGCCTCTTGTAGATGCATTAATTCTATCAATATGACCTCCATGGGAGTAATTTTAAGTAATTATAGTGGTTTTCCAAGTTTCAAGGTAGGGATATCTTATGATATGGATAGCCTCGTTTCTCTCCCATAGACAACTACAAAGGGAGAATTACCAATTGACTTCTTGGGAGTGATTCTATCTACCCATAAGGTTATCTTCAACTTGTTATGCCATGCTCTTTGATTGGTTTCCAATTTCCTCTTAATGATCTTGATGAGGTTCTTATTGGTAGACTTATCCAATCCATTAACATGAGGGTAATAGTTGGATGAGGTACTCAATTTAACTCGACTCTTTGCTACCTAATCAAAAAAAATAACACTTATGAAAGCAAGTACATTATCTAAGATGATGACATGAGGAGCTCCAAACCTTTTTATAATTTTGTCATAGAATTATAAGATGGCATTTTCATTTTCTTCCTTCAAAGAAACAACCTCTACCCATCTTGTGAAATAGTCTGTAGTAGTTAATATCCATTTATGTCTAGCACTTGATGGAGGGTTGATTATGCCAATGAATTCAAGGCCCCGTTACATGAAAGGCTGGTCCACTTGGATAGGATTCAATGGAAGGGTAGCAAGCTTCTATTTTCCAAAAAAGAAAACACATTAAGGACAAACCTTATCTCAATTTTAATAGTCCTTAAAAATACTAGGCTAATAGTAACCATATCTCATTATTTTTTTAGTTATTATTCTAGGAGAGAAATGACCACCATCTGCATCATTATGTAACTTTTCTAGTAGCATATCAAATTAGTCATTGTTAATGCATCTTAGCAACACACAACTCACATCCTTCTTAAAGAGAATTCCATCCACAAGATAATTAGGAATAGCTTGCATCCTAAAATATCTTCTTTGAGATTTGTTTAAGCCATTGGGACACTCACCATTTTTAAGAAAACCAATGATGTCTTGTGTCCAACTTTGATTCTACATTTAATCAGCTAGCTAATCTTGAACTTGATTCACTAAGGCTTGATCTTTTAGCTCTTGAAATTCAAATTATAAGTGCTCACATAAACCTCTTCCTCTTACTAGGCTAGCTACCTTGATGTTAATGTTGTATTCCATCACCTTTATGATCCATCTAGCTCTCTTTTCATTGAGATTGTTGCTTAAGAGAAACTCTTTACTGCTAGGATGGAAGACCATGACATGGATCCTATTATTGAAAACCATATGCCTAAAATTTTAAAAGCCTCTAATGATAGTTAAATCTTATTTCTAAACAAAAGAATATCTCACTTCATAGTCTTTTAAGCCTTGGCTAAATAAACCAATTGGTTGCTCAACATCATCATCATTCTTTCGTATAAGCATGGCTAAGATTGTGTCTAGGTTATAAAAAGTATAAAGAATGAAATCCTTAGTAAAATTCATATTTAAGAGAGTGGAAGAGGTTGTAATTGCTTGCTTGATTACCTCAAAGCTGACTTTACCTTCCTTTGTCCAAGTAAAAACTTGGTTCTTCTTTACCATGGCTGTGATAGGCTTTACCATAGTTTCAAAGTTTGGGATAAAACTCTTTACAAAGTTTATTTTTCCTAAGAAACCTTGTAGCCCTTTCTTATGATGAGGCAAATACAAGCCTAGAATAGCTTCAATCCTTTTGGGGTCAATAGATAAGCCTTATTTTGAAACAATATAACCCAAAAGCTTACCTTCATAGACAATAAAGATGTACTTCTTTGGATTGAGGGATATGTCATACTCTCTACACTTCTCAAACACTTGCCTTATATGTCCCATATGATTAGTAGCATCTTTTGAAAAAATGGATATATCATCAAGGTAAATAAGCAAAAACTTATTGATCAAACCTTTGAAAGCCATGTCTATTTCCCTTTGAAATGTAGCTCTAACATTGGATAAACCAAATGGCATCTTCTTATAGGCAAAGTTCCCCAACTTGGTGGTGAAGGCTATTTTGAATTGATCATCTTCATTTGCCAATATTTTATTATAACTTGAATAACCATCAAGAAGTGAGAAATGTTGAGAACCTAAAACAACTTGCAAAATTTGTTCCATGGAAGGAAAGGGTAATGATCCTTCAGAGACACTTTGTCTAGATCACAAAAATCCACACAAAGTCTAATTTACCCATTATTCTTTTGAATCAGCACCAGGTTGGCTACGCAAGTTGAGTGCTTGATAAGAAAATATAATCCTAGACTCAATCAATTTGGTCAGCTCTTTCTTCATGAGTTCTTCTACCTTTGGGTTGATAAACCTTTGTTTTTGCCTTGCTTATTTAGATCCACGCTCCAACTCAATGGTGTGATGAGCTAGTCTTGGGTAAAACCCTTTTAGGTCTTTGTATTTGTAGGCAAATATGTCATGAAACTCTTTGCATAATGCAATAAAAGCTTGCCTTCTAGCTAAGAATAATCCTTGCCAATCTTCAAAAGTTTGTCCTTAGAAATCAAAACTCTCTCATACTTATCTTCTTTTAGTAACATGATCATTATTTGGTTTTGATTTTGATCATCTTCATTAAAGACACTTTCCAAAGTAATCAACCCCTTGGGAATTTTTTTTGTCTTCAACTGTATAATCTGCTCTTCATAATGATCATTCAACTTATTTTGATTTCTTGAAGACAGTCCTACCTCATTTTTTAAGAAGTGTGTAATGTGTTCATCACTTTCAAACACTTGCCATGACACTTCATTATCTAAAATGGAAGGTCTCATAATGATCTTGATATGAGATTGATCTTTCTCTTATTTAACATCATCAGTTAAGTCAAAATGTGCTCCTATTATAGCTAGTCTATCAGCATGTTATTCAAGTCTCTTTGTATGGGATAGATGTTGAAGGCATCAACATCTTCAAGAAGATCCCATACCCTATACTTATAGGACTTGAGAAAGGGGTTCTTGGTTGTATCTTGACTTTTTAATTGATGAATGACCATCTCACTATCTCCATAGACATTCAAAACCTTGATTCCTCTCTTCTTTGCCCATTGGAGACCATGAACTAACCCTTCATATTTTGCCACATTGCAAGTGTAGTTGAAGTGAAACGTATAAGAAGAGTAGTAACAATTTTTTGATGGGAAAACAAACATGACACTAGATTTTGTACCTACTTTTCTCCTTGAACCATCAAAGAACATTTCTAATATGCCATCAAGCTCATGACCTTCATTGGTGAGTGAATAAATTGGGACATCTTTCTCATGCATGCAGTAAAATCCCAAATTAGTTTCTTCAATGAAAGTGTAAGGATCAAGGCCATGTTTTTAAATGATGTAATTTTCAAGATAGAGGTCAAAAATACCTTCAAGATGAGAAGATGTTTCACTATTTAGGACTGCCTCTTCTTCCTTGTTGATTAGATAGTTTTGATTTGTCATTGTCTCCAAGCATGGCTCAATGTGGAACGTTACTAAGGGTTGAGTCCTTATGGTTACCTTAGTTTCATACCTTGTCTTAAAATCTATAAATTACTAATTAGTCAAAATTTATCCTCCTATCTTGGCTATAAATTCCCTAGACAAGCATATAACAAAGTGTGTTGGAAGGTCCACCACCATAATATTTTGCATGATAGGGAAGCTTGGGCAGCCATGTAAAAACACATTCAGACCTTTGACCAATCCTATCATCTTGGCTGGAGTTCCATATAACTACAACATACATTTACTATTTGGCTCATAGCTCAAACCCAACTTATCAACCACTACTTTAGGCATAACATTAGTGCTTGCTCCACTATCCATAATATAATTGTCGACCAAATTATATCATACAATGAGTGTGAGGAAGAAGGGTGGAGGGATTTTAGCTTTAGAAGAAGGCTCCAAAAGATGGTTTGGATAATTTGTGAGAGCCACACTATTATGCCTTGAAGATTGAGGAGCCACCTACATGTTTGTTAACTACTCTTGCAAAAGCTCCTTTTGACTAGGTATATGTAGAACCTCCCAAAGGGATATGCTTGTCTTAGTGACCTTTAATGAACCCACAATATTTAGATATGGAGTATTCACTTTATCCTATATTTTTTATGGTAATAAAGGAGTTGTTGCCTAATGAGATTCAATCTTGGCAGCTGCATTTACATTCTAATTATATTTAAGAATATGGCTTATAGAAGGTGTAGCACTTTGATTGGCATTTTGTGGCCTTGGAGAGGCATCACTTGGAACTATTCATGGCTCTTGGCATTCTCCTAAGGTTTTCTTCTTAGACCTTGTATTAGCTTCAATTGACATAACTTGATTCAACACAAAATCATCCTTTAAATGAAAGTTCATCATCCCCACACTTGGGCTACTACCTTCTCCATGATTATCCCTTTAGTTGGGACATGTTTCTTTTACTATCATGCAAGGAGTAGATTAGTATTATGTAGTAAAAGTGTATTTGATTCCTCCATCATCATGTGTAAACTGACCTTGAATCTACCCCCATTGGTCCACATGATCTTCTCCTTGCACTAGGTTTGCATGAACCAAAACAACAGCCTTTATAGGAGAAGTATAATTTGGATTATATGCATTGGGCTGCCTATTGTAACCTTGTTGATTTTATCCTCTCCCTTGATAATTTTATTGGGATGGATCTCTATATCTTTTTTGAGGATAGTATTATGCATTAGGAGGAACACTTTCTTGTTATTGAGCTTGCTTGAGCTGAGCTCTCAATGATATGATTTCTTCATCCTTGTTCACAATGTTATCCACCTTCTTAGGAAAGGCTCTTGGTTTCACATTAGAATTGGGAACCTATGACATGCTTGGATATTCAATTAAAATATGGGATAGTAAAGGCATGAAAACTCTTGGAGGGAGTCTTCCAGCCTAAATTAGGCTATTCTCATCCTCAATTACTAGCTCATATGCACTTAAAAGAGTGAATCCTTCCATTGCATACAATATAATGGCAACATCAGTACCAATCCCTTTGAGATATGTTGGGAACACAAAGCTAGGAGGGGGCCTCATGATTGGTGGCAGCCTATACCATGTTCTTTGAAATCTCTCATTGAAATCTCTTATGGATTCATTTGGACCTCTTCTTATTGCATTCAATTAATGTATTATGGAATCATGATCACTCTTATTTTTGAATCTTGTCACCAATAGGTCTCCAAAACCATCCCAACTTATAATGCATCCCCCCTCCAACATTCTATACCTGTTAAGTTCTTTACCTTTTAAAGACATAGCAAGTAGTCTAATGGCTATATTGGTACTAGTAACATTATGAAAATTACAGAAATTAGAGATGTCTCTAATATGTTTAGATGGGGTAATAAGACCCTCTCCATTGAAACTAAGAAGATTTTTGGTAGCATTTGGAGGGATGGGGTCATATGCAAGAAGCTATATTAGGTTTTGGATATTACAATTAGGGAATGGTTGATGCCTATCTATCTCTCCCCTTTTTCACGTTTCTCTTCTTCCTTTATGATCCTCTATTTCTTCTTCTTCTTTAATTTCATCTTCTCAAACTTCCTCAACAACTTCTACTTCTTCCCAAAAATATCCTTGACAAGGATTTAATAGGGCTAGGAGTGGTTTAGGGTGTTGTTCCTTAGGAAAAGCTTCAGTTGAAGGGGCTTGGTCAGAAAATCATAAGGACCATGTAAAGACAATGTAGGATAATATATAAAACTTGGTCTAGAACTAGGGATTCACACCCTTTTGGAGTTTCCAAATGTTTTGTTAGGGGTATTTCTACTACTTAGTCCTATCAAGACCAAAATTCACCTTGACTTAGTAATAATTCAAGTCCCATCAGTCATGCCAAAACTATTGTCTCTAAATATTACACTCTAGAAGAGGGTTGTTTAGGCCTCCTCTATATTTGGGAAACATTGGGACATTCTAGGCTTGTGGGTGTGCCTATAAGTGGAAATGAACCTCTAGGTTGAAAGGGATAGCTCCCTGTATTAACTTTTATGTAATAAAACTACTGAATTATTTTATATGAGTGAAAAGAGTTAGAAGTTTGCATAAATGAAAGGCTTAATATAAGATGGTGATATACCAAGAATTAGTATCCACATGTATGCCCTATACTTATGCATAATATATCAGAATATAGTCTATAACTCAAGCTCTAGAAGATTCCAACATAAGTATTTCAATGTAGAGACAACATGAATGAGATCACATAAGGTAAATAACTAGAAAGAATAACTTTTATAGTCCAAAAAAGAGGTTACACATGTGCAAAATCTCATACAACTAGAATGCACTCTACATAACCTATTAGATCAAATCTTTACTCAAAAACATGAAGGATAGAGAATACAAGGATAAAACATCACTTGATATCACTCAATGTCTCTTGTATGCCCAAGCAAATGTCTATAACTCAAAAAGAAAATAGACTTATGTTTCTTTGCTCAAAGGCAAGAAAATGGCAAAACATTCTAGTAGGGTTTCATCATACTATTTGTGGATGATAAAATAAGAGCCCAAGGATATTATTTATATAAAAAGAGGGAGAGAAGAGAGAGCTCTTAGGAAACAAAATAGAAGCCTCCAAAATGGTTTATAGATGCCATCCTGGTGAAATTTATTCCATTTGTCCTCTCATTCAGTTGGATTTTGTCTTTCTCTTTGATTCACCCTTTTGAAATGACTAGGATCACTGTAAAATCAATGGTGAGATGACCCTCCACAAGAAATGGCTTAGATAATTGTAAAATCAAGGGATTCTTCTTAAGAGCTCTCACATTTTTCACTACCGACCTATTCAGGTTTTCCAAGTGACATTACTTTTACTTTTTTCTTCAGGTTCTTTGATTGCTTCTACTTATAAAAGTCATAAGTAAAGCTCTTTTGAAAAACTAAAAATCTTTGTATCTTCCTATTCAAGATTTTTTATTGCTTTTACTTATAAAATTCATAATCAAAGCTCTTTGGAAAACCTGATTTGCTCTATCCTTGCTTAAGACCCTGTCGGGTTCTCTGAATGATTTTACTTCCTACTTAAAGCCTTTAGGCATGAATTTGACATCCTGTGGCATGTCATCTTTGAACCTCAATGGCTAGTTGGCCACCATAAATTTGACATCCTATGACATGTCATGCCTTTGAATCCCAACAGCTACTGTAGAGACCTAAATTTGGCCACCAACAACCTCCAATCAGGGTTTTGGCCAATTTCCATCTAAAATGCACAATTTGGCCTAAAAACACTAAAACATGCTAAATTATGTGAAATTGACATATTCAAGTGCCGATTGTGGTTAGGGTATCCCTAAATGGAGCAATTTAATTTATGGACTAGCTAACTATTTTTAGATCATTCTGAGTCAAAATTCCAATTTTACACCTAGGTGCTCTAAATTACTCTTTCCTATCAAATCTTTTACACAAGATGTGTGCCTTTGTTATTTGTTATCAGTAGCATCCTAAATGGGATAATGATTCCAATGCATCTGACATGAACTTTCAATTCTAGTCTGGTCAAACTTTAGACCAATAATAAGGCATTCTGATCAATTTGAGTAATTTATGCACAAAGTGCTTAATCATGCTCAAGAGCTAATTAACCCAAATCAAGGCATAATCAAGAACTCCATGGAAAATTATAGAATACTTGTTTTTAGAAATGACTATTGAAAATATGCATCATCAAGTGACCTCATTTCTTTTGAAGACATCCCTAGGCCATAAATGCCACAAATATCAGGATTCATGCCCTCCAAGCCTCATCAATGCCTTTCATGATGCCCTCCATGCCTCTTAATTTCCTCTTCTTATAATGTCATGATGAGGATAATTAAAAACTTAATTCCAAAAATTGAATTAATCCTCAACCACACATCTCAATCTTGAAATGGATGGTCCAAGTTGATTCTAGACATTCTCAAAAATCTATAAATATAGAGGCCATGAACATCATTTTTAAGCTTACTTTGTGTAAATTTATAATGAAGGATTGGTTCTAAAACCTTCAAGAAACTAGTGTTACCATGCTAAATTGATTTCAAGCCTAGCCAAGCCACAAGTCAAATGTGCCAAGGAGAGGTGGAGGTAGCTAAGATTCCATTGCCAAGGACTTCATGAGCATAAGCCAAGCAAGCCACCTCTACAATGGTATTTGGATCATCCAAGGAAGGTGAAGGAATTTTTGTGTTTTATTCCTTAATTTTTAGTTGTGTTTGTCTTTTTTTTTTGTTAACTAAGCTCTCCTTAGTGTGTAGGCCTAGAGATGTTATGCTATTAGTGTTTTTCTTTCATTTTATTTTCATTTTAGAATTAACACCTTACTAACCATCCTCTCTTGAGTCAAATTCCTAGATCAAATAATGGCACACCTGGTGGGATGAGATGCATCCTACACATGAAGGAGATCATTTTGTAACTGTAAAATATTTATTTGAGCCTTTAAAACTCTTGCAAATTGATTTTTTCACTTTATTTTATCATTTTTGTTTCCCATGATTTTTACACAGTAACTGACATCAGCAAGAATATCGACATTGGTTACCTAATTAACCGATGTTGGTTAGCAAAAATTACATTGGTTAGATCTATGTTAGCCAAAGTAACTAATGTTGGTGGTAATATCTGACATCGGTCACTATGTTTTTCCAAAAACATAGACCCAAGAGTTACTTTTTCAAAGTTCATTATTTCAAGCTAAAAAATCCTCAAAGTTAAAGGACATGATAACAATTTCTTTGTAGTACCAAGCTAGATATTTGCTCAAAATATGTTTAAATCACCTTTTTATATGCTTAAAAAATCAATTAGGAACCTTATTTTGGGTGTTTAACAAAAAATTTAGATGTTTTTGGTGAATGCTTTTGAAGTTTGAAAATAATACCAAGGGGTCAAACGAAGACCACCTCACTTTCATTTGGACTCAAAACTGAACACACTTGTCAATTTTTTTTTGCAATATTTGTTTAATCAAATTTTTGTTTTGAAAAAAGAGGGATGTTACGTGTATGTTCTTCCATTTGTCCCCTATAGGGAACCCTTAGAATCAAAAGTTCCATTCCTATTGCAAATAGCCTAGTCTAAGGCTTAGAAAGAAAATTATCTAAAGGACTCCCCAAAAACTCATCAAAGATTGGGTGACCTTGAAAATGACCCTAAAGTCTTTCTACTTTCATGCTTTCTTTATTTTTATGCATCTTGGCTTGTGAGGAGGACTTCATCACCTCCCATAAGATCTTTAGGGAAGCTTTGACTTAGGGTTTCACCTCATAACATTTACTTCATGTGTCTCCTTTGGAGTTTCACATTGTACATAGTGGCACTTTGGAAATTTCACTACACTAAGAGAATAACAAGATGTAGTGGTTACAAAAAGGACTAGACCTTTTTTCAACAAGCCAAGTGATACAGACCCAAAATCCATACTTTTATTTTCTATTATTTGGCATGAAATTCATTGTCTAATTGATTCCCCTAGACTGTTCAAAAACTTTTTAGATATTATAAAAATCCCCACTTGTTGTAGAGGTATTATTGGTGCAAGGTGTGCCTCAAGGTCCATGTCACAGTACTATAATTTGAGAGGAGGTGTAAAAACCCTACTATATAATGTGCATTTACTTTCGGATAAACACTTAAATCCTCTCAAATGATGTAAATTGATGGATTCCAACAATACCAAGAAACCTTGTTAGTTTAATATCTAAGGGAGATTAATTAGTGAGTCTTGTCCTAGTTTAAATTATTGTTTGGAGTCAAAAATTGGTGTAAACAAACAATCCAAACCAAATACATAGTCCAAATTTTCATTTGAACAAAGAGGCATTATGTTCTCCATGTGAGATCATCCATTTTATTTATTCAAAATTTCATCAAAAGCTTGAGATTCATATCATCCACTTTTGCATAGTTATGCTACCCAATTAAGTCTAGACTTTTATTGATATTATTTAAGTCCTGAACTCATAATTTAAATTTGGAATTACACCTATATAAGTTCATAGGGTTGATGTGTTAAGTGGGTTCATCATTTGCACTAAACATGAGGTAACTTAGGTTTAATTTCCAATTTGGATTGAAGGATATTTAAGACTCACAATCATTGCCATCACTTAATAGACTTAAGCCATTTCACGCTAAATAATTTCATTTTGAGTCTATACTCCCCAACATTTTGAGTCAAGAAAGGTAGTGTTATGATATAAAAACTATAAGAAAGCATCTTTGCCTTAGAGAGTTTTTGAAGCAAACCTTCTTATCATACCTTTTAGGTAGTATAGCATCATTATACTACCCAAAATATTTTGAATATTTTTTCATAGACCCTCTTGCATAGAGTTCCAAATTTGCTCCTACATTTTTGAACCAATACAAGTGTACTTTCATGATATTTTGTTTAAAACAATTATACTGATCACCTTTGTCTAGCTTGTTTGCCAAAAGAACCCAATTTTATACCATTTTTTGTGAGAAAATAAACAATTTCTAAGTGTCTTTTAATTCATACCTTATACCTAGTTGATCAATTTCATGTCCAAGAATCAAATGCCTAGTGTTTATTAGAAGTGTTTTAAATCCATCAGATTAAAAACTTTCATCTATTTCAAATTCTAGCTTTTGATGCCATTTGGCCAAGAGTCCTAGCACATGCCTTGTTTAAGCCTAGCTTTTAATGCCACATTTGGCCAAAAGACATAGTAAACTTTAAATTTTTAGATTAGACTGATTTGAAACAATTCAACCTTAGAGTTTGCAATTTTTATTTTCCTACCATTTATTTACTTATCTTTATGTGAATAATGAAATGTTAGATACTTCATGCTAGCTTGTTTCCTCACAAATATTTGCATAAACCCTTTGATCCTTTTGACAAATCTAGACCAAGTTGGGACATCATCTATTTTAGAAATTGTCCTTTTTATATTTTGTAGAAGTCTTTGACATTTTATTCCAAAAACATTGACTATGGATCCCAACATGTATTCTTACACTCGTAGTGTACTCATGTACAATATAGGGATTAGTAATGTGGTTGCATAGAAAGAAATGGTGCAAGACCCCTATGCAAATAATATTATTTATGAGATGGATTATTATCCCTCTTATAATACTAATTTACGGGCATGAAGACAAGATCCATTAGCAACTATCTAGTTAACACACCACCTTATTTAGAATAGGACCAAGAGCAAACCATGCAATACCTAGCAATAATACCTGCAATAGAAGAGCTAGTACTTCAACATTCATATTCTAATAATACATCTTCCACGTATGATCTATTTTAGTTTCAGAGATATTTGTTGAAGAATAAATATGAGGTTTTGGTTAGATCCATAGAGGTAGGGGCCAAGTTTCTAGCATACTTCCCCCATAAAAATTTACCAAGTCTAGTAAGAGTACCCCATAATATCATTTATGATCAACAGGCTTCTTCTAACAATCCTATGGATCTAATACAAACAAATTATCAAGATCTTAATATATATGATCAAGGCAAAACATCATGGAAGAGAACTTTAACCAAATGTAGATAGCATATAAAACATATATGAATCTAGCACATGATTTCAATTAGATGAACATAGTAAGTAAGCCTCTCATTGACCTAGTTCCTTTAATAGGAGTGTTGATAAAGTTAATTAGACAAGATAATGTGAGTTTTAACCTATTTATACAAACTATTTCAATAGATAACTTGATGCATATGCCCAATATTGAAGAAGTGTCTTCAACCTCTACATTGAATAGTGAGCCAAACATAGTAGATAATGTGAAAACAACATCCAATCCTGATCAAAGTGGTACTAATGTGAAAATAACTAGCTAAAAATGTGTGCCTATAATTAATCCCATGAGTATATCATCATACTAGGGATTAGGGTTTTCTACACCCCAACCTCAATTGACTACTTCTTCAAGTGTACAACCCACAAGATTGGGTAACCAAATAATAGCTAATGTCATGTCAAAATGGTAGAATGTGATGAATCCTCCTCCTCGATAGGTATCAAGTAGTATTCCACAATAATAAGTACAATCTAGTGTATCAATGCATTAAAGGACAAATACATTGCCACTTTAATCAAGTGAAACTAATGTTCCACCTCACTGAGTAATGATGAACATACCTCTTTAGTCATAGACAAATATGCCAATCTAAAACAAAGAAATGACTAGTCAACAACATGCAAATATTGGTCAGTGATAGATGCCAAATTTTTAACCTAATTTCACTTCCTCATAGGGATTCATTCAATAAGGAGGTCCCCATGTCTCTCAAGTACCTACTAGACAACCATTGCTTCAAAATGTGCCACAAATCTAGAGATAGGGTATTGGTCCACAAGTTCCCACTCAACAGTAAGGTTTGATTAGTCGGCAACATGTCCCTTTTCAACAACAATAGGCATAGTATAGTTATATCCCTCCATCCCAACCATAAAATCCTCCAAATCAAACCTTTATTTCCAACCCAAACTAGAATATCCTACGACCAAATGTGTAATTTCATGTACATCCTAATCCATGTATGCATATTCTTGGTCCATTCCCTAACTAAGATAATATACCCCAATAAGTATCTCCATCATACCCTAGTCAAAGTATTTCACTTGTGACCTCCCAACCATTTGTCCAAACTAATGTTCTCCCTCAAACCAATATTTCATCCAATTTCATATCCCAATCATTGCAATAG
The DNA here is from genome assembly GCA_037957365.1 of Torreya grandis. Lineage (NCBI taxonomy): Eukaryota > Viridiplantae > Streptophyta > Pinopsida > Cupressales > Taxaceae > Torreya > Torreya grandis. Next base: position 1,179,374 of record JARHVA010005271.1, on the reverse strand, counting down.
ATGAAGGATACAATTGTTACCATTCAAGCTGGTAAAGAAACTAAAAATTTCAAATTGGATGATGTATGTTCCTATTCATTCAACATTGAGTATTTTTAGATACCATTTCCTCTAGGATATGAACCACCAAAATTTGATAAATACAAAGGGAAAGGTGATCCTAAGGCTCATTTGACCAAATTCTTTGTCACATGTCAACTAGTGGCATATAGCAACATATACCATTTGTTGTTGTTTCCAAGGAACTTGGCTAGATAAGCCTTAGAATGGTTTTGGAAGTTGCCTAAAATTTTAGTAACAAATTTTGATGATATTTTTTTATAGGTTTATTCAGCACTTTTCCTATAATATCAAGCATGATATTTCATTGGTGGATTTAATGCAAGCAAAGAAAAAAAATGGTGAGAGTTTTTCAAGTTATTTATATTGTTGGAGAGCACTTACAAGTCATTTCACCCATATTTTACCAGATAAACAATTAGCCACTATGCTTACCAAAAAATTGCATAGTGAGATAGCTTACCATCTGGAACTACAATGTGCACATATGTTCAAGGAGATCATTGATAAAGGCTTGTTGATTGAGTGAGTGCTTATCAATAAAGGATTCATAAAGCTTAATTAAACTAATCAAAATCAAAGTACCAATTAGGGAAATGACCAACATCCCATCCAAGTGTAAGCATCATAACCAGCATAAGTCAATAACCATGAAAGACCAAAGCAATTCAACCACAATAAGAATGTTGTGGTAAATGGAGTAACTAAGACTCATCATGTTTAAATGGTGAAAACATAATATACACCACCTTTTTAGCTTAATCCTACTCAACTAATTCCTTAAGCACAATAACCAAAACCTACACAACAAATACAGTAGCCATTACCATTGCAAACCCATCATCTTAGGAGAACCATGCCTACACAACATGTCTTTAGTGACCTAGGAGAACCTACTAAATTTTTATTTTTCAAGATTATTACTACTAATCTAATTAGTTAGCCTATACAAAAGAATTATTTGTAAGGCATTCTTTATCCTAATTGGTACCATGAAAATGAATTATGTGACTATCATCAGGTCAATGGGCATAATCTATGAAGATGTGTGCAAATGAAGCATTTAATTAAGAATATGTAAGAGAATTGGGATACAAAATTAGATAATGGTGCTTCTAATTCTAATCAAACTCTTGGGATCTATCAAAACCCATTTCTCTGATATAAAAATCAATAGCAACAAAAAAATTAGTAGCACAACAATAGCTAGTGTAGCAACAAAATCAATAGTATCAAAATCAAAGGCTAAACTAACAAAACTAACAAAATCAGCATTAAACCCCACAATGATAGAATAATAGACAAAACCAAGGTTAGAATGATAACAACAAACAAACCTACTATGTAGTTTCACATGACTAAAATAAGGTTGTAGGTCATATTATAAGGGATAGCATTAATATCATCTTCATTACTCCTAGACCAAACACTAATCAGCCTAAACCATTGCTAAATAATAATATTCAGTGAAATCACATGGATAATCCTTTTTTGACCTAGGAATGCATATAGGCAAACCAGTAAACTAGGACTTCTCCTTTTTGACCTTATATCAATCACCATTTCTTTCCATGTAACCACATGCAAGTGCACCAGTAACTGAGACTTGTCCTTTTTGGTCCCACACCATTTCCAACATCAATTAGCAATAATGATCTAATATTTAATCCTAATTATGAAATCACAACTCAGAGGTCAAAGATTACTATCCTAGGCCCACAACCATCCACCACTTTTCCTATCATCCAACCAACCATTCAACCTTAGAATAAACCATTCACTACTAACCAAGATAAGAAATTTGATATTGTGGAACAATTGCAAAAGACACCAACATAAATTTCTATTTTAGATTTTCTACAAACATCAATAATCCATAAAAACATCTTGAATGATTTTTTAACCTAATCCATTGTTGTTACTAACATATCCCCTGATAACTTTCAAGCTTTGATTGGACACCTAGCTCGAGCCAAAAAAGTCACATTCAACCAAAGTGATATGTCTTCCCTTGGCCCACTCCATAACAACCCATTTTACATATAAGTTTTTATCATATTCAATAAAGTGAATCATGTCCTTATCAACAATGGATTAGGCCTCAACATAGTATCTATAAAGCTCATCAAGCTTCTTGGGTACATAATGGTAGATATCCAACTAGAAGAAATAACCATCAAAGCTTATGATAATCAGGAAAGAGAATCATAAGGCACCATTATATTTCCATTTATTATTGGGCCTTTAACCCATGGTACACTTTGTTATGTGATTTATCTTGAGTTATCATATAACATGCTTTTAGGCAGGCCTTGGTTACATGAGAGTCATGTAGTCCCATTAATGTTGCACCAATGTATCAAGTTCTCCCACTCAAGGATGAAAGTGAATATTCTATGAGATTTACAACCATATGATCACTGAAAGCATCTTGAGGCTAAATTTCAAAGCTATAATTATCAGTAAGTTATGAATCCAAGTTCCAAGTAGGATAAAGGAATATCTATACTTATTGATCCTTCACTAGATAATTGCATAAATCTTAATACCTTGGATTACCTTTCCCACATATCACCTCCTAAAGCTTCCAATCATTTCACCATTTTAGATATTGGACCAAGAGAATATGTGACCCATGATACATTTCATATTGCCAATCTTCCTCAGAATCTAAAAACCTTTGGGCAACCTAAGTCATCTTGCATATGCATTGGCAACAAAAGAATAAAGATAAGGGACCTATCATATATGTAACAACATTTGGCCAAGAACTTGACCCTCTCAAAAGGGATGAATCATGGTTATATAATGAAAACCAAGCAGATTATTATAAAAGTGTAAAGTATCCTATTCCCAATAGGATCATGGAGCGTCCTAAATATGAAAGAAGAGGCCTCAGACTAAATTAGCAAGGAACCATTGAGCCAATTTCCAATACTAAGTATGAAATCCCTTATGGACGTAGATTTAAACTACCTGGGGGTGACCCCAAATATCTTATTCAAACTCCATCATCGATGACTAGTGATGATGATGCTGATAGTGAAGTAGAGTCTGATCATAATCTCACCTTTGATGACCTAGCTAAAACTAACTTGTTTGATAACAATGTCATGAATCTCAGCCATTCACCATTATATTATCCCCAACTGATAGATTGGGACCAATAAGAATCTATTTTATCAATTCATGAGTTCCAAAATGATGAGGCATTCTATAATTTCTTAGGCCTTAAAGACAATGTTTCATTGGGATATCACAAATCAAGACTCTCAATCATATTAGATCCTACAACATATTTTGGAGAGCTAGTGAACACCCTTAGCCAAATACAAATAAGTAAAACATTGACATCCAAAAGTGAAAACATCTTTGAGGCACTTTTGGACCAGGGAAAAAGTAAAGATAAAGGACAATCTAGTGGTGAAAACCTATTTCAGGCACCATTAGATGGGGGTGTTCATTCTTCTTTTAATTTAAACTAGGATACCACCAATGATGAAGTTTCCTATGGATCATAGTTTAGCTTTGAGAAACAACAAGTATTTTATCAAATTCTCCAATAATTTCTAGCTATTTTTGTCACATGGCTAGATCTTCCATTACGGGAGTCAGATTCATAATGCCTATGAGAAGTTAAAGAGCAAGTCCTAATGGATGACCCTGCCATAATTCAATAGTTCAAGTCACTACCTATTATCCTAAAATATGGTTCAACCCTTCTAATAAAATCTATAATAGAGGTAAATATTAAGACTCCATCAGACTTGAAATGAATAAAAGTAGGAGCATCCCTCACTAAGGAGGAACATGATATCTTTACAACTCTATTGAGGTAATTTGTAGATATCTTTGCATGTGCCTATTTTGACATGCTAGGTTTAGACCCTACCTTGGTTCTACACCACCTTATAGTTAATCCTAATTCCAAACTAGTAAAACAAAATCTACGTAACATGCATCCTCACATTGTTATATTAGTAAAGAAAGAGCTGGAAAAACTCTTAGAAGTAGGATGTATTCGATCCATTGACTACTCATAATGGATCTCTAATATGGCACCTATTAGTAAAAATCCTAAAGTGATTAGAATTTGTACTAATTTTAAAGACATCAACAAATCTTGTCCTAAAGATGATTTTCCCTTGCCTAATATTGATATGATCATCGACTCTATGACTAGTTATGAAATGCTTTCACTCATGGATGGATTTTCAAGATATAACCATATCAGCATAAAATGACATTCACCACTCCATGGGGAACATTTTTATATTAGGTAATTCTATTTGGCTTTAAGAATGCTATAGATACATATCAAAGGTCCATGACTATCATATTCCATTATATGATACATGATATTGTTGAAGACTATGTCGATGACATATTGGGAAAATCCAAAACCAACGCTGACCATCTAGTAGTGTTATGTAATATATTTGAAATATTTTGGGAGTACAAAGTCAAACTCAATCCAAAGAAATGTGTCTTTGGTGTAACTTAAAGAAAACTACTTAGCTTCATCATGTCTCATAGAGGTATTAAAGTCAATCCAGATAAATTTCATGTTATAACTAAAATGTCACCACCAACCAATTTAGAGCAACTTCATAGTTCTTAGGGTAAGATCTATTCCATCTGATACTTCATCTCTCACTTAGTGGATAAGTTCCATCTATTTACACACCTTTCAAATATGGGAGTTTCATTTCACTAGGATGATCACTGCTAAATAGCTTTTCAATAACTCAAATATTATCTTATTAATCCACCTATTTTATTACCTCCTATGCCAGGAAAGCCATTCTTGTTATACCTATCAGCTACCGACCATGCTCTAGGGGCACTCTTGGCTCAACATGATGATAATGGAAAGGAGCACATTGTATACTACCTGAGCCATACCTTGGTTACATATAAACATAACTATCCACCTATTGAAAAAGCTTATCTGGCTATGGTTTTTATAGCTTAGAAACTACACCATTACATGTTGAATAATAACACCATGATCATTTCAAAAGTAAATCCACTCAAGTATCTACTATCTAAAACAACTTTGTAAGGTTGAATGGCTAAATGGATCATGCTTCTCAATGAGTTTGACATAGATTATGTCAATCAGAAGTTAATCAAAGGATAAGTTATTGTAGATCAACTTGTTGAAGCACCTCTCATAGACATCTAGCCACTCACATTTAAATTTCTTGATGAATCCATCATGACCATCATTGACACACCCCTTGAGGAGCATCCCTAGAAAATGTATTTTGATGGTTCTTTCACTACACATGGATTGGGGGTAGGCCTATTGTTTATTAAACCATAGGGGTATCTAATCCTTAAATCATTCAAAATTAGATTTCCTTTTAAGAAACAACATGGCCGAGTATGAAGCACTTATTGCAATAATTTGACAAGTAGTGCATTTGAATATATCTCATCTTCAAGTTTTGGTGATTCTTAGTTAATCATCAATCAGGTCACATATCATTTTTAGACCAAAGATGATAAGTTGGTTCCATATAAATCCATGGTTAACACTCTTAAACATCAAATTGCCAACATTAAGTTTGAGCATATATTTAGGGCTAGTAATATAACTATAGATCCCATTGCTACTATTGGCTCTTTGATTTGACAAATAGATAAAGCTAGAGAGTATCAGTTATTCATCAAAAATTTGTCATCACCAACTCATGAACCTTCAACCATTGCCATGATTTATGATATTGTTGGTCGTAATTCTATCTTGTACTCAAACCTTTATAACTACCTTCATGACCAAGTTTTACCACCTAACCTCTCCCAAAAACAAAATAAATCCTTCATTCATCATTCTTCTCATTATACTCTACTTGGATCCACCCTTTACCATCATAGTTTTGATGGAACTCTAATGCATTATTTAACTTTGGTAGAGTCTACACTAGTGTTAAGTTAAGTTCATGAAGGAGTATATGGAGATCATTCTAGTGGGGTAGTCCTATCCAAAAATCTTTTGCATACTAGTTATTATTGGCCCATAATGGATGTAGATGCCACTGCATATGTAAAAAAGTGTGACAAATGTCATTGGCATGCTAATCTGATTCATGCCCCAACAAAAACACTAAAACTAATTTTGATGCCATGGCCCTTTTCTACATGGGGACTTGACCTCATTGGGAAGATTAACCCCACTTTATCTAATGGCTATAAACATATCCTTAATCACACTAAATACTTCACTAAGTGGGTTGAAGCCATACCCCTCACTTACGTGACTAGAAATCAAATTTCCAAATTAATTTTCAACCATCTCATCTACTGTTATGTTATCCCCTTTGACATTATATTTGATAATGGAGGATCACTCAAGAACAAATATGTAGACTAGTTATACACTAAATATAGCACCACACAACATTTTTCTATAGAATATTACCTTCAAGTTAATAGCCAAGCTAAGGCATCCAAAAAAATCATTGTCAATATTTTCAAAAAGATTATCAATGATGTCAGTCATGATTGGCACATCGAGATATTCCCTGCCCTTTGGGCATATTATACTAATCATCATACCCCCATAAGATCCACTCCATACACACTTGTTTATGGTACTAAAGCCATCCTTCCCATTAAGGTTGAATTACCTTCACTATGAATCTATTTCAAGCATGTCCTAGATGATCATGACTATCGAGTAACTCACCTATAAGAGATATACCTAATTGATGAAAAATGCATAGCCACCCTCAACAATCTTCAAGCATATCAGAACCAAATCAAAGGCCACTATAATCAGCATGTTAAGTATATAAAATTTGAACTTGGAGATCTTATTCTTAAATAAAACCAAAAGAATACCATAGCTAAGAACAAGCATAAAGGGAAATTCAAACCAAATTGTATAGGGCCTTTCATCATTATTGTAGATTATGGATAGAGAGTATACAGGCTTGCCACACCAGATAGAATTGAATTTCTAGAGTTAATGAATATTATTCATCTCAACTGGTACTATGCTTGAGTTCTAAGGTGTATTATTTGTAAGGACCATTTTAGTTATGCCATTTTATCACTATTCTTCTTTATACAAATACCATCCTTATACATCCTCTTTATTGTATCCACTTTCTACTACCAACCTATTATCCCATTTTGTTATAAATCCTAGCCCATTTGACCTTTTTTTTTTCATTTGTTAAACAATATTAGCATCGAGGTATCTGATCAGTTCATCAGTTAGTTTAAGTACTTCAAATATAGCACGTATTTTGGGATAGTGTGATAGAAGTTTTTATAGTTGCATCTTTTATTTGTTATAACTTTCTTACCATTGATCTTACTAATAATTATAACCACTTTTAGGAAAATTAGTACCATTTATCTATGACATTATGTCCTAGTTATAACTACCTATGATAAAACTAGGGGCAACACTAAGCCTTTACGTACCAACTTTCTACTTCATATGCCACACTGTGCCTTTTCACCAACTGTGCATGTTTTGTTTGAATTGGCTACTACACTAGTTAAATTCCTCCAATTTAGGGTGGAACTATATTGAATTAAGGTCATAATATATAAATAATTAGGTGTACTCAATACCTTTTGAGGTCAGTTTAGTCACCCTTCTCCACCATACTCTTGTTATTTTGTGAACAATCTAAGCCATGCACTCGACATTTTGTGAGCAACCTAAGCCATGATCTTGCCATTTTAAGATTAACCTAATCCACACTCTCACCATTTTTTGAGAAACCTCAATTTGAACACTCACCATTTTTTGAGATTGAACCATTTAGTGTTTTGTCATTCTCGATTGGTTTGAGATCCTTCAAACAATTCCAAAAACATTGACCACTTCTTTGCCTCAGGGATTCTAGGAACCCTTACTAAGTTACAAGCAAATTACTTGTCATTTAGTTTCCCCATCCTTTTTGGCCTTTTCTCTCATGCACTTGCCATTTTTCAAGACCATTCCTATTCTTCTATCACATCCATTCTATTTGTTTTCCTTAGTTATCATATTCTTCCCATTCCTTTTGAGAACTACATTTGGCTTGAAGTTTTTTATTGGATATTACATTCATGGAAATATGTAGGTAACATCCACTTGCCTATTGCATATAGAGACAGCTTGGCCACCCCCTTCCTTTTCTTTTATTCCCATATTTTGTTCATTTTTTAAGTTGTCACCTATTTTATAAGGGTAATATTCATAGGGTTTCTATTTCATTATTTTTATTATTTATTTATTCTTATTTTACTTATGTGTCTATCTATTTGTTTGCTTTCAACACTATTGCCTTGATTCAATTTATGTGTATTAATTGAGTAAATCCTTGCCCACACTTAAACTTGAATCCATCCATATTCATATGTTTGCATTGTCATCATGGTTTCTATCATTGGTGCATTGTTTTCTTTTGAGTATTGGATTAAGAGAGTCAGTCCTCATGCATATTTTGGCCAAGTTCTCATGATGTTAGACCATGATGCCTAACAAAACATGCTACAACAAACCTCAGCTTCAAGAAGTTTATTCAGTAATGGTGGCATCTCTTTAGCACCAACATCCCAATTCCATCCCATACATATCCAAAATAGAGTAATTAACCATGAAATAATTTTAACTTTTATTAGTTCGAATGAGAATCTCCCTACTATTGGGTTGTTCCAATTAATAATTACCCTCTATGTTTAGTTATCATCATCTTCGACCAAGTTTATCATGTTCTCTATAATTGGGGTCTAATGAATATAACTAACTATGGGAAAACTATTGTGCACCATCCCACCTACATTTCTCAATGATTATAACCACCTTTGGGTAAATCATTGTGTTGTCACCACTTTACTTTTTTTACCTATACAAAGGCATGTTGTCTTATTTTTCTATCCTAACTGGGTCAGCTCCATCATACCACATTGCCACTATCAATGTACAATGTTTATAACTTCCTTTGGGCAAACCTTTGTGCACCATCTCACTTGCATTCTCAATGATTTTGACTACTTGTTTAGTATCATTATGTTTTCAACCCATCATCCTTCCTTTCTTTGGTCCCCTAATTTCACTTCTTTCTTTTTGAGGGACTATTTGTCGACCTACTTGCGCTAACCATTCTCTCAAGGGGGCATCATATAGTTAGTTTATCATCATTGTAGTTATAGGCATAAAATACATTTTCATTATTTGAGAAGATGTTACTATGATTATATCTTTCAATGCCTTCCCAAACAAGGGCAAACTGTAGACACCTAAAACTGGCCATCGATAACCTCCAAACAAGCTTTAGGCCAATTTCCATCCAAAATACACAATTTGGCCTAAAAACACTAAAACATGCTAAATGATGTGAAACTAACATATTAAAGTGCCAATTTTGGTTAGGGTATCTGTAAATGGGTTAATGTTATTTATGGACTAGGTAATTATGATCATATCATTCTGAGTCAAAATACTAATTTTACACCTAGGTGCTCTAGATTTCTCTTTCTTATAAAATATTTGGCACAAGATGTGTGCCTTTATTATTTGTTGTCATTGTAATCCTAAATGGGATAAAGGTTATAATGCATCTAACATGGACTTCCAATTCCAATCCAATCAAATTTTGGACCAATAATAAGGCATTATGATCAATTTGAGTAATTTGTGCACAAATTGCTTAATCGTGCTTAAGAGCTAATTAACCCAAATAAAGGAATAATCAAGAAATTCATGCAAACTTATAGAATACTTCTTTTTAGAAATGAATATTGAACATCTACATCATCAAGTAATCTCATTTCTTGGGAAGACATCCCTACGCCATAAATGCCATAAATATCAAGATTCATGCCTTCCATGCATCATTAATGCCTTTTATGATGCCCTCCATGCCTCTTAATTTCCCATTATTCTAATTTCATGATGAGGATAATTACAAACTTAATTCCAAAAATTGAATTAATCCTCAACCACACATCTCAATCTTGAGATGGATGGTTTAGGTTGATTCTAGACATTCTCAAAAATCTATAAATAGAGAGGCCATGAACGTCATTTTCAAGATTAATTTGTGAAACTTTATAATGTAGGATTGGTTCTAAAAGCTTCAAGAAACTCTTTTTACCATGAAAAATTGATTCCAAGCCTAGCCAAGCCACAAGCCAAAGGTGCCAAGGAGAGATGGAGGTAGCCAAGCTTCCATTGCCAAGGACTTCAAGACCCTAAGCTGAGCAAGCCACCACTACAAATGCATTTAGAGAATCTAAGGAAGGTGAAGGAATTATTATGTTTTATTCCTTACTTTTTAATTGTGTTTGTCATTTTTTTTTTTAACTAAGCTCTCCCTAGTGTCTAGGCCTAGAGATGTTATGTTATTAGTGTGTTTATTTCATTTTGTTTTCATTTTAGAACTAGCACCATATTAACCATCCTCTTTTGAGTCAAATTCCTAGATCATAGCTAGTGGTCCACCCTAAATATGATGTCTTTTGGCACATCATCTTTTTACTCCAATGGCTAGTTTGTTGTATTAGACTTGACGTCCTACAGCACGTCATGGGGATCCATCAAGTTTATGTTTTAGGCAATTTTTCTAAAGTAATTCCTTCAGATAATTAGTCTAAATAAATTCTTTCAAGGATTTTACCTAAAAGGAAATGGTTATTTCCTTTGGGAACTTTTTTCAAAGGAAACTTGGGAAAGTGTCCTTTGGAAAATTTCTTCAGGACACTTGGGGAAGGCACAGGGTCCCTTTGGAAAATTTTGAAGGGCATTTCCAAAGTAAATAACCTTTCAAAACTTTTACAAAGGGAATTTTAAAAGACAAGGTGCCCTTTGAAAAAGTTTGAAGGGTCATTTGGGAAGAAAATTACCCTTTATAACTTTTTTGAAGGGTCACTTGGGAAGAAAAGTGCCCTCAAAACTTTTTTGAAGGGTCACTTTTATGATAAAAATGCCCTTTAGAACTTTTTTAAAGGGCCACTTGGATAATAAAAGTGCCCTTCGAAAAAGTTTGAATGGTCACTTGGGATAAAAAATGCCCTTCAAAACTTTTTCAAAGGGTTACTTGGAAGAAAAGTTCCATTTGGAAAAGTCCAAAGGGATACTCATGAAGAAAAGTACCCTTCAGAACTTTTTAGAAGGGTCACTTAGAAAGAAAAGTGCCCTTCAAGATTGTTTGAAGGGACACTTGGGAAAAGAAAGTGCCCTTTGGAAAATTCAAAAGGGACATTTGGGGGAGAACATTATCAAGACCATTTCAAGATTTTCAAATGCCTTTTCTTATAAATTTCATAAGTAAAATTCCTTAGAAAACCCAAAGTCATGCATAGTTGGAAACCCAAAAAACATTGGAAGGAGTAATTCAGATTTATAAACTTGGATTACTGCTACTCACAAAATTTTAACAAGTCAAGTCATTCAGAGAACCTAACTTGGTCTTGATAATGTAATTTGGGTTTACAAGGGGTCAATACTTTACTTATGGAGAACCCAACATACACTAAAATGGAGCCAAAACACCTTAGCCTTCTTGACTTGTAATTTTGGACCTTTGAAATGACATATTCTTGTAACTACTATTCAGCTCTCCATGAAAATGGTTAAACAAATTATACTGAGGTGAAATTTGGTCAAAAATTACACCTTCACACTTGCTTCCTAATGCACCTCTCTTTATTGTACTATTAAAACCTAAGTTACATACCTTTCTATCCTTCACCTCTCGTTCATTAACCATATTACTTGAACCATAACCATCGACCAAGCGTACTACCTTACTTAAGACACCTATCACCAAACCTACTTCCAAATAACTTTCTACCACAACACCCAAAACAAAAACCACTAAACCTTTACCACCCTTAACTAAGTCTTACCTAACCATTCCCCAATGGTTATTATAAACCTCTTCCCTAAACTTACCACCCATAAAGCCCTTTGACCCTTCACATCCCAAACCATCATGGTTCAATAAAAATTTGATTTATTTATACCATATGACACCTAACCATGATATGGATAATTGTAAATCTCTCCAAACTCTCATCAACTACCTTTACAATTAGGATGATCTACTAACAGACAAACCTCCTATGTCACCCATACCAACCCAAACAATAGCCATACCTACCCAATACTTACCCACTCCTCCACTCTCACCTAAGAATTAATATGAGTCTCACCACTCTACTACTTCACCCTCTCTTTATATCCATATTATCAACATGGTCACTAAATCATAGAAAAAAGATAAAGGGAAGGATAGGGTGTCCATTCATTAGACTTACCCCTCTTAAAAATCCCAAGCAAACCACACCTAGCCCTCTTTATATTCAAGAAAATACAAGGTGTCTATCTTAGATTCCCCCCAATCTAAACCTTCACAACTGAACCCATATGCAAAATCAATCTAAAAATCTATCCATAAGTAACTTCACCAGACCCTGGCAAAAATGAGCTTGTATGAGTTAATTTCTACTTCTCTCCATCACTGCAAGCAATCATAAAGGCCTTGTAATCCATTAAGGTCTAACCCAATGTCCCTTAACCTATAGATATATTTACTGGTTCCCTTGAAACATCAAACCTTGTCACCTTTAAGAATTTAGAAATACCTTCTGTCCACCTCAAGGACCCAGATCTCCCACTCTTTATTACCACTTACGTCAACTAGACCCATGTCAATAAGGTTATGATTGATGGGGGATATATCATTAACATCATATCCTCCTAGGCTTATGACCAACTCAACTTACCAAACAATATCATGTCAAACTCCACAACAATCATTTGAAGCTTTAATGACACTATGGCCACTACCCTGGGAACCATCATCCTTCATATCCATGTAAGACCCAACACACTCCCTAAACTCTTCTATGTAGTGGAAGTATAATTCCAATACAACATCTTATTGGGATAACCTTAGATTATATTAATGTAATGTGTTCCCTCTACCCTCCATCAATGCATTAAGTTTGAACATGAGGTCTAGGTCATCGATATCCAAGCAAACCCAAATCCTTTCTCAACATGCAACATGACCTATCAACTCAATGATGTCCTTTTACACCCATCCAATGCACCTCTAATAGTTACACCCCAACCACCAACCATCTATGAAATTTCAGCTATCTCATCCATCCCTTCATCATAGATTCCCATAGAGAATCCCTTGGGATCCATGTTATAATGATTTTTGTTAGGGGAGTATCAACACCTTATAGCATTGCATGCTTTCCATACTCCTCAAGAATATGGGAACCTCAAACATTACCCTTAATATGACCCTAAAATCATAACCATAATCCCTTTTAGTCCCCCTAAACATCAAATTAACTTCATCTATTAGGAACTTAATTGACCACTTCTTACTCCCACCACTACCTCCTCCATCTAACCTTTCACCTCTAACTTTTTCTACCTATAAAACTAGTATTTACTAAATTATACCTTCATAAGTGTGCTTGGAAGGGATTTAGTCTAGGCTAATATGAATAAGGAACTCATGAGTTACCTTTGATCAAAACCCAAAAACCTCATGAGTCATTTAGCCTTGGATTTATACCACTTGAAGAACCCATTAGTTCACCTAAACCTATTGATACCATCGAGGAAAACATCCCCTCCTCACCAACCCAACCTCCTTCAAAGTAAGATGATTTTGATATCATTCCTCCTAAAAAAAAATTAATCAACACCATTAGTCTAGGCCCCCTAACTTATCAAAAGGATGTCCGAATTCAAACCCTTCCTTTCATCCATCTTGAAATGATAGAGAAAGATTATCCTATCATCAATACTATCCAACATCAAGATGATGGTTCTATTATCCCCTACCTTGGTGCCCTAGATTCTTTAAACCATAAATCCCTTCCTCCTAAATCCTCAACCATGTTGAATTAATTCACCATGGATATCAACTTGGGCACTATGGATAACCCCCATGTTGTCAAATCAGGCCAATCACTGAATGCCAAAGAATTTTGAGACTTATCCTCTTTCCTCTAAGACCATAGCATAGCATTCACTTGGTCTTAAAATTATATGTATAGGATGGACCCCACCATTTCTACCCATAACATAATCACTCATCATAATTCCAAGTTTGTTAAATAAAAACTTTGATGCATGCATCCTCACATAGCCTTTCTCATCAAAGAAGATCTTTAGCATCTCCTATCTATAAAATTCATTAAAATAATTTATTAACCCCAATGGGTCTAAAATATCATACCTATCAACAAAGCCACTGGGAGTCTAGACATTTGTGTGTACTTTCATGACCTTAACCTTGTCTTCCCCAAAAATGACTTTCCTTTACCTAATATTGACCAGGTTGTTGATTTTACAGTCGGCCATGAGATGTTATCTCTTATGGATGATTTTTTGGGTTATAATAAAATCTTTATTGCTCCTAAAATTAGCATAAAACTTCCTTTACCACCCCTTGGGGAAATTTTTACTATAGATTCATGCCTTTCAAATTAAATTATGTTGGTGAAACCTACCAAAAAGCCATGACCTGCATCTTCCATGACCTCATCCACACCATCATAGAGGAATATGTCGATAATCTCTTGGGAAAATCCAAATCTCATCAAGATTATTTAAAAGTTCTCAACATTATCTTCAAATGCCTAATCCATTTCCATGTTAGACTTAACCCCAAGAAATGTGGTTTTAGGTTCCTTTCAAGAAAGCTTCTTGGCTTTATCATCTCTCTTTGAGGAATCAAAGTAGATCCTACCAAGGTCAAATAAATCTTAGATATGCCCCCTCTTACCAACCTTAATCAACTTTGTAGACTATAGGGAAAGATTCAATCCATTCACCATTTCATTTCCTAGCTTTCAAATTGATGCCAACCTATCCATCACCTTTTGAAGAAGGATGTCTCTTTCAAATGGATTAGTGATTGTCAAAAAGCCATTGAATCTTTCAAATAGTACATTTTTTCACCACCTATCCTCACCCCTACTTAGGATGACCACCCCTTTTACCTATATATCTTTGCCATCGACCATTACCTAGGGGTAATGTTGGCTCACCAAGCTAAACACCATAAAGATAAATTTGTATATCACATTAGCTATATGCTTGTAAAATATGAGACTCAGTACACCCATACTAATAAATTCTACTTAGCATTTAATTTCATTACCACCAAACTCACCACTACCTTCCTAACCATAAAACCTATATCATAACCAACATCAACCTACTCAAGTACATGCATTCTAAGCCATACCAAAATTAGTGTATGCCCAAGTGGATTATGCTCTTAGCAGAGTTTGATCTTGAGTTCCTTCATCAAAATTTAATTAAGGGGCAAGTCATTTTTAACTAATTGGCTAAATCACTTTTGATAGATCACCAAACTCCTTTTGAAATTCTAGATGAATCCATCGCTACTCTCTCACAAGAGGGCATGACCTACCAAATGAATATGTTCTTTGATAGGCCAAAGTGTTAACATGGTGGGGGATTTGGTATTATCCTTATCCCCTTTGATGGTGAACCCCTTCTTCTATCCTTCAAACTTGATTTTGAATGTAACAACAATATGGTTGAGTATGAATCCCTAGTCATAGGTCTCCAAACCACTTTATCCTTGGGAATTAAGATAATTAATGTCTTTGGTGATTCCCAACTCATGGTCAACCAAGTAAATGGCTCTTATTAATTTGATAACGATGTATTAAAAAAATACAAACATTTAGATGATAAATTCTTAGAATCATTTGAATGTTATATAATTTAATATATTCCCTAATCTACCAAAAAAAATTATCGATATAGTGGCTTGCCTTAATTCCTAGATCCCTTCTTAGCCTTCCAATTCCAAAATATTTATCACCATTCATCAATTTACCACATCCTCTTATAACTAATCTGACCTCCCTACCATTTGTAATGTGGAGGAATCCCCATCTGACATGTAGTATGACCAAACTTTTAACTAGTTTAACCTAGGCATCGTTCCTCCTAGCCTCTCTAGGAATGCTCAAATAACCTTTATTTAGATTACCTCTCATTACACTATGAAAATGGGAATCATTTACAAATGTGGTTTTGATGATCTCCTTCTTTGTTTCATACATAGCCATGAAGCTTCCCATGTCATCAGGGAAATGCATGATGGGATCTATGGAGGACACTTTAGTAATTTATTGGTCGTTAAACATATCCTTTGCCTTGGCTAATATTTACCCACCCTCAACTAATACTATTATAACAATGTAAAAAAGTGTGTTAAATTTCAATGACATGCTAATTTACATCACATGCTAGCCAATGGCCTCCAAGTATCTAAGAGCTTTTAGCCTTTCTCATAATGGGGGATCAATCTCATTGGGGAAATCAACCCCCATTATTCACAATGGCATAGATCCATCATCACAACCATAGAATATTTCACCAAATGGGTGAAATTTATCCCTCTTATCTTGACCAAAGTAGATAAGATTATCAGCTTTATCAACCATCATATCATCTGTTGCTTCGGTGTTCCTCAGAAGATCATCACTGATAATGGTAAATCTTTCAAAAATAAGTAAGTCTAAAGTTTATGTGACATATTCTACATCAATTTAATATTTTCCTCATATTATCATCGATAAACAAATAGATAGGTGGAATCCTCTAACAAAATACTAACCAAAGTTCTCAGTACTTCAAGTTGGAATTGGCACTTGCACATCTCATTCACTTTATGGGTCTATCGCACTAGCATTCAAAACTCTATGAGTGCTACCCATTTATCTCTAGTCTTCAAAATAGAGGTAGTCTTACCTCTTGAAGTCCAAATCCCCTCTCTTCAAATATATTTGCAGGATCTTATTTTTTAAGAAGATTATCATCAATACCATTTAGCTCAACCTGAGCTACTTGACGAGCATTGTTTATCAGCCCTAACCCACCTCCATATATATCAATAATGTATCAAATGTGCTTATAAAAAATGCCTCAAATAATGAAACTTAAATATTTGAGACTTCATCCTAAAATAAAACCAACATGTGACCAACATAGAGAAGAGTAAATGAGGTAGGTTTGCTTTCAATTGGCTTGGACCCTACATCATTAGCCATAAGTATGGATCAGGAGCTTATCATTTATCCTCTCTCAAAGGCAAACCAAAACTTGAACCTCTTAATGCTTCACATCTACATCTATTTTTTTTATTAAAGAAGGATTGAGCTCATTGCTTTGTCTAACTTAAGCTCATCCCTTGATTATGAGATTTTAACCTTCACCCATCTTCCTCCACTCCTTTTGAGTATAATTAATTATGACAAAGCACCATGTGATTAACCATCATGGTCATAGCATAATCCTAAATATGGTTACCATGGATCTACCCATGGCATGGTTCTCATGGATAATTTTCACCTCTAACAAGATGGAATCCCATGGTCATTGTATCTCAAAACCACCCCTATTCACATATCATTAACCTTCTTGTGTTAAAGTTTTGTCCTCATCACGGTAAACCTCTTATCCTAATTAGACTTGTCCATGTCTAAAAACAAAATCACATCCAAAAATAATTTGAATACCAAAATATTACTTAGTTCAATATCTTAAGCATTACAGAATGCTCCCTTGAAGGATATTTACCCAAAAATGAGATAAAAATTGCCAAATATAAGGTAGACTGCTCCCTTGAAGGATAGCTATCAAGAGCATTAAACAAAGATACTAAACTTAGATTGATCCCTTGAAGGATGGCTAAGTTGACTTTATCAAAATAAGAGCAATTACTTGAAAGCTTCTCACATCGATTAGTTTCCTATATACAATAATGAAGCAAAAGACCCACTACCACAACAAAAACTAAAGCCACAATCAGCTCTCAAGTAAGATAATAAGTTGGGATTTGTAATCAAATTTCACATGTAGACTTCCCACATTGATCAGTCTACATCTACCATAAAACATAGACTTGTCTATTTACATTCTTAGGTCACCTATATAAGGGGAAAACTAATGCATATAAGGTTACCATACACATCACCCATTGTCCTTCATATCACTCATTACCCATCTTCCTTGTATATTATCTATAAATCAAGGCATTTAGAGCTTTCTTACACACTATGATCAAGAAACTTATTTTATCAACCAACACATGATAATATGAAGCATTCAAAAGGCTTATGTTCCTTAAGCCAGTCTAACTTTGGGTTTTTTTATCCTTGTCAACAAACAGGTAGTACACCTCATTTCTTATTCTCTCATCCTTAAGTCATTTATTCTATGTCTCATGATTTTTCATCTGGTATGGCTATCTAACCTAATTATGTACCACCACTATCATCCATCAAATCATCATAACCCTAACCATGAATAGTATTAGAACAACATTAATGTCAAATCCCTAATTATGATCCCTCAACCCATCTTTGGTGCACAACCCTTTTTTGAAAACCTTCAACAAAACTAAACCATCTGGTCCATCAAATTGGGGCAACCCATTTGATTACCATCTTCCAACCCTTGTTTAACTACATTGGCCTGATGTCCATGGGATATGTATGCATTTCTTGAATTCTAAGGGAAATTTGTCAACTAAAAACTAATTACCCTCCCCTTTTTCTTCTCCTTAATTTTCATTGCTAACAGCACCCTCTTGCCTAAGGCATCCTATGTCAGGGAAGCTTTGGATTTTTCCTAGCATCCTTGTATTTTAACATCATCTAATAATTCCTCTTCATTTTTCTCCCATTACTTGGAGAACTAAATTGGTCTAATTTCTTTTTGGACTATGTAGGTAGTGCTCTTTTACCAAGGTCAGCTCAACCACATCCTTTACTTTATTTTCCTTTCTCACTTAATATATTTTCCTCCACTTCTCTACCTATCTCTTCACCACCTCCCTCCCCTTAGCTTTGCAATCTCCTTTAACCACTTTTCCATCTTGTTAATCTCTTTAACCACTTTTCCAACTTGCCAATCTCTTTAATCACAAGGATTGGTATCCTTCCTCATTAGCCCCTCTTACCTCCCATAAATCCACCACCTACTCTACTTCTTTAGCCTTCCCATCACCTCTCCTTATGCATGCTTCCCTACTCACTCCCCCACCCACTTTTAATGTTTTTTGTCCACTTATTACCAACCTTTCCCTTTATCCCCTTTGTCTTCTTTCACCATCATCATCATCTCCCCTCACCATTGTCTATTTTTTGATACCCTCTTTATCACTCTTTTTTCCTCATAAATTCCACATCATCATATTCCCCTACACACCAACGGATACTTTTACCTCTTTCTCTTCTTTATTACCACCTTATTACTTCTCTTTCATTGCTTCTAAACCACCTTCATTCCAACTCTCAATTTTTTTTTTCATCTTTCCCATCTTCTTAATCTAGCATGCTTTTTATTTATTTTGTTTCTTCTAGCATTCCATTTTTTTTACATGTGACACCACTCTCTATCATTTTTCCATTCTTCCCACCTTTTCCATTTTTTTCCTCCACAACTAGATTCTAACTGGGTCTTTATCCTTTGAGAAGCTTCCATAATTGCCATTTTCTTCTCATCAGTTATTGCCTTTTACACTATACATTCCTTTTTTTCTTGTTCCATCTCAGTACTCACTTATCTTTTACATTTGTGTGAGTTTTCATGTTTTATATCCCTGCTTCATTCTTCTTCTTATCATCCCTGATCTTCATCTCTTATTTTCATCTCATTCCCTTTCATTGTGTTCCTTTATTTCTTCACCATCTCACCACCTTTTTAGCTTGCCAATCTCTTCTAATAACCCATTCATCTTGTCCATCTCTTCTAGCAAGATGATTACAACATACCTTATCTATTTAACTTATTATCCACTCATCCTTTGTTTCCCATCATTTTTCTTAACCCCTTTCAAATTTTCCATCCCATTCTCATATCCAATACCACCCTCTGATTTGATTCATTGTTCTTCTCCTTTCCTATCATCAGCCATGCTTACTTGGTCACATCTTCACCTACTTCTTTACTCTCCTATCATCCTTTTTGTGTCCTCATTTCACTCCTTTTTCCTCTTGTTTCCTTTTCTTTCATGTATTACCTTGTTTTTCATTTTCATCACCAAACAATTTTCTCCTTGGTCATTTTTTAGACTTATTTTCAAACCTTTCATGCCTTCCATATTTCTCAAACTCCCCTTACCCTTCATGATTTCTACACTTCTTTCCCCATCCTTTTCAATTCTCCAATCTATCATTCTTTAGTCCATTCCTTAATCCCGTATCTTCTACCTTTTATTTTTATTTTCTTTTCTCCATTTCGTTTCATTTTTTCATCTCCCTTGATGACATTCCTTGCTCTTCCTGACCTTCTTTTGTTTCCTCCTATATATCCATGCTTGGCTTCTTCCATCCTTCTCCACCTTCATCTTTATCTATGACCTCATTATTTTCTCTACCTATTTCTTCATCCATCTCCTAGTCCACCTTCACCTCATCCCTTGTTCAATCTCATTTATTTTCTCTCATTAGCAATCTAGCTTCTCACTCATTAAAGTGTGGTCACTATTTGTATTGCTTATGCATGCACATACATGTTTGTTTCCTCGTATCCTTAGCTCTCTTACTTTAATGCATTAAATCTTGTCAAGTTTTCTACTTCAAGGCATCCATTTCTCCTTTTAATATCTTTATTTGTTAAGTGTGGGTCCTCCTTTTTTACCTCTCTAACTACTCCCTTTACCCTATCCAACACATCCTCCCCCTTTAAACCCTCTATGCGTTTTGAGCACTTGACACAGTGTGATCAACACACTTTTTTTAATCCTTCAAAGCATGCTCATGTGATGAATTCATAGGGCTTATGTTCATTTAGCCACTCTTACTTTGTTTATGTTTCTCATTCCTATCCAATAATAAATAATGTACCCTCTTATCCTAATGTGCTTGGTTGATATTTTCATTACGACAATTGTCTATTGATTATATTCTTCACTTTACTATTAGTGTTTTTCATTGCCTTACCTCATTTACTTTACCTTAAGTGAGATTAAAAAAACCATAACCATAAAAATCATAACCATAACCATAACATTCATAAGTATCCACATAACCTTAAGCATGATAACATTCAATGAATGACATCCAACACATTTTGTACATGTTTACAATAAACTTTGCAATATTTTATTTAAGGGTGTGAGGAGTCACACGATTCATACAAAGTTATCAGACTATCCACACCTCACCTAAGTCCTCTACATACATTATTTTCCTACCTAGGCATTAGTCTAATTATCTGATGACTCTAGATTTATGTTCAACCATCCTTACACTTGATTACTCCCTAAACTAGCATCTATAAAATTCCTTGTAACAGTAGCTACTAAAGGGTGTACTCTATTCTCCTCTTCCACTTTCATCCCTATAGGGTGAGAATCATAATCTACTTTGGGTTTTTCACCTTGCTCAACCATTACATCGATCTACTCTAGTTTTTCTACTCATATAGGTACCTCTTGTTTTTGCCTCAACATACATCTCTTTGGATAGTGAGGGTTCCCTCCATGGATAGGCTAAAGGTCATGTTCCATGGCCCTACACCTTGCACAATTAAATTCTCACCTTCTTCACTACTAAGAAGGTAATATTTTAGGCTTGAGCTTAGGCTATGGGTGCATTTCCTCTTGTTTTTGGTTTAATAACACTTCCATTATCACCATTACATGTTGCATTATTTGGTAGATATGCACATTCATTATGTAGATTATTTTGGGTCATGGGAGTCGATGATTATCTATACCATTGCTCCCATTATTTTCCATATTCAACCTATGGTACTTTTAAAGGGTGTACTCTATTCTCCTTTTCCACATTCATCCCCATAGGGTGAGAATCATACACTACTTTTAGTTTTTCGCCTTGCTCAACCATCACAACCATTACATCCCTCTTCTCTAGTTGTTCTACTCAGATAGGTACCTCTTGTTGTTGCCTCAACATGCATCTCCTTGGACAGTGAGGGTTCCCTCCATGGATAGGCTAAATTTCATGTTCTATGTCCCTACACCTTGGATAATGAAAGTCTCACCTTCTTCACTACTAAGAAGGTAAGATTTTAGGCTTGAGCTTAGGCTATGGGTGCATTTCCACCTTTTTTTGGTTTAATAACACTTCCATTATCACCATTACATGTTACATTATTTGGTAGATATGCACATTCATTATGTAGATTATTTTGGGCCATGGGGTTTGATGATTATCTCTACTATTGCTCTCATTGTTTGCCATATTCAACCTACGGTACTTCTTTATATCCTACAAAAACTACAAAACCAAATGACTTCATGATAGGTATTCATTCTTACCATGATTATTTAAATAGGCTACCCAACTATTATTACTTGATAACATGATTATCCATTTCATCAATGGGGAAGGTCCTATGATGTCATTGATTCCCTTGAATAGTCCTCCCACTTGAAATGGTCATGTCTACTTACATTTTTATGTGGACACATAGCCCTCAATATAAATGGTCATCTTAATACAGTCATTATGCATTGTCATGATGTCTTTTCATTACCCTTACCATCCGATCCACATCTGATGTCTCTTCTTGTTTTCTCATCTTATAGTCTTTATGGGCCTAGTGGTCATTTGTGTTATTATCACCATTAACTTGGTTGACGGAAATTGGATTCCATCCATGGGCCACTCTAATGATCATGCCTTTGAAACTAACATTGTTTTTGGTGATGATAGCTCCAAAATACTTTCCACTGTGGAAGCTCTCCCATCTTATCCAATTGTATAACTGATATCTTAGACCATGTATCTCCTTGCTATTAGGGCCTCTTTGAAGTGGAACCCAAATTCGTTGGTTCCAAATAACTGGGATAGAGGATGCGGACATGGCCACTTTTTATCTAGCCTACCCATGTAACTCTTAGGTCAAGAAAAGTCTATCTTCTATCACCAACCATGCTACCAACTTTCTAACTCATAAAATATACTTAGCCATCAAATAAATTCTTTTTAGGTCATCACTTTCTTACTTCCCTTAAAACTTAGCTCGTAGTGATGTTGACCTTTCACTAAAAATATTATGTAGATATTTATAGATGCCCATCTCTTAAAACTTGACTCATGGTCATAGATGTCAGTATTGTGCTTATACCCTCATATAATTTTAGAAGGCATAACCTCCCCACAAAGGCACCTCTTATTTGGCTTAGTTCCATCATAAGACATGTGTGATGCTTAGCCTTTTGTTACCCACTTTTTAATCCTACCTTACCCATCCATGTATTCTCCTCCTAATGCATGTAGGATTATTATGGTGACTATTCACCAATCTACACCATGACACCTCACCATTACCAAACTATCAACCCACACCTAACCATGTGGTATATCACATTAGGGTAACCCATCTGAACTCCACTATAGAACTACATTTTGCCTAAAGTTTTGTTGGATATCACATCCATAGAACTATGTAGGTAGCATCCACTTACCTAGTTTTTATGGAGTCAACTCAGCCACCCCCTACCTAAACCCTTACCAACTACTCTTTCTCTCTGACCAACTAACCATTTGACCATGTCCACCTCAATGTTGGTCATTTAGACCCAAACTACTACATATCTTTATGATGACCCTACCT
The DNA here is from genome assembly GCA_037957365.1 of Torreya grandis. Classification (NCBI taxonomy): domain Eukaryota; kingdom Viridiplantae; phylum Streptophyta; class Pinopsida; order Cupressales; family Taxaceae; genus Torreya; species Torreya grandis. The sequence goes on along the minus strand of JARHVA010005271.1, from coordinate 1,155,697 downwards.
AGATCATTTTGACCACACCAACCAACCTTGCCATGTTGCATTTTTTTACAACTAGACCATTTAGTGTGTTTCATAGTAACACTCCCTACCTTGGATACCTGTAACTAACCCTAACCTTATTCAGATCACCTGATCAGTTATGACTAATGTTGTGGACTAGTTACCCCTAACATATGTCCCTCTAGACCCAAACTTAAATTAACCAACATTGGTAACTTTAGTTCATGTGTGATCCTAGATACTAAACTTAGTCACATTTTATGGGAATGTTTGTATATTGAATACCCAACTACCTTGTGGCACCACCTAGTGCCTCCCCACCAAATGCTTATCAAACCTGCACCTAATTTTTCTTTACCTCATTGACTCCTAGTTTAAGGGGGAGCAACTCCTTCCATACTCGAGGCACCCTAACCTTTGACTAAGTGATCCATTTTTATTTTTTAGCTTGTTAATTCAAATTTTCATAACAAAAAGGGGCAAAATATAGACACTAAAAAACTACACACTTATAGGTTTTGATGATTAAATGCCTTGAGACCCCCTAAAACCTTATTAACCCTTAACCAACCCCTCTTAACCTAATCAAATCACTATTCTCCTATTCACATAGTATTATTTGAAATTACTAATCAAAAATACTATTCACTATGGGACCCACTATCACTATTCATGATGACATGGTAAGTGACATGGCATGTGACATGGGAAGTGACATGGAAGGTGATATGGTAAGTGACATGGCTTGCAAGTGGTGTGGCTTGAAGTGGGACATCATACCCCACCTAACACCTTTATCTAAGGTATCTTATGACATTATTTGGCACCAAAAAACCCCTCTTTTGGAATATGGTGCATTTTTCCCTATGGGACCATCATTTAACATGTGTTTTTGTCCTCATGCATGGATAATGGTGCCAACATTCAAGGGTAACTTAGCCAAAATATGTAATTGAGTGGTGGAAATTATTTTGGACCCATATAGCCCATGTACATGATTCTCACTCCATTTTTAACTCTATAGCAATTGGGAGACCTATTAGCTAAGTGGGAATCTCACCCCCTTGTCTTTCATGTCCACTCATGCACCCACATGGAGAATGGTTCCAAAATTCATGGGGAAATTAGCCAAAGGAAAAATTAGCTTGATGGAAAGTTCTTTGTCCTTATTTTAACCCATATGCATGATTCCCACTCAAAATTGGACTCATGTGTAAAGTGGGAGACAAACCAATAAGGTGGGAATCCCACCACCCTTATCCCCTTTATCATTTATGAGCCCACTTGAAAAATGGCACCATAATTCGCTATTCCACTTCTTTGGCATGGTTCTTGACAATAAATTCTATAAATATGACCCCCCTTTCACCCAAGGTTAAGTTGATTTTTGGTAAAAATCATTCTTGTTGGAGGTTGTCTACTCTTGAAGGAACCCACTCATCTTGGAGGAGAAGGAGTTCAAGCCCTGAGACTCTCTCAGATTTTCAAGCCAGCATCATCATCTTCAAAAAACTCATCATCAACAACAACATCAACATTATTTTTCAAGCTTGGAAGGTAATATTTGCTTTTGTTCACTTAATTTATTTTCTTCCTTCCCTTTGGCTCCTTATTTATTAACCTCCATACCTTAAACCCCTTTTACCCCTTCATTTCCATTAACCCATTTACCATTTTCTATCCTTTATCATTTTACCCATTCCCCCTTTTTTTCACTTTTCCATCATTTACCCATTTACCTTTTTGTCACTTTTCCATCATTTACCCAGCTACCTTTTTGTCACTTGGCCATCTTTAGAATCTTGCCCATCCATCCATTTTATCATCTCGACTACTCACTATCTCAATAATTCACATTTTATCTTTTATCATTCCAACCATTTGAATACCACCAACCAAACTACCCTTTTGACCCTTGTCAAATTATCAAACCAAAGCCACAACCTTGTTTTAGCTAATTTTCAGCATTACTATTAACCAAACTAGTTGCTTTATTTTAGTCATATTAGTAAAACATTTAAATATATTAATTAATTTGTTGTTATTTTCTACTTTTAGTTTCAGTTTTATGACATTTTATTCCAATTCTATCATTTTTATTTATCAAACTTAAGTGTTTAAAGTTAGGTAGATTGAAAGCCTCCTAGAAAGCTTTGGCTTCATGATTTAGCTCATGCTAGGCAATCCACCCATATAATTTTCTAACAAACAAGTGTGTTTAAGTGTTTTCTTATTTCCAAGTTATCCTCCCAACCCAAGAGGAGCTCTCCATAATCACTTGGATTCAATGCACACACATTGTAATAGGTTTTTCTACACACCCTTTTTCACTAGTTTCTCTCTTCCAAAATTAAGAAAAGTAAAAAAAATGGATAGAAACCCTATCTTTTTATAAAATTACTAAATTCAAGAAAGGATATAATGAGCCTTTTAGTGACTATGTAGTATTATATAATACTATGTTATCCAATATGACCTAACCTATGTTTGATAATAATCTCCGAGACATATTTAGTTAATGTTTCTCACACCACCCCATATTTTATTATATTCAATAAATCCAATTCCTTTGATAATATATTTCATATAGTTAGAGATTGTTAATTAAAGTTCATGGCTTTGAAAAAAGTCAGGTACACACCTAGTTTTATAATTACTTAAACTTCTATGTTGCAAAATAAACTAAGTAACAAGGTTAAATTAAAATACACCAATAATTAATCTAAAACAAAATTATATGCAATATCACACCCTATTAATTTATTTTTCTTATCCACCCCACCAAAGAGGTAGTTTTTATGATTAACTAATCCTCCTCATGTGTTATAACAAAATTTAATTTAATTCAACCTCATATCTCTTCCACAACCATAAGAGGTTGATATGAACCATCCATTCCCTAAGGTTTATGATAATAATGCCTAATATGACTATCAATGATGTGTTGGACATTATAAAAATTGATGTTATAAGCTAAGACATAAGATACAATATCTCATCGATGATAATATTATTGACCTTACCACACCCACAAGGATTTAAAACCAAAATCTAATATAAATGCAAAGTTTTAATTTCATAATGTTACCATGAATTTAATTTTCACTTCAATAATAAATAATTTATCCACCAAACATTATTACAATAAATTAATGATTATGTAACCTGCATGTACTCTTATACAATTCTCCTTATGAGGAATTAGTCCATAGAGGTAGAGTATAATTATCATAGTAATATTCCTTCCAAACATACTTTAATATCATATATGACTTATGAGTTATAATATTACAACATGAAGTAAATATTTACCAATTACTTTATATTATTAGCAAGGATTCTCAACTTCTATGTAAGTTTACTTTTGTTTTAAAGTTATACTGATTATTAAATCCTTTTAATATTATACTTATAAATGCATTAAATAATTGAAAATAATGTAAACGTAAGGTTCATTGTGCTTTGTATTATATTAAGTTCCTAATGAATGCCAAAAAATAAAATACTTTGCTTATTATATGGTTATAGTCTCATATAAACTTAGAATTTGTATATACAAAACTTGATCACCTGACTACCAAGAAGGTATAATTTCAAACATAATAACATGGAATCATAACCTTCCATTTATTACATGAAAAATACAAACACTGAATTAAACACAATATATTAGACTAAGTTCCTAATGAATGCCAAAAAATAAAATACTTTGCTTATTATATGGTTATAGTTTCATATAAAATTATACTTTGTATATATAAAACTTGATCACCTGACTACCAAGAAGGTATATTTTCAAACATAATAACATGGAATCATAGCCTTCCATTTATTATATGAAAAATACAAACACTGAATTAAACACTATATAACCTTGTGTGTATAATTTTCCATGAAAGGCAGTGCCTCTCGAATAGAACAGACTAGATCAAGAATTCACTTAACTATAAACAAAATGAGAGAGAGAGAGAGAGAGAGAGAGAGAGAGAGAGAGAGAGAGAGAGAGAGAGAGAGAGAGAGAGAGAGCGTAATCATTTTTCCAAAAATGATTCAAGTTATACTTCACAAAATGGAAAGACAACATAGTAAAATAATTAAAACAATAAACAAAAAAATTATAAGCTTTAAAAACTAGACATTTACAAATGATCAAGGAATCCACAAATGTAGACACCCAAAATTTGCACAACACATGTTTTAAAATGTTTTTTAGCCACTTTATTTGTATGGATCCTAGCTAAGAATTAAACACTCAATGGTGTATGCTTTATGTATTTTATTTTTCAATTTGTGATTTTATTTAAATTTATGACCCCATTTTCCTATACACTTTTCTTAAAACACATTTAAAAATATGGATCTCTAACCCCTTTTGATAATTCAAGGTTGTTTTAAGTCTGAGATAAGAAATAGAAAAATCCTATATCATATCCTCTTCTTGAACATCTTGTCCTTTGATATTTTAATTTATCTTATGAAATGATTCTTATTTATATCAATTACTTTTGAGTTCCTTATAATGTATTTTGGGTCCATTGTGCATGCCACTAAGTTTTTTATTTAAATTCTAAGATATTATTATATAAATAGAGTTGTTATAAGGCATTTACGATAATCACTCTCACATTTCAAGAGCTATACAAAGTCATACATTACTTAAATTTAATTATTATAGATATACCTAAATTATTGTAATATTTCCATAGTTGTACCAAGGATAAGTTAGCAAAAAGAACATATAGATCTGCATATCACCATTTTACCCACATATGTAGATGGGATAACTATGTTTGAATTTGAGCCCTCTTTGGATCATTAAATATGTATTGGAGTGCTTGGTATTTCTAATGGAATTCACCAAGGTTAATTAAACTCAATCTCTTCCATTTTATTTTGCCTTATTTTATATCTTAAGTGACTATGTAGGAACTAGGGTTTCAAATTTGGAGAATTAATTTTCAATTCATGTGCACACATCTAAAGGCCAATTTTCTAAACACATGAGTGTTTCAACTATATTTAGGTGAATGTGCCTTTATTTTCCTTGATTTTTAGAAAAGGATAAGATAGAGCAATAGAGGATGGTAGTGTCACTCTAAACCAACCTCTTCTTGATGATATTATCCCAAACCACTAACAACTCCCATTTTAGTTGCACATGCTCAATATGATATGTTTTTTCATTATCATGAAACTACAAAAAAGGATAATATATACCAATAGCGGGAGGTAGTGGTAGTATGTATTTTCCTCTTCTTGATGATTATGTCACAGGCTAGCGATAATCTTGTTTTTGTTTCACACTTTTAATTAAATATATTTGTTCATTCTTAGGTGGTTTTTAGTGAAAGAATCAGTGTCGAATTATTATTATTATTATTATTATTATTATTATTATTATTATTATTATTATTATTATTATTATTATTATTATTATTATTATTATTATTATTATTATTAGTAGTAGTAGTAGTAGTAGTAGTAGTAGTAGTAGTAGTATATATTAAGATTGATATTTATGCAATTTCATGATGTTCATTGGAATTTCGTGAGGTTTTACTTTAAGTGTAGCTAGATGTTTCACACCTTTTCCTAATTTTTCTGTAATGGAAAATGGTCCCAACCAATTTGGTTTGAACTTCCCCTTGTATTTGTTTTGAATTGGTGTTATTTTTATTTTATTTTAATACTATCTCACCCATAATAAAGTCACGTGGCCAAACCTTTTTATTATACATGCTTAACATGAACCTGATAAATTTGAACTGTATCATTGAACTATTTTTCTAAATATTTTTACAATGGTTTTATTTGGTGTCTTTGCTTTTCTATTTCCCTATGGATAGTAAGGTGTAGAAAAGTTATGTTTTATTTTGTATTTAATACAAAACAATTTAGTTATCTTATTTTTTAATAATTATAAATTATCATAAATAATAACTGAACATATGCTAAAATGGGAAATAATATTTGTCATCAAAACCTTCATATGTCATCCCCTATAGTAAACTAAAGTGTTGCCTCCACCCATTTTTTAAAAGACTTTGTAGTTGTGATTATGAACTTGAAGCCACTAGCAAACACTAGATTTATCATTCCAATCAAATCAAATCCTCATAAAGAGAAAGGCCAAGGTGAGATAATAGGTTGTAACTCATGAGTGGTGCATGGTTAAAATTGATATATTTTTGGTATTGTAAACATGATTTGGCATGTTTAATATATTCTTATTCCTTGGTATGCCAATAATATCCTTAATGTAAAAGTTTATAAGACATGGAATTTCCACTAAAATTAATGCCACACTCACTATTATGTATTTATAATAAGGTATTATATGCCTCATCTATGCTTGAACACCAAAGATAGTGTCCATCAAAACCTCATTTGAAAAAATCATTCCCAATAATAATACAACAAAGTGTTTGGCATTATAATTTATGTTAATCATTCCACGTAAAGTGTTATAGTATATAAGCTCACTAAAGGAAATTATAAATATCACTATATCATTTTATATTCATATAATTGTGATTAATCACAAGAATGTTTAAGGGATTCATTTTGTTATAAGAAATGTAACGATCTCATAACTATAAAATGGTAAAATTTATATGATCATCACTGATATCAAAGGTCATCAAACATTCCACACCAGCTATTATTTATTTATGGTATCTATATTCACAGGTCATAATGTCAATAGAGAATGTATTAAAAGTTTCTTTTAGTTTGTCCACCATTTCTTTATATGGTAAAAGGCATTCTTCTTAAGTTTCGTAATGATTGGTAACTTGATTAATGATAAACCTAGAATCCCTAAAGATTGGAATGTCCTTGATATGAAGATCTTGTGGTATTAATAATATTATTATCAAGGCTTCATGGTCTACTATATTCTTTGTGTAAAAAAAAGCTAATCTTTAACAAAAGGGTATGTATTTTTCCTCAGGGACGTAGATGATAATAACAACACCTACTCTTGGTCTACATTTAGATCCATCAAAAAATATTATCCATGGATTTTAAGATTATTATATGCCTTGAATTCATCACAGAACACATTAGTACTTGGAAAATGATCATGTAAGGGAGCGACATCTGATTAGTCAGCTACAACTTGACCTTTTATCAAATTTTGGGACACAAATTTGAGATCAAACTTGATAAGTTTCATAACCAATTTTATGAAATATCTAGTGAGATGTGTTTTATTCATAAGGAACATTAATAGATGTTCTATTATTATCACATGGACCTCATTATTGATCAAACAATGTCATAGTTTTTGTGTAGTAAAAATCAAGGCTAAACATAATTTCCCATTGTTGTATAATTTCATTTGAAATTAACTAATTTATGATAGATGCAATATATTTCCATTTATTTATGATTATCATTATATTATACTAATAGGTCTCCAAGGGCCTCCTAAATGGCCAATATAAAGATAATTAATGGCTTGATTTGGATTTCAGTTACAAGTACTAATAGATTTGCTAAATATTCCTTGATTTTATTAAAGACCCATTGGAAAATGCCATCCCATACAAATTTGGTGTCCATTTTTATAAAACACATGAAAGGAATTACTTTAACATCTAATTGAGTGGTGAAGCATTAGATAACCTAACTTATACGCTATAAACATCATAGCTACTTTAGATTAGTTAGTAGTGGCATATTGACATTAAATTTTACCTTTTTTATCAACCTCTATGCCTCACTGAAAAATGATGTACTTGATGAGATTTTTAGAAGACACTCCAAAAACACATTTTTTGGTATTTAAATGAAGGTTGAACTTGCATAAGCATTCAAATATGTAAAATAAATCATGAGCATGATCTTGTTGATGCTTTTATTTGGTGAGTAAATCATCAAAATAGTATTCAATATTTTTGTGAACAAAATCATGAAAATATATTAGTCATGGCCCTTTAATATGTTGTGTTAGCATTTTTAAGTTAAAAAACATGACTGTATGACAAAATGTGCCCCAGGGAGTGGTAAATTTTGTCTTCTATTGATATCTTAGGTTAATTTTAATTTAGTTATATCCCATAAATCCATCTATAAATGAAAATGGATCATATCTAGATATGGAATTGACAATCATGTTAATATTTTCTAATAAAAAGTCAACTTTTGGATAAGCCTTGTTTAAATCATGATAATTAGTGCAACATCAAAATTTGGCATTAGGTTTATTAATAGGCATAATGTTAGATACCCAATCAAAATGTGTAATGGCTCATATGAATATGGAATCAAAAACATTTTAATCTCCTTTTTAACTATCAATGCCACTTTAGGATGCATTTTTTGAATCTTTTGATTAACAAGTTTTGCATTGGGGTATAATAATACATTGTGCATCTCCATTAATGTATCAATCCCAGGCATATCTTAGTAAGCCCAAAGAATGAGCTCTGGGTAATCATATAGGACTTAATGATATGCCTTTCCTTCATCATCTTACAACATTGTTACAATCAATACCGTCTGAGGATAATTTTCTATTCCATAGTTAAATTGTATTTTTTCTTCACTTATCAATGTAGACCACTATACAATAAATTATTTTGTAGGAATAGTATTGTGTACATCATGTTAGAGATTGGTATCATCACTTTCACAAAAATAAGCATGATTATAGGTGGCATGAGGAAACTTATTCTTATGGTAGAAGGGATAGAGATCCTTATATGCCCCCAAGTACTCTAATAATGACTCAACATTTGAAAATTCATCAAATGTCAAAATTGTTGGTGAAGGGTCATATCAATCAAATTTGGGTGAAGCACAAGTATATTTATTGTGAAAGTATGCATACATTAATAGTTGGATTTTGAGAACAAGGAATGGTGAAAATATATTTTTTATGAGTTATATTTATTTGAAAACCCCAATCCTTGATAATTTGTGTTATTTTTAGGAGATATGGGTTGAGATATACCCTAATCATATGTTCTAAACCCTTTTCCTTTATATCCATATTTGAGAAAATATCAAGAATAAAAATTAGGTTTATAAGATTGTGGTGATTATTTGTTTGTTGGATTAGGGTACAATGTTTGAATGGATTAGTATCCATCAAACATGTGTAAATAAATCCATGGTGGGTAAATTTAAGGCATTCAAGAAAATTATATGGCACTACATATATTTCATGTATCCAAGGCTACCCCAAAAGGATATTATAGTTTAAATCATTTGGCATAACATGACATAAATTAGGTAGTATATGGGGTCCTATAGTATTGCTCAATGTTATTTACCCCAATACTTGTCATGGAATATTATCAAAGCTTTAGATGCTCATATTGGAAGGTTCTAAATCATTAGGCCCAATGTCTAGTAAGGAAATAAATGATATGTTTCAAAAGTTGAGTCCTAAACCATTGTCCACAAGGACCCTTTTTACCATTTTATTAAATATTCAAACTTCAATGTATAATGGCAAACAATAATTTATGAGCTCTTCTGGTGGTAGGTCTTCTTTTTTTAAATATATATATTGTGTTTAGTCCATTTGATATAATTTAACAAAAAAGCCACATATGGAAGCTCCATATTACTTGGTAAGAAGGTCATGCATAATGCATCCAAAATAGCATACTTGTAATGGGATGGAAAATGAATCAAGCCCCAAAGTGATGTTTTAGATATAACATCATTGGAATAATTTTTGGCATAGTGTGAAGAGCAAGATTGTGTCATGCATTCCCTTTAGAATTTTGTATTAATAGGTAGGATCCCATTATAGGCATTATAAAAAGAGGGTGTATGCATGAATACATGTGATTTACAATAATCATATTTGAAAACCCTTATAGATTGGATTGATTTAATCATACATGAAACATAATGAGTAAAAACTACTATGATGTCCTACCATATGAAGTGAATAATAGATATATCCATATTAAAAATGCCTATTTTGAAAATTAAAAAACTATTTTTGAAAAAAAAAATTAGAAATAGAAAAATAGGAAACCCTAGATTAATATCTATGGTTTTGGGGGCTAAAGGTTGGTTTCACCAAATTTTTAACCCTAAAATATAGATTAGTGTAATCTAGGGTTAAAAGGGGATGAGATAGCCTAAGGCATAAGGATGGTAAATAATCTCTAGAGTAGGCCAATTATTTACAAAACTTACATTAATATATATTAAATTTATTATATTGAGATGCTAATAATAGGAAGTATAGCTATGCTAAATATTATAATGAAATAAGATACTTATCTAGTTATGATATTAATATAGATATAGATCTAAAATAGGTAGAAAATGAACTAGATATGGATTCTAAAATAGTCACCTGATTTAGTAAATTTAATCTTTGTAGACATGAACACCTACATCAACCTAAGATGGTTACATTGATGCTATAATCTGACCTATATAGAGGTTTATAATATGAAATACCTACTAAAACTAGATGTGACCACCTAGATGATTTTGGGTTTTATGTTGTTTTCACTCTAGTGCATTCAGATCTGGTTCATGGATTATCATTTCTTATCAAATATTAAATCCCTAGTTCTTCATCTTCTTATTAGTTGTGGTAAAATGTGCTAGTGGGAACATGGTATTGAGCTACCTTAAAACCCCATTTATTAATGAGCACTTCCTACATATCCAGTACTCTAAAGTGGGCCTCAAACTTATTTAGTCCTTCCCTATGTGTTGGTTTGTGTTTGAATCATGCAATGTATGATAATCAAGTACAATAGTGACCTCGCTTATAACTTATAAAATATATTTCTTGGGATGATCCTTCAATATTTTAGACATGTAGATGTGTTTCCCCTATGATTTATATGGAAATAAGAGAAAATAAAGAAGCATTGGTTCACCTTAGTTCTTCATAAAATGCTTTTGATAATTTTCCTTGGTATCTTTCGGTATTTTCTAGTTTGTGAATGAATGAGGATTTATCTTATATTTATACCAACCTCTTTAGAGAATATCTTGAATTAAACTACTTAGGCCAATCATAGGAATACATTTCATTTGTAAATTGGATGACTTTAGGGAACTTGGCACTAGAATTAGGGTAGGAAACTTGTGTAAAAGAAATCATCTAACTAAAATACAAATGTGTGGGTAGTTGGAAAATAAGTGAAAGTCCAAAACTTTTATATATATGGAGGTTAAGCAAGTTCATAACATTATGGGCAAGATATAAGATTTGAGTCATAAAAATACATGGGTTGGACTTAGATATAAGCAATGAGTCATAAATAGAAAGTGTATGCAAGATTTTTAGGAATGGTAAAAGTCTAAAAGCTAAAGATACATCCATTATATGTATTTTATGAATGTACAATACTAAGTTTATATATATTTTATAAATAGTGTTCATGTTCACATTACGACATTTATGGTTATAACATATGTAGGATATAATTGATATAACTAATCAACATCTCACTTTCTCACATGAAGTAATAATGATCACAATTTGACATGACAATGATGCATACCCTAAACTATCACAATCTTTATGGAAAATAGGAGGTAAAAATTTTGAACAATCAAATCTAGAAGAAGAAGAATCAAAGCAATTACATAATCTCAAGGGAAAGTCAGGATATTTTGACATAAATACTAAAAAAGATAAAATAATTTTAATTTTATGATCCCAAATATTTTAAAACATCAAAAAATACAAAAAAAATTGAAAAAACCATTCAAATTTTTAAATAATTTTAAAATCAAGACTTGGGTATGACATGATTGCTAGATTACACTATTTACATATGTATTTATCTCAAGTTCAAAAGATGGCATATTATTTGCATATACACATGCATTTAACAACATATGAGTGTTACATAGTACATACAAGTTACACATGGACATATAAGTGTTGGTTTTGTCTATATCTAGTGCTCATGCTAATACTAGGGGCATCTTATTCCACTAGATTCACTATTACAGGTTATATCTTTCTATGACATATATGTCATGTTTATCTACCTCTACTTATTATAGATGTATTTTTATTTACTCATTTATTACACAATATTACATTATATATTATTATATTATGACGTGACATATATATATATATATATATATATATATATATATATATATATATATATATATATGGTGTAGACTTGTTCCTTGTTCTACGTTCCATTATTGTTATTAATTGGATACATGATAAAAACATTGTCTTTGATGATTTTGTTTGACCCATATGTCCTTGTTTGATGTGACAATCTTGATGTCCCTTGTTGGTTAAATTTATATGTCCCCTTTCATGTGGCCTTTGGCCTTGTTTATTGTAATATTTTATGTCCCTTGTATGTGGCCCTCAGCCTTATGTGTGACACTAACAATTACACTTATTGAGCTTGTTTTCATTTATTGGTGCCATGATTTCTATCATGTATTTTTATTTATTTATATTATTAATTCACACGTATACTATGTGCCTTTTTCATACATCTATCTAGATATAATACTTACATTCCCCATATTACATATGTTACATACATGGCTTTATCAATATATACACCAATATGATAACATATTATTGATATGTTCAAATCATATTACATGATTTTATCTTTAATCTTGACATGATAGAGTATAATTTTATTTTAACTTGAGTGACTTATAAGATACATCCCTCATCTTTAAATGGTGAAATTATAGTGGGATTTCCATATAGATTTAGGCTCAATGATTAAAAACATCATATTAGAGTATATATTTCAAATATTTTAGAGATTTTGAATGTTTTAGATACAAAATAGTTCAAATACATGATAGATATTGGCTCAACTATATATAGTACATTTTCATATAGCATTCATATGCATCCAATTTATATACATCAAGCACATGTTCATATGTATTCGGATACATATTCATGGGCATATGCATAAAAATATACAAAAATGGGGTTATATATATATATATATATATATATATATATATTATATATATATATATATACATATATTTGAGATAGATGTTCTCAATTTTAACACATATATGCAAAGTATTCTATATCATCTGGTATAGATTTAGGGTGCATTATATTGATCCATGCATATATGAAACAATAGATACAATTGAATGGAAAATAGATATCTTTCCACTTCATACTTATCAAATCTATAGTTATGAGGGGGAATAGACATTGTCCATTCTCTTTTGATCATGAAATATATTCAATATTGATCAAAACTACACAATCAAACCTATGTTTATGATGATGGCATGAACATTTTTCATTCCATTTTTATCATTTATTTTGTTTTTACATGGATAGAACTTGAGTGAAACATTAAAATTGAATCTATGAGCCAATTTTAATGATTGATTCATTTTATTTGAGTGAACCAATACTAAAGGTTATCTCATTTACTTGTGTAGTTATTTATTTAAGTGAACTTAGCTTGAAGGTTCTCTTATTTACCTATGTAGTTATCTGGGTTACTACTTTCCATAATTTTCCCCCACATTCATGATATTTTGGGGCATGTTGCCTTCCCATCTCAAGACCTTAGATAGTTACACAAATGTTGGGCAAAATCATCCCAACTCTCTATTCACTTTAATAAAGAAGAACAACTTCTCCAATTCTTAAAAAATGAATCATCATCTCCAACATGTTTAAAGGTAAACATGGTTTCCACCAACACATAGGTGTACTCTAACATTTTTTCCTTTAAAATTTGAAAAAAAATAGTTTCATATTAAAATAGTCAATCTATGGACATTGACTACACATGATTGCAGGTTTCTCTATTAAGTGATCAACACAATTTGAGATTCATACCAAATACAAAGTGTGTTATACATAATTAGGTAAATTTTAATCCTTTTACTCTCACAATTCCATTACTAGAGTAAAAGGGAACATTTGTAGATGCTAAATTCAAGTCTTCATTACTTGACAATGATAAGCTTGACACACATTTACCATGAATGTCTTGTGCACTCTATTACCTTTTGAGTCACCCTTATTCAATTTTTCATGAATTTTACCATTGAAGAATTTCACCTGCTTTTCATCTTTTGTGTGTGAAATCTATAAAGAATTAAACCTTTGAACTTGAACCATTCTCAGAGTTCAAGAGTTCAATAAGTTTAATAGGTTCAATGATTCAATGTTTCTCAAAGCAAACTATTTATCCTTTTGTGTATTTCAGTTATGACTTTGAACCTTCCAGTTGAATTTGAACCCTTTTTCATTGGTTCAAGAGTTAAATAGTTCAAGAGTTCAACAGCTCAAAGAATTCAATACTTGATGTTTTGTAAAGAGTCATGTTCATTAGTTCCCTTGTATAAATTAATATATCATTGAACCTACCGCTTGAACCTTATAGCAAATTTTAAGAGTTCAAAGGTTCATTGTTTTAAAGTTCAAAGTTTTTGGAAAGGTCATATGACTATTGGTTGGTCTGTGAAGTTCATATTGTATCTTTAAACCTTGAAGTTGAACCACATTTCCAAAAGTTCAAAGGTTCAATGGTTTAATGACTATACTCTCATCTCACCTAAAGGCTTTCTCTAAGTTAAAATTAGCAAGACATTTAGAGGAGAATATATCTGAAACTCATTATAAAGCAAAAAAAATTGAATTTTGATGAGGTTACAGATAATCATTACTCATCAAAATCATGCATAAAAAATTCTTGCCATTAATGCATATGTCAGAGTGCATGTCTTATCAATCATGTTTAGCATGTATTGTTTTGGTTTAATTATTTGATCTAGTTAATATCTATATCAAGAGAAAACAATTCAAATTTAGCAAACAAGCATACTAGGTGATACAAAGGAGAATAACACAAGTGGTATAAGATATTTGATTACTTAAATTCATAGGGATTTTAGATACATTTAAGGTGATTTTTACTCTTACTATAAGCCATTTCCATTACTTGGTTGGAAAAAAGATTCCTTTTGAGTTTACAGCATTATTTATGAAGTTTAAAACATTTTCTTTGCATTATATCCTACAACTTATAGCCATGAAATTTTCATGTCTTAACTACAATCATGGTCCTAGTCTCATATGTTCTCCTCCTGAAATTGGGGATACCTCTCTAGTCCAATATAACTTGGAATATGTTAAAGAAAGAGCTAGAAATCTTGTGTCCAATCCTATGATGCAAAAGATAGTATAAAGTGGCTTGGTTAAAGCTATGACCTTTTCCATGGCTTTATAATTCCCTAAATTAGTTCTAGAATGCATGAATAGATATGAACCTCAGAACAAGTGCATTAGAATTGTTAATGGTAATGTTTTACTTTACATCAATAGACAAATCCTAATGTCTGTGATGAGAATTCCTCCCAAGGAACCATATTTTGACCTCAATATTACTTCTTCTTATGGTTATTTTTCACTAAAGAAAGTAGTTTAAAAGAGCGTGATTAAAATAAATTAGCTTTTGAAATTTGAAAAAGGGGGTTCAAGAATACCCAGACCATTAACAAGAAATCACATGATTCTAGAAGTACAAGATATTATAGTGTTACTACATAGGCTAAAGGGCAATGCTCAGGCATATTATTGGGAAGACTAGATGTACTTTTTCATACAGGGGATCCTCTAAGTAGAACAATATTTAGATTGGGTGGAAATTGTAGATGAATGTTTGCATCTAGGTTTAAGTAATTGTTTGGGAAAAAAATATTTTTATGTCTTTGTACATCTTCTATTTCTTGGCTTGTACAAGATAATGGGTAGGGCTACCTCATGCACCCTTGGCTAAAGATAGAAAAATTTATGACTATTACTCACAATTACAAATGCATAATTGCTATGAGGATTACAAGAGGGTTAATGATCTTTTTACTAGGAGAATGACTTTTGAATTAAAAAACAACATCAATATGAGGTTGTCTGATGAAGCTATGCAACTAATCAAAATTTATGGTAGTTTCTTTATTCAATTTTCCAAGTTCACTTACATCAGAGTTGGGGGTTTTGATGGTGAACCTTTGAGGTTACCTAGGTATGTTTTTGACCAATTTGTGTTAATAAAAGTCTACATATAATTAGCACATGTAGATTAAAAAATTCCCAATAAAAAAGAAATTTGGTGTATATTTTCCAATTAAATTTGGACATTATTCATGCTAGTTAGCATCTGATGTTTTGAATTTAGAATTAGATCTTTAAAAATTCAATTTTTAGTACATTATGGCCAAATCTCAATTTGATAGCAAAGGTTTTGCCAGGGATAACTTGGATCTTGGAACAGGGTTGTCACATATTCCTCAATTAGAGGATTATTAGGAGGATTGTTCAAATGAATTCAAGGTCAAAATAAGACTGTGGTCCAAGTTCTCTTTAGGGAAAATAATTACCCTTAATTTAAATATGGACATTTCTAGAATTTTTGATAATGAAGAACAGGTGGCTGATCCACAATTTGAACAGATAAAACAATCACCTATTCTAAAAATTGACTAGGATAGAAATGAAGAAGATATAATTGAGGTTAAGACCCTCTTAGTGATAATAATAACTAATAAATGGTTGAGAGATAAAAAAATGGGGGAACTCAAAACAAATCTTCCCAGCAATGTACATCAATAATTGAATCACCATCCCCAATAAGCTCCTCTAACTAGCTTATTGCTATCTATGATGCAGATACTTCCAAGTCAAAAACTAGAAGGGATCCTATCATCAAAGGATTTGAGAAGGCCCTTATAACTACTATGCATCCTCGTGTTACTAGATCAAGGACTCAAAGCAAGAGAAAGAGTCAAATTTTTGAAAAATTAATTATGTATTTGAATTATGAAGAGGATTCAAGAGAAGTAATAGGTGATAAAGAATCTGATTCACTAATGGTAGAGGAGGTTAGTATAGATCAATAGACAAATATTGCTTCTAATTCTACTAACCTGATGATTATTTCAAATGTGCCTTCTGATAAAGAAGTCTCAGCCTCTACACCTAAGTGGTTAGAAAGCTCAATCAACAAAAAAAAGAAAATAGTAACTTTTTCTTTGCCCTTGGAGGATATGGTGAGTAATTGTTTATGAAAAACTCATAAATCTAATAAATTAAAAACAATATCTAGGGTAGATGTTGACCCTAACATAGGGAACTAGAATGTAAAAATAGTCTTGCCAAGAACCAATGAAGAAGTTCAAGATCCTTCAATTCATGATTTTACAATTGAAAATATAGATCTTGGGACTGCATCACGTGCCACAGATGTTCATCACCTTAAATCATCCACCAAAATGATAGTTAGTAAAACTTGGAAGGATGAAAAAGATAAAAGGGAGTTAAAACAAACAGTGCGGTCAATGGTTGAACACATCGATGCCATTCATAATCTAGATCCACAACCAATTGCCCAACTACCCCTATCTTTTGATCCAAAATCACTTGTTAATCAAAAGATGCTAGATCATATACATAGAATCAAAATGGCTACCAAGATATTTGATAATTGGTTAGATGGCATCATCCAGAAAGGTATGGAATACATTCATAAATTGAAGAATGTATATGATCTAACCATAATTACTGTTGAAGATTTGAAAATATAAAATGCATTATGGATAAAAATGAAGGAAAATGGATGAGTGTGATGAACCAAATTGATGAGATACAAAAGTATGGAATAACATTTTTTTGTCAGAAAAGAATTTGATAGGACTGAATGAAGATTTATTATATGTAAGTAAGAAAAACATTGAATGGAGGAATTCAGTATCCTAACAAGGGCAAATTGAAATCAAAAAAATGATAAAATAAATAACTAAATTCATTTAGTCATTATAGCATGATCTACAGTGTATTGATGTTAAATACATAAAGGATGATGGAAAACTAGAAAAGGACATCAACACTATGATTCAATCCTTTAGGGAAAAGATCAACATCGTTAAAGAAAGTGACAACTTATCAACTAAAAATTTCTTTCAAATTTCAAAGGTAGAGTCACTTCTTTGTCACTACATTGACATACTCTTAGACCACATGGAAAATATGGGAAAAATTTAGAGGGAAAAAAACATCTGGAAAGCAAGAATAAAGCACATCAATATTCCCAATCTCTCAAAAATCTACGAGTTTATTATAGCATTTCAGGAGTGTAAATCTCAACATACCTACCCAACCAAACACAAAAAATCTAGAGATCCTAATCCATCACATCAACAATGATTTTACTTACATAATTTCTTTTATTCAATTGTTCAGTTGCTTTTCTATTCAAAAATTATCTTTGAATGAATTTGTAAAAAACAAAAAAAAACCTAAATCCCAGATGGGTCAGAGTTACTTTAACTCTGGTTTATTCTGAAAGATTGATTAATTAGGGCAAATATATATATATATGGTTAAAAAAAGAGGGGATAGAATATAAAAGAGCCAGGAGATAGGATTTTTTAGGGCTAGACCACTATTGTTTACAATATAAATGATGTTTGTCTGAAACATTTTTCATCTGTGAATGAAAAGGAGAATCAATTATTGCATACTTAGATCTGTGCATTTGAGTATTTGAAATTGGATTTTTTGTGTGAAATCTTCTTTTATATAGTAATTACTCTTCAATTAGACAATTCATTGTGCGTGTTTTATCATTTATTCGTTCAGCAATATGTGTGTGTGTGTGTGTGTGTGTGTGTGTGTGTGTGTGTGTGTGTGTGTGTGTGTGTGTGTGTGTGTGTTTATTTATTTGATTGTTATTGAAAATATAATATATGTATTCTATTACCCATTATTTTTATAAAATCTTGCATTCATATCATGTGATGTATGGATGTTAGTTTTCTTTTAAACACTTTCTAGTTAAAAGTGTATCTGAATATTTGAAATCATTGAAAGTCTTAAAGGGAGTTCTACCTTAATTTAGAGGGGAAATAGTCTTGATAGTTCACCCATTTTTTGTTTAACTTATTTATTTTTGAAAGAAGAAGGGTATGGAGTCAAAATAAAACATTTTTAGATAAGGACAAATTTGTTAGCCAACACACTCAAATATGGTCCTAATTTTTTGTTCCCTCACACTTTCATGCTTTCTTATGAGTCAAACCTTCCATTATAATACTAAAAACCTACAAGAACATCAATTTTTTTAAACCTACTTAATATCCTAAACAAACATCTCCAATCTCTTAGTTTAATCTGACTATACACATGTCAATTTCATCAGGCTCAACCACTATTACTAGTCAATACTGGCATGATTTAGTCAGTACTTACCCACTTATAAAAATGAGTACTTTTTAAAATAAAATACATTCTAATTTTTGTCCCATCATCCTATTGTGTATGTGGCATGATAAATTATTAAATTAGATTCATACATAAATAAATCAAGGTCAAGTATACCCCTAATGTTACAACTACTTCAAATTCTATGTTTCAAAGTAAACCATGATACAAGGTTAAATTAAAATACACCAATAATTAATCCAAAGCAAAAATTTATTCAATATCACAGCCTATAAATCATTTTTTTCTTATCACCCCACCAAGGAGGCAGTTTTTAGGATTAACTAAGCCTCCTCATGTGTTGTAACAAAAGCTAATTGAATGCAACCTCATATCTCTTCCTCAACCATAAGAGGTTGATATGAGCCATCCATTCCCTAAGGTTTATGACAATAATGCCTATTTTGACTATCAATGATGTGTTAAACATTATAAAAATGATGTTATAAGTTACGACATAAGATATAATATCTCATTGATGATAATATTATTGATCTTAGCACACCCCTAAAAGATTCAAAACCACAATCTAATAGAAATGTAAATTTTTTAACATATTCTAATCCTATTTATAATCATAAGGAAACATAAAATAAGGATACTTATGAAGTTCATTATATACACATTGTCATATTCTCAAAATTTTGAACGTAAAAATCTAATACATTTAACGATATGTATGTCAATTTCTCAATGAGTGATCATCGATAAATAATGAATTAATTTTTTTATACCATAATTATATGTATGGAATTTTTTTAAAGGTAATCACATTAATCAAAGATATTATGGAATATATAAATGTCTAGATAAACAAAGAACACATTGTGGGTTTTAACATTTCATAAAATCTCAAGGCAATATTTTGATGGCAATATCAAAGACCATATATTTATTATATTACATCATGTATTTATAGCCTCATGTTATGGACTAAAATTAGGGTATGATCAAATTTCATTCCAACCACCAAACCCTCATGAATAGTTTACCCTTACCTATATTCTAACTTAACTTAGTAGAACATGTTTAAAAAGGCTTCCTACAGTAGTTAGGAAAAAGGTAAACTACACTATAGGTTTTCTAAGTGAGAACATTTAAACAAATTATTTCATCCACCAAATTTTAATAGAGATACTAACTATTTTACTCATATGGACATATTTTTAATTAACTCCAATATTAATAATTGTGTTAATTAAATATAATTAGTTTAGTAATAACCAAACCAATAAGTTTTATAGAGCTGAACTAGATTATTTTACTTAATAAATTACTTCAACATTAAGAAAATCTAAACTTAAACCAATATATATAGTTAACTACAACTAATAATTTCATTATATCACTTAAGAATAACATCATCATCCTTTAAAAAAATTATTACAATTAATAACTATTACTATCCTTATATTTTTACTTTAAGACTTCCATATTATACTGAATTCAATTACTAGATTAGGTCAAGGTTAAATTCTAATAAAAGATGAAGTAGAAGGGAGTTAATTAAACATATGAATGTGTAATTTCCTTCTATTTTTCCATTAAGATGTACACTATCACTAGTGGGCAATTTTGATTTCATAATGTTACCTTGAATTAAATTTTCTCTTCAAAAATAAATAATTTATGAACGAAACATTATTACAATAAATTAATGATTATGTAACCTCCATGTATTCTTATACAATTCTCCTTACTAGGACTCATTCCATGGAGCTAGAGTATCATTTTCATAGTAATATTCCTTTCAAACATGCTTTAATATCATATATAACTTGTGAGTTATAAGATTATAACATGAATTAAATAATTACGAGTTACTTTATATTACTATCAAAGTTTCTCAATTTCTATGTAAGTATACTTTTTCTTTAAATTTATACTACGTGTTAAAATATTTTAATATTATATTGATAAACTCATTAAAGAATTGAAACTTATGTATTTGTAAGGTTCATTTTTCCTTGTATTAGATTAAATTCCTAATGAATGCCAAAAAATAAAATACTTCAATTATTATATGGTTATAGTTTCATATAAAATTGTACTATGTACAACACAACTAATAGAAACTTTTATTACCTAACTACCAAGAAGGTAGATCTGTCAAACATAACAACATGGAATCACAACCTTCCATTTATTATATGCAAAATACAAAAACTGAATTAAACACAATATAACCTTGTGTGTATAATTTTCCATGAAAGGTAGAGCCTTTAGAATAGAACATACTAGATATAAAATTCACTTAATTATAAACAAAATGAGATAGAATATAATACACAATACACATCCCTAACATAATCTCATCCATGGAACAAAAACTAATCAAGGTGATCTTTCCCCTAAGGCTTAGTTATAATAAAATAAAATAAGAAATTTCCCATACTAAATAATTAAATTTAGGTAAAATTTTCATTTGAGTCTCCAAACATAAAAATGAGTGTACCTAGGTCTAGAACTTATGAAAGTATTCAAAAATATTTAATCTTGGCTTAGTTGCATGTAAGGTAGAAATAATGACATGATTAATTATATAATTACTAATTCTAGTAAAATTATGATCATGCACAGTTTAAACCTATAAACATTATCATTATATAGGTAACAAGCTGATGGGAAAACTCAAAAGAAGACAAAGCATCCCTTACTTAAACCTATGTCCATAATATCCAAATTTTATACATCTAAAATAAATAGCCATGATTTTTAATAAGCATACACTTTATAACTTTACAACCCTACTAAAATATTTGCTTCTCTATAGACCTAACAATATATCATGAAGAGTCACTATATTTGATGCTTCAAATCACAAATAAAAAATTCACTCATTCTAACCCAAAGAATGAATTACATAATTATATATTAGCAATGAGGACATAAATGGTGGCTATTTAATCAATTTAATAGTATAATTATAATTAAGAGAACCTCCAAGATATTTTTAATTCAAGAAAGAATCCATACATGAGCTAACAATTCCAAGGGACAATCACACTTATTTATCATATAATTTATAAACCTAAATATAAAAAATGTATATTTTTTTTGAAATAATATAAGATTAGTCTGAGTGATAGTCTGAACTAAAAAGTAGATTTCATAACTATTCCATTCTCATTCAATATTCATGATTCTAATTTAAACTAAAACTATGATATAACTCTAGATATCAAGAAATACATAGAACATGACATGACTTCCTTAAGGGTTATATAATAATAATTTAGCATGATACAAGCCTAATCAGAATACAATGACCAATATGCCTTACCAATTACCTCAAGACCTCATTGGCACTGGTCTAATATAATGATAGTCAACCCTAAAACTCATTCAATGAGTGCATCTTTTTTAAGAAGACAATAAAATAGGTACAAAGATCAATAATTAAAACAACTTCCATTTATATACATCTAACCAATAACTACTTTTTACAATGACTAATGAAGCATGGGGAGAGTAATATGAGCCCAAACATCAGTGACCATTACCATTCCAACCATAATCCATGAGATTCCAAGAGTCTTTAGAACAAAATCTTGATGTAATAAAATTAATTAAGAGTAAAAAGATTTTTGTGTGTGTGTGTGTGTGTGTGTGTGTGTGTGTGTGTGTGAGAGAGAGAGAGAGAGAGAGAGAGAGAAATCATTTTTCCACAAATGAATTAGGTTCTACTTCATAAAATGGAAAGACAACATAGTAAAATAATTAAAACAACAAACAACAAAATTATAAGCTTAAAAACTAGACACTTGTGCAAATGATCAAGGAATCCATCCAAGGCTATATATTTGATCAATAGTTATACTTTAATTTGATGTAAAAATAAATAGGTTTACAAAAAAACTATAGACACCCAAATTTTACACAACACGTGTTCAAAAATGCCTTTTAGCTACTTTGTTTGTATGGACCCTAGCTAAGAATTAAAAACTTAATTATTTATGTCTTATGTATTTTCTCTTTTAATTTATAATTTTATTTGACTTTATGACCTCATTTTCCTATCCACGTTTCTTAAAACACATTTAAAATTATTGATCTCTAACCCCTTTTGACAATTTAATCTTGTTTTAAGTCTGGGATAAGATATAGAAAAATCCTATATCATATCCCCTTCTTGAACATCTTGTCCTTTGATATTTTAATTTCTATTTCAACATGATTCCTATTTATATACATTGTTTTTTATTCCCCTTTAAGGTATTTAAGTTTCATTTTACATGAAACTAAGTTTTTAATTCAAAATCTATGAGATTCTTATATAGATAGAGTTGGTATAAGGCTTTTATGATTAACACTCTCATAAATCAAGAGCTATAAAAATTCAAACGTTAATTACATTGAATTATTATATATATACCTAAATTATTGTTACATTTCCATACATTTACCACGGATAAGCTTAGAAAAAGAACATTTATATTTGCATATCACCATTTCACCCACATATGTAGGTGGGATAACTACATTTGACTTTAAGCCCTTTTTGGATAATTTAAAATGTATTAGAGTGCTTTGTATTTCAAATGGAATTTGACAAGGTCAATTAAACTCAATCTCTTTCATTTTATTCCCCCTTATTTTATATCTCGAGTAATTATGTAGGAAACTAGGGTTTTAACTTCAGAGAATTAATTTTTAATTCATGTGCGCACATCTAGAGACCAATTTTATAGACACATGAGTGTTTCAAGTAGATTCAAGTGAATTTTCCTTTAGTTTAATTTATTTTTTATAAAAGGATAAGATATACCAATAGAGGATGATAGTGGCACTCTATACCAAACTCTTTTTGATGATATTATCCCAAACCTCTAATAACTCCCATTTTAGTTGCACATGTTCAATCATATATGTTTGTTCATTATCATGAAACTAAAAACAAGGACATATAGACCAATAGAGGGAGGTAGCGGTAGTCTATATTTTCCTCATCTTGATGATAATGTCATAGGCTAGTGAAAAACATTATTTTAGTTACACATTTTCAATTAGATATATTTGTTCATTCTTAGGTGGTTTTAGGTCTTACATAGTTAGCATATAGATAAGGATAAGATAGACCAATATGGAGGATATTTGAAATATATATTTCACTCTTCTTGACAATATTATCCTGGACTAAAAATAGTTACCATGTCTAGAAATGAATAAACTATAATCAACACACATGGTTTCTAGTCAACCAATTAGCTTGCATAGATTAGGGGCATATAGAAAAATAAGCTAAGTATTTCTATAACCTCTTGTATTTTTTTATTAAAATTTTCAAACCTACTTGTAAAAATCATAGTTTTAAAATAGTTTTTTATACTAATTCATATCCAAAGGATATTCTATTAGTTTATATCTAATTAAAGGGTTATTGATTTTTTTATTATAATTTTAGATAAAACCTATTGGTGAACCCATAAAGTTTATTTAAACTTCAATTTTAAAATTCTCCCTTAATATTTTTATGTGGGAGTGTGTTTATATAATAGTTCTTATTCCTTTTAGGCACATCTAATTCCTCTCTATAAAACTAATTAAGTATTAACAATGGATTATGGAACTAGCAAATTTTAGTTTTAATTTTTATGCGTGATTTGGGTATGTATGTTGTATGGTTGATATTCATATTGATGTTTCATGATAATTTATTATAATGGATAGTATTTACATATGTTTATATTTTGCTTTATTATCATGATTGACTATGATTTCAATTGTAGATTATCTACATTCAATAGTTTATTGATGTTTATATATTGGTTATTGTGATAATCTCATACTAACTACCCATTTGTTTGATTGAGGTGGTTGTAGGACTATCATGCCCTCATAGGAAGTACATATTGGGAGTATCATTTAAGAGTGGGTGAAGATACTAGCTTTGGGGGTTGAGATAATTCCATCGAACTAGCACACACATGTTAGAAAAATTAGTGTTCACATTATTATTAGTGATTTATCATGTGGTAAGTACTATTAGGTTATTGTTTGTAAATTATCATATGGTTAGTATGGTAATATATTTATTATTGGTTAGTCACATGTATATTGTTATAACAAACAATATATTATTAATATTTTATTATTTGGTCTCTTAGTTATATAACTCACATAGCCTATGAGAGTTTTTAGGTAGTTAGGAGGTTGTGTAATAATTGGGATATGAGTTATTTGAGGAGAGAATATATCCATAAATATATAAATTCTTTCCTATATAATTATACATATTTTAATGAACTATGTAATATACAATATAGAGTGTGATAATATAATATTATATTATGTGATTAAAAGATTCATCTATTTATTCTTTATGTTTGGATCCAATTGTGTTTGTATGAGTTTAATCTTACCACAAGATTATCCAAAAACTAAGAATGGTATCAGAGAAGTTATGTAATATTAAACATGATGAGGGGTACATCCATTAATATCCATGGTTTCCCCAAATGTGAAATCTATTTCTAATCTTTTTTATTTAGGTAGTTTTAGAATAGTGTTTAGTGTTAATCAAAGAAGTGACATCATTTCACATATGTATAGTTCATCTTCCTAAATTAGCTTATAAAAAGAGATTACATATATGTTTTATTGAATGCATAGACTACATATTTTATTTACTCGTTGAATTTTTCATCATTCAAGCTTGGCATGCAAGTTCCATTCAATGGATTCCATAGGCAAACTAATCAACTTGCATATGCATCCTACTTGAGAGATATTATCAACCTTATAGTCTACATTTCATAGGTTTTTTAATGGAATGATTCATGTCTATAACTTTAAAATGTGACATTCTTATACATCTAGATTTTACTCCCTCAACATCCAAGACAAGCTCTTCTTTCAATCTTGAAGATCTGGATTCTTCTCTCTATCCATAGCAGTTAGCTATGCATATTATGTTTAGTTATAAATCCAAATCCTCATTAATTAGATGTATAATCATTTATATAAAAGTAGTAGTTTTGAGGTGATCCTAAAATCATGGTGACCACTTTCTATTTTGTGCTCTATTCATGCATCCATTCTAACTTTTCCAAAGTGCCTTTTAGCCTACACAAAATTCCTATACATTGATAATCATAGACCACTCAGATCTATGTCTTTGGATCCAACCTTGCCCACTATTGTATATTGTCTATCTTTGAAAAAGATAATAAAAGATTATTTGACCCTATTAGGGAGACTTCAAAACATTTCACATGTAGTTTGTGCAGAGTCTTATATGATGAGATGCAAAAGTCTTAGTTTTTATATTTTGTAATGAGTCTTTTCAAATGGTTTGGGAATGTCAAGTTTTAAATGTTTGATTTGAATTTGTGTCCTAAATAAGTTTATTCATATTTATTTTATAATATATGTTTAATATTTGTGTCTAGTTCTTCTCTATTTATGATTATACTAAAATAGTCTATTCATTTGGTCTAGTATTAGTTTTTTATGCTATATTATAATTTTCTAGACATTAGTTGAATCATTTTACTAAAATCCAATATTGGATTTTTTAGTTAATTGTTCAAAGATTTCTCGTAGATTATTGTTGAAATAAAATGAGTTTAATGTTATATTTTAGAGTCATTTTAAATGTAAAAGTGTAAAAATTTAAAATTTAAAAAGTGTCAGTATTTTATATTGGATCATTGTCAATAAAGTTATCAATGTAAAATTTATTCATTATGGATGCATTTTTGGTGGAAATTGACATCTAACATGTTTTATATTATGAGAGAGAAATTGTAAAAATAAACATAATGAGGAAAATTTTTCACTTTAATTTTTAATAATTTGAATAAAGAAGTAACATGAAGGAGGTCAAAGGCAACAGAATAAGGAAGAATTTTGTCATCCTCTTGTCAGTCACTAGCGATAGGGTCGCATTCTATTTTAGTGAAAATTTATTTTTTAAGTTATTATTATGTGTTTTTTATAATAAGAATAGAGGTTCATTCTTATTCATGTTTATATGTGTGCAAATAAGGGGTGTAATTCCTAATTT
This sequence comes from Torreya grandis, assembly GCA_037957365.1. Lineage (NCBI taxonomy): Eukaryota > Viridiplantae > Streptophyta > Pinopsida > Cupressales > Taxaceae > Torreya > Torreya grandis. Next base: position 1,128,458 of record JARHVA010005271.1, on the reverse strand, counting down.
AGTTACCTAATATACATGTATAGTGGAGTAATGAAAGAAGGAAACAAAAGCAACATCATGATACTTGTAGAGGTTGAATAATCATATGTATTCCTATTTATACATATGTTTATGGTGAACCTTTGTAAACCCATTGAAGGTTTTGTAGATAAATCTTTTGATGTGGTTTTCATGCATACATCATAAGGTTAAATGAGGTAGCCTTGAATGTTTTGGGATCTATATGGAACAAGGTTCCAATTTGAGGCACGAGTTGTAGGTATGTGATTAAAATAACTAGTGGATGAAATAGTAGGCTGAGCTTATGGGTTGTTTAACCAATTTATGGATGAATTATGAATTCATAGAATCTAATATAAATTAATCACTAGGTGGGTTGGATGGGTGGATAATTACTCTAAGGTGGGTAGATCTTAAAGAAACTCAAAAAGGGGAAAGAAGGGTAAGGCAAAAAAGAAGACTCTATGTTCTTGAAATATCACTTCTAAGATTGTTTCTTTGGTGGAGAAGTGTCTCCAAGACCAATGTTTTCCATTTACAGCTATTACACACTCACAAACAAACACAGTTAATAGTTTGGGAAAAAAAGTATAGGATGCTCAATGATCTTAACTGAAGGTTGATCTCTTTTGGGCTATTATTGCACACCCTTATCTAAGAGATTATAGCTCAGATTAAAAATTTATCTATGGTATTTATGGTTCATGCCTAGAAGACTATACCAAAATAGATACCTCTGCACACCTCAGATTATCGATTCTACCTATAGTAACTACTTAAATCAATGAAACCTACCAATCCTCAATTATTTTTACACATCTAAGATAAATATTAATTAATTGAAACAATAAGATTCATATGTAGCATTATCACACATCAAAATTATTGAATTTATATAGATAAATAAACTTAAATTTCATTAACATAGAAAATGAAGATAAAAAATAAACATAGTTGCATGGCAATCAATCTCTTTATCTCTTCTTGTGTATTTATTAAAATTTTTGACCCTTTATAAATAGGGTTATAAATTTATATAAAATACTTGTGGAGTGTGTTTCCTCATCCCCTAAGTATATAAAACTTTTATTACATCATGAATTACTAGATATATAAGTCTTAGTTGCATGTTATAACCTATAAATAATCCTCAGATATGTAATGTGTACATGCTGATAAAAACCAATTTGCTTAATTACAATATGGACATAATAAAACTTAATTAATCATTTGTAATCATTACATGAAAATTGTACAAAAAAATAGCCTTTGACTTAATCTAAATTGGATCATGCTTAACATTTTTAAATTTATTGTTAGAACTACAATTTTAATTAGAGCTATATTGGTAACCATATTTGTGTTTGTTGTTAAAACATGGTAATTGGAGATGTTGTTATGGATGTACTTGTTACATGGACTAGAGTTATAATTGGAGATAAATTATGAGGTGGCATTGATGTATTTATTGAGATATGAGGGACTAGAATTGATGGTAGTGTTGTAACTGCCACTATAGGTTAGGTCTAAGGAATGAAACTAGTAGGTGGAACTGATGTTGATTTATACTATGCATCTAAATCTTGATAATTTTTGTATGATTTAGCATGTTCTAAATGAATTAATTTCATATCAAGAAGATGAGGTTTGGTTACCTTGCATATCCATTCCATCAACCTTGCATGTTCTATTTTGGTGGCTCATATGCCAACCCAGAAGACCTCTACTTATGTTGCATTCTTCTTTATTGTGATTAACTTTGCTTTAATATGCACCAAGATCAGTCCTTATAAAATATATTTTAAACTATCTAAAACTTTTTGAATAATCTGATCAGAAGTGGTTTGAGATACCAACTTCCCCATGTTATCCTGAGCTCCTATAATTCAAGTTCATCCAAAATTTGCATTGCTTGATTTTCCTATTCTAAAATCTTATTCAATAAATATTCATAGGCATACACCAAGTCTTGGGCCTCATAAATTAAAATGATAGATATATTCAATGCATTAGCTGGATCTAAAGGGGTCATTAGATCTAAGTGGTTGAATGCCTTATTAGGAATGTATAATACCAAGAAATTCAATTTATTTTCATCTTTTCTGAGAAGCTTAAACAATATTGTTATTAAATTTACATGTAGAGTCAATTGGACTCTCAAATAAAGAATTATATCCAAAATTTTATACAACTTAAGTGTCACATTCTGTACATCTTCTTCTATACTAAAAGGAACTTGTATCACTTATTTTTGCTCCCTAAGAATTTCCAATTCTTATTCTAGTTCTTTTCTAGCTAAATATGTTCCCTATTAAAAGCATCTCTTTCAAATTCTTTGGAAGATAATAAGTGCTTATTCAAATATATCCAACATCTCTAGCACAAAAATCAATAGTTGCAAGACACACTCCAATCCAAGGAGAAAGGATCCAATGCACTTTTTAGTGTTTGTGGATTAAGTTTAGGGTTAGTTATATTAGTGTTTATGGTTTAAGTTTAGGGTTAGCTATGTAATATATATATATATATATATATATATATATATATATATATATATATATATATATTTATGTATGTATGTATGTATGTATGTATATATGTATGTGTGTGTGTGTATAATATGTATGTGTGTGTGTGTATATAATATGTGTGTATACATATATACATACATACATATCTACATACATACATATATATACATACGTATATATGTATGTATATATGTATATGTATATATATATGTATATGTATGTATGTATATGTGTGTGTGTGTGTGTGTGTGTGTGTGTGTGTGTGTGTGTGTGTGTGTGTGTATGTATACATATATGTATATATACATATATATATATATATACATATATGTATACATATGTATATATATACATACATATATATATACATATATATATATATATATATATATATAAATGAATGTGTGTGCACTTGTTATAAGTAAAAAAGTGCACACACATTCATTGATATATATATATATATATATGAATGTGTGTGCACTTTTTTACTTATAACAACAAAACCACATATGTGGTTTTAAAAACTAAAACTATGTACGTGGGTTTAGAAACTAAAACCATGCACACTATTTTAATGACTAAAACCATATATGGGGTAATTATGCATATAGGTTTATCATTTTTGACATTTGAAACACATTCCTCAAGTCTTAGGAATGGCTTGGATTCCCAAGCCTAAGGCATGGACCTACAAACACATAGCCAAATGTGTGTTTTTGAATAAAAATAAAAAAATACAACTCTGGTCATGTTAAACACTATGAATTTTATCAAAATGTTCATTGAAAATATTACTAAAACAAGAATACACTCTCTTATTTCCAAATATATAATGTTTTTATATTTTTATTACTTTAATGTTGTTATCTATATTTATTTCTAAGTATGTCTTTTTATATCTCTAAATGTTACAATTATACATGTTCATCTTTGTTTATGTATCTTTTGATTCATTGATTCAAAATAAAAAAAATCTATATGCGTGTAAATTATAACTAAGTCTATACACATTCAAAAATAAAAGTCTATTTTTTGATATCTTTTGAGGTAGTTAGGGGGGTTGCACAGTCGGTTATACATTATTGATCATATTTCAAGGTCTATTAACTTGTGAAATTAGTAAAAAAATATACTCACTAATTAATTTTTGAAAAAAAATAGGTTGAAAACTAGATGATGTTTTCTAACTTTCCACCAAAGGGTTTTAAAAATAACTAAACTATGCTCAAAAAATGATGAGTCGCACGAAAATATACTAGCTCTTAAAAATTCTAAAGTTTGACTTACTTATACTTCACCATTTCAAAAAACATTTAGTAGTTTATAATATAGACTCAAAATTATACAATTCATGTTCCTATGACATCTTCAATTTTTTAGTTTAGGTGTCTCAAATAATCTATACAAGTTAATTTTTCTTGTTTTTCCATAAAAATGCCCACTTAAGACCCCCTTTTGGCCTCCCAATTCCATGCACTTCCCCAAATAATGATTTTCATTTTTTGAATCATCTATTAATTTGCTCATAATTATGATTTGATCCTTGAGTACTTCACAATCACAAAAACTAGGTACTTCATATTTAAAATGCATACACACACCATTTACAAGATATGGGTATGTTGGCTACCTTATTTTGGCAATATAGGATGGGATATATTACCCCTTAAAGTAGTGAGAGCATGGACCTAGTTAGATGGAAAGTATTTATCACCCTCCTTATGTTATAGAGGATGAAGAGGATCTTTTTTATCCATTTTAAATGTTCTAAAGAGTAATATGAAAATAAGATAAGAGACACATACAAATTCTAGAAAATACTCCATATGGTAAGGAAAATCATAACTAAATAATTATTGCAATATGAATCTTTCAAAGGATGAAAAAATTACTGAAATCTATGGTTTTGTAAGAATACATCAAGGTTTAACCCTATTTGTAAGGGCTATGGTGGAATTTCCTAATCAACTATGGAGTAGGCTATTCTAAAATTAGGCCAAATAAATAATTGGTATTCACAATGTTATGACATAGTGTTAAATTATGTCAAAATGATAAATATATAAAGTACAAATTTAGATACAAATTTGAATGTAGTAATACAAATAAGAAACATTGATTAGCTTATTTGCTGATGCACAGGTGGATCTTGTAGATGTAGGTACATGATAAGACATAATGATGCTCAATAGTGATTAATCATATTATGAATGTTTTCTCTTTATCAGTCTAGTCACTACCATCAAACTTTAAACACTAGAATTAATACTTATGTCCTAATCTAATGCTTTTGTCTAGTATAGAATGTAGGTCCTTTTCTTTAATGAATAACTACACCCATTAGGGTTCATTGTTGCCTTCCATATTTTCAAATCAAATCATGCACATAGTTTCTATAAATTTGTCCTTTCTCAAAACCCTAGGTCCTCCAACTTGGGCATTTCACCTTAAAAATTGGGTTTAGTGAGCTCAAGGGAAATTGAATTGATATAAAAAACAACTATTTAATTGAGTTCTACCTACTTATCCATATACTCTAAGATGACCTTAGAATGACATATGTGGTATTGTATGTAAATAATTATGAAATATTCTATATGTGAGTGCATGTAGTGATCTATTTATTTCTCTTTGAATTTTTTAGACCTACAACAATATTGCTCATATGACTTATTTAGAAATAGGAAAGAATAGGGTAGTAGAACTTAGTTTTAAAAATGATCAAGTGTGATCTTGATAGATTTTTTATTGGAAATTACTAGATGATAATTAATGACCTTTTTTATTTTTATTTATACCACACATTTTGAAATGATATTTTTGGAGGGTTAAAATAGTACCATAGTTTGACCCATATATGTAAAAATATTTGAAAATTTGACTATTCATAAGGCTCAAACACTAGCATTAGATCTAGGACAGTAGCATCAACACTAGTGTCCTAGTCTAGATGGTGGTGTCTAGGAGGATAGAAATTTGTTGAAGATAATAACTGAAAGAATAGGAGATAAATTAATTTTTATGGAAACTATGGGCTACATGTGATATAGGTAATCATAATATCATGTTTAGACTATAGGATAAGCATTTAGGCACAGTGAGATGGTGAATGTGAGACTTTTGGTAGTGAGAAGGTCATGAACTAAAGGGTTGAGCCATGAGCAGTATTTATCAAGTTTAAATATTATTTTATCATAAATAATCATATGTTAGTATTTACACCATCTAATCAGGTCAAAAATGTTAGATTCGTATTTTCAAACTCTTAAAATCCAAAATTTCACCAAAAATAACCATATATCACACAATCTACTATAAAAATTGAGTAATTTTGATACGTATCATATAATCTATAGTTTATTTTTGTACATTAATCTCTAAGCACCTGAATTGAAGTAGTAACTTAGCTCATCAACTAGGCATCTCAAAAAATCAGATCTCAATTCTCACAATTTAGTGGTGATAATAAGATTACAAAAATATTTTTCACCCTATTACCTATTTGAGTTTACTTTTTATAATATCATTTATTATGCTTATAATTAATTTAATTCAATGATTAAAACTTATGAAAGTGATATTTGTATTTTTGTTTATCAAAAATATTTATGTAAATAACGTTAGGACATGTATGATGCCTTATCTTGCATCATGATGCTACTCAATTATTAACACCAAATTTACAAATGTGTAAATTTTATACTTAATGATACAATCCCCATTACCTATGAAAATCATACTTTACAATTGACTGCAACTATCTCAAATTTTATCATTTATACTCTATTGTGACTAGCATGTTTTACATCATTGTAATTTGAAAATATAATATGCAATATTTCAACCATTCTAACTAATCAAACTTATCTAATTTGTGATATATTTTGATCCAATCGATTATCTAATTTCATCCTTCACATAAAATGGGAGAAAATATGGGTAAAAAACTATAAAATTATTTCAAAACCAATGTAATTTAAATATTTAAGCAGTGATTACATCACATTGTGACCCTAGAGGTTTAGATATTAATAAAATGTTTGGGGACATATGTCATTTACATATAGTTAGATTAAAAATCACGTATTACATATTCCAAAATACTATAGATTATTATTTCAATGAATCTAAAAATTATCAAAAAATTCAATCAGTGGTATATATTATGGGGGCATATGGTATACATATGCACTCACATTACATGAATGAATTATGAATTTATACAATTTTTTTTGCATGATACAATTCATACATAATTTTTGAATAGAATTGAAAAGTATACTACATACAGTTATAGAATCCAAATTTATCAATGGGGACATGATACAGATTCATCTACACCATAATATGTTTCAAATTCAATGGAAGCATGATATAAATTCATACAAATTATACTATGTTTCAAATTCGAGGGGCATAATACAAATTTATGCCATATACTACATATTGCTTTATATCTATGGACATGACATGGGAGTGGATGTCATCCATTTTATTTTGATCATGAATATATGAACTAAGGAAAAAAGTGACAATTGAATCTAAATCCATATATAGTTGTCAACTTAGTTAAAGTGCATAGTACATAACTTGAATATTCTATGCCCTATAGCACTATAATGTGTGAATCCATTATGCATTCCAACCCATTTTATTTCTTGTGGTTATAAAGAGTAAAATTTTAAATTGAGGTATTTTTCTCCCTCAAGGGGTGTTATTTATTTTATACATGTATAATACAAATTAAGTATTGATCACCCTCATTTCTACAGTTTCAATATAAGAGAAAATTTCTATAAATAACATAGTTACTAGAGTTAGTTTGATGGGGTTTTTGTGTCCCTCAATGGTTCTATTCATCACATTGACCACTTGAAATATTATATTTTTCCTTTTCTAGGAAATGAATATATGGTACAAGTTATTCTTCTTCTCAACAATGATTGGGTTAACTCTTGACCTTTAACATTCATATTGCTCTATGGCATGCATAAATGTGTAGTTATTTCTTGAATACATTGGAAATATTTAATTTATGGTTATATATTTTACTTTAATTAAATACTAATCATAGATAATTACATATATCTCCTTTTGAAGGAACATTTCAGATCATTATGCCATATGACAAGTCTACACAACAATCAAATACATAAGTCTGCATTCTCTTTCTCCCTTTCATCCAATATTTTTAACTTACTAAAATGCTCAATTAAAGGGGGGGATGTATACACCCAAATTTGTCACAAAACTTGTTTTACAATGTATTTTAACCATTTTATGCATATGGATCCTAGATAACAATTAAACACTTAATGGTGTATGACTTGTGTATTTTTACCTTTTAATTTTTATTTTATATGACTTTATGACCCCTTTTTCTTATCCACATTTATTAAAACACATTTAAAAATAGATATATTGAAACCTTTTTGGAAGTTAAAGGTTATTTTGAGTTTAAGACAAGATAGAGGAAAATTCAAATATCATATCCTCTTGGTGACGATCTTGTCCTTTGATAGTTTAATTCTCTTTCAACACATTTCTTCATTTTAGTCATTGCTTTTGAGTCCCCTTTGAGGTCTTTTAGGTCCATTATTCACACCACTAAGTTTTAATTCAAATTATAGAGATTATTATATAAATAAGTTATTAGAAGTAATTTGTATATAAAGTCATACATTGATTACACTAAAATTTTAAATCTATATCTGAAGTATTATTACATTTGAATGTTTTTTCCAAGGGTGATCTAGGAGAAAGATAATCTAAATTTGCATATCACCTTTTCACACAAATAGGTAGGTGGAAAAATTACATTGAGAAATGTTCAAAGTATTGACAATGTAGTGTAGAACTTGGTATTTCAATGGGGATTGACTAATTTCATTCCAACTCAATCCCTTTCACCTGATGCCCCCTATTTGATATCTCAAGTGTTTGTGTAGGAAACTAGTGTTTCAAACTTGAATAAGTCTTTTTCAATTCATCCACACATGTGCATTTTTCAATCATATGTAAGTGATTTTTCCTTTTATTTCCCTTATTTTTATTTGAGGAAAAGATAGACCAATAGAGAACAATATTGGTAGTCTATATCATCCTCTTCTTGACAATACTATCCCAAACCACTGATAGCTCTCATTTTATTTGCAGATGCTCAATTAGATATGTTTGTTCATTCCTAAGTAATGTTTAATCTTGCATAGATAGAATATAGACAATGATAATATATACCAATAAAGGACATTAGTGGAGATCTATATTTTCCTCTTCTTGACAATATTATCCCAAACTAGTGATAACTCCAATTTTATTTGTACATGCTCATATAGATCTATTTTTTTATTCCCATATAGTTTTTAGTCTTACACAATCAACATATAGAAAAGGACAAGATAGACCAACAGAGGGTGATATTAATGTTTTATGTTGTCATCTTCTTAAAAATATTGTCCCAAACCAAAAAGTGTCACTAGATCTGGAAATGAAAAAAATACAATCAATATCCATAGCTTTCAATCACCCAATCAGCCTACATAGATTGTGGAAGTGACACAAATAAGATAATTATTTATTTGCCTTATTTAATTTGCTTATTATTCTTTTCCAACTTGCTTATCAAAATCATTGTTGTCAAAAAAAATTATTATTCTACCAGTTCATAGCCAAATTATATTCTATTAGTTTTTATAACATTAAAGTGTTATTTATTCTATTAATCTAATTTTAGATAAAACATAAACAAACAAAAGAATAACTAGGGTTTTATACCAATATTAAATCCACATCAAACACTATCATTATCCAACCCAACATAGCATTAAAGTTAATAAATAAAGTGGAGAGCCACATTATATGTAATGAAATTACTTAAATAATTCACACAATTGGAATAATATATCACATGAATATGATTAGAAGCAGCGAATCCACAACAATAATAGATGAAAAATTAGAATGATCAATAAATATGATTGAGTCACTTCAAATGGGAAACCTCCATAAAAATGCAATAAGAACATAATTTATAATATGATTATAAAATAATAACCATTACCTAATATATATACTCTACTTAGGTCATGGTTATTCCATAGGCTAAACCTACTAAAAATATAAAAATCATATAAAAATGTGACAAGATAATATGAAAGTTTATGTAAGCCACAAGTTGGACACACATTTTCCTAGACACACTATATGTTAAAGGCATATCATACCCTTCCCTTTTAAAACAACATTTTCCTTGACATTTAAAAACTTTAGATTTTGATACATAAAATATTCATCTTCCCACATTGCATATTTATAGTTCACATTCTTCTACTTGATCAAGTACTTCTAAATCTCTCTTGTTCTCATCCTTTTTGTGTGTGTGAAAGATATCCTTAGATTATATAATGACTTAGAATTTTTCATCCAATTATGGTAACTAATTAAGGGAACAAAAAATCTATCCAATTACCTTATTTAGGGAATATACATGAAATAAAATATGTATGAGAGTGGACTCAGGAATTTCTAATTTATATACAATATTGCTAATTTTTTGTATGATCTTATAAGGGCCATAATACTTAAGAGAAAAAAATTTATCCACTTTATACTAATTTAAATACATATTATTATATGGTTGTGTTCTGTCAAATGCACTCCCTATTCTCTAAAATGGGGGACCCCTTTAAAAAATCTCATAGACTAGAGCTTTAAGGTCCTTCATTTTATTCTCATCGGTAACTCTTGCTCAAATCCTTGGAATATATGTTTCTTTGATTTCCCAAAGAAATACTAGGCCTCTTTTATCTTTTTAGGACTAAGGAGTGTTTAATTTTTTTATTAAATCATGGTGCTAAATTTACAGGTCAGCTTTCACCCAAATTTCGCAGAGTCTCATTTAATTCCTAGAGTGATAGACTCATCACTATTCATGGAAAATCAAGATCTCCATAATTGATAAGTAATTTTTAATGTATCATGTTCCTTTTCATTTTCTTAGTATTTTTTTTAAATTCATAGAGCCCGAGAGACCTTGGCTAAATGGGAAGGAACCACATTGCCACAAGTCAAAATGGCCATTTCATTAGAGCTGTCAAAGATGTTAGAGCCTAAGAAATCCCAACCAAATAAGAAGGCACCACATCACCACAAGTCATAATGGCCAATTATTGGAATGTATATGATATTTCAAACCTCGAGAGAGCCTACCCAAATGGTAAGGCACCATGTCACTATAATTCAAAATGGCTAGTCCCCTAAACCTATCAAAGATGTCAGAGCTTGGGAAAGTCCATCTAAATAAGAAGGCACCATGTCACCATGAGTAAATATGTCTAGTCTCTTAGACCTATCATGGATGTCATAGCCTAGGAAAACTTTATTGAATGGGAAGGCACCACATCACCATGAGTTAGAATGGCTAGTCCCCCATACCTATCAAAGATGTCTGTGCCTAGGAGAGCTTAGCCAAATTAGAAGGCACCATGTTGCCATGTGTTAAATAAACCAATTCCCTAGACCTATCTAAGATATTAGATCCCATGAGATCCTATTCGAATGAGTAATCACCATCTCTCCTAGTATATGAATGAACTAACATTCACCTAAGGCCCCTATAACGTCATAATAAAGTATATATGAAACTAGAGAACCAATTAGGACATGTCATGTGTCCTTAAATGACACATCACCTAACCTAAAGGGATGAAGTGGAGTAACTATCCATGCCTAGTTATTAACTATTATTAATAATACCAATGATCAGATGACATGTGTCATAAAATGGGAGTTAATGGTGAAGCCTCTAAGAGATATGGTCGTGTGCCTACCATGCACTATGTATTAACATAATGGGAACCTAGGCTCAATTAGATAGTTTTAAAACATCTTATCTCTATTACTATATCTAGTTGGTAGTATAATATCATGGGCTCCAAATTTAATCATGGATTTATAAATAAAGAGATAAAATCTAGCCACCAACTTGAATTTAAATTCATAGAAGGTGATCTATCAAATGCCATTAATACAAGGGGGTTATATGCATGTAATTATAAATCCTAAGAGAATATCACTAATATTTACCATTATTATCTTCAAATAATCTAACCCTTTATTTTAAAATTCCATAGAGCCCTTGTAACACATTCCTTTTGCACTCAAATATTCTTAATTTCCCCTCCATCCTGATCTAATAGCTGATTTGTCCTCAAACCCAAAGGCCAAACCCACACTCCTAATTCTACCCTAAAGGCCCTCTAATCTCATTCAACCCCCTCCATAGTCCTCAACATATCTTATGGCCCCAGCCACAACATTTTTGTGCATATCTCCTTAGCCCCCTCTTTCCATTACCTAGGGTGCCATAGGAATTGTCTTCAACTAGCCTATCTCTTCCCTACTTTTTAATGGCATGTTCCTAGGGTAAATTCTACCTCAGGTGAACTTGACTTAGGAATAATGGTGGGCATAAATGTTCCCATGCGACTCCCCTTTTATTCTTTCTCCTTTCTCTCCCAGCTTCTTCTACCTCCACTACTTTCCTCTTTTAATCTATCCACTTCCTCCACCTCCCCTCCACCTCATCCTCTACCCTTTACTACCACTTTGGCCACCCCTCTTACCCTTCCTACCCCATAAAACCCATGGTATGGTCCCAATGTCACAATAACTGAAGATGACTATTTAGGGTGACATGAATGTGTAATGGAGTTTATATTGAGCCTTTGGGAACATGAAGAGAACATTCACATAGAGGTTTGTCTAGGATGGGAACCTAGTGGTATGGAAAACCCACTATGATCTATTCTCCCTCACCAAGGTGATGACTTAAACTAGGGAGGAAAGGATGGTTGAGAACCCATTACCAATTCTTTAGGCTACCCATGTTATGTTTGAGAATCTCATTAAGGACATGTAGATTCAAGTCCAAACATTTGAAGCCCAAGTGAAGATCACTTTTCCAATCGAGCTAATTGGCTAGGTCAAGGATGACTTCCTACTATGTTTCTCAATCTTTATGAAATTATTGGATAATTTAGTTGATACTAGTGTGTTTATCCAGTGGACTCAGGCCTACATGGAGAGGATTATAGAGATAGATGGGAAATGTTAGAAGCTATAGGTGGTGGTTAACAAAGGGATATTCCCATAACTTAAACTTGTGTTGACTTTAAATTTGGGGTTGTACCAAACATAATTTAAGAAAATGATAGCTTCAATGGAGGATTTATTAACCATGGCTCATACTACAATGGGACCCTTAGAAGAGGGAAAGAAGAAGATATTGACCAACTTCAAAGAGGTCAATATCTCTATGTTATACCACCTAGATGACACCTTTCTCAACCAAGGTGAATTTAGAGTCCACTTTCATTAATTCAACTAGGTTATGAGGGATAAAGTGGCCAAGGAAAACTAATAAGGGTCCTAGGTGGTAATAAATCTATCGACCTAGTCCACGATGAGCATAAACTAGGTCTATAGATTCCAAGCATCAATGGAAGCACCCTTTAAAATCTCTTAAAGATTGGAAAATTAGGATGAAGTTATATTTAGGGATCCTCCAATGAACATATCCAAGCTAGATAAGGATTTTAACCTCACGATAGTTGCATTGGAAAGTACGAGCACCAATCAAAGCAATTAGGAGTTGATCCTTCTCAAGCACCTCCTCATGTCAACTAGTGGTCCCTCATAGATTTATTTTAGGTTTTTAGGGATTTTTTTGGTTTAAATTTTGAAATATGATTGTAAATGTAATGATTGGCCATCATGGTTTAGTATCGGATCATCATGATACTTGGGGGTGAGCTTCATCCTTATTTATATAAGGAAGAGTCATATTGTATTATAGAGTTGACCAAAAATTACTCAAAAGTGATGTTAGATTATATCAATGATCTCACCTACTTTTCCTTCATCACTCTAGACTGTAAAATCAGCTCAGATTGATTGTTGTAACAAAATTTACTCTTTTACATGAATACAACTTTGTATTCTTCAAGAGGGTTTATTATATGGTTCAATTTTATTTCATCTTCATGATTTAATGGTCATCAATGTGATGTTAAGTAGATTAAAAATTTGATACTTTATTTATGCCATGGTTATGATGTGCTTATTTTTTATAATTATTATGAGATTTCTATCATTTCCCATTTGTTAGTGTTGATAATTTGTGTGTCAAACTACAAATTCTCATATGGTGTTTATGTGTTTTCAAAAATAAATTTATATCACTCATAATTAGTGATATCTCATATTTAATTCATACTCTTAGTTCCCTTAGACTCTTCCCATTGTATTTTCTTGGAAGTAGAACTTTAATGAAAATTTTCTATAGTGGTATGATTGTGGCAGACTCACTTAGTTCGACGACCAATGAATTGAGTTCATTTTAGTCCTATAGGCTTCCCCTTTTCTACCTTACCCTTCCCTCTCTTTTGAGTTTTTTATTTGGCATTGAAATAATATTTCCCCTTGTATTTATAAATGATAAGCCCAATACTCAAATTCTCATAACAATCTTTGACCTATGTGCAAGACATTGTATTAAACTTTTGGTGGTTATAGTGCATCTCTTTGAGACTATTCATATAGACTTTATTTGTGAATTCAAACACCCACATTCATGCCTTGGGCTAATCATATATCAATACTAAAATGTAGGATGAAAATATATAGTTGTATCCACCTTTCCCTTTGTAAGGAATGCCCAATCTCATGGGTGTCTCGTGAGAAGGAATAAATTAGAGTAAAAAATAAGCTAAAAGTAGATAAATACCCAATAATCAATGTTTTTTATTAAGTTTAACGCTAGGTTTTTTAAACTAGGGACCCAAATCTATACAAGGAACAAGCAGACCAAGCCCCCAAGGCTAAAATAAATAATAGTGTCTACTAAAGATGAATAAAAAGACAAGATTAGATAAAGAATAATAAGAGAACTAAAGAATAACCAAAAATCAACTAAGTATTACATCCTTATAAGGAATCTTCCCAACTTATAATTCTTCTTTTCAAGTCCAAGTCCATTTGTTGAAACATTTAGGGAGACAATTCAATATCTTTATCACACTCACTACACTTTTGGACTTGTGAGGATGAGGGCCTACCTCCTTCCTGCATACTAATTAGTAGAGTTTTTAGAGTCTCAAGAGTAGTAATGTTTTCCTTCATTGATGTCTTGCTAACCTCCATAAGATATTTCACATTCTCTTTAAGTCTTGCATTTTCCTATTCCAAGATCAAAACCCTATCCCTCAACCTCTTCAACTGGGTTACCATCTCCTTTTTCTCATCCAATAGATTTTGTTGGGAACCAAATTTGTAAGAGAATTCACCTGCTCCTTTTAGGTGATGAGTTCATGCATAAACCACCTACGCATATATCTTTGGAGATGTCATTTCTCATCTATACTATCAACTTTACTCTACCCAGTAATGAACTAAGCCACTCTATCAAACTCTAAATTTAACCCTTTTTCCTAGAATGAAGACCTTTGAGTGAGATTCTCATCTTCTTCGACATTGACCTTGGAAGCTTTGAAACCAACTATAATTTTCCCTTTCTTCTTAGACTACAAAGCTTTAGTATTAAATAAATGTAACCCTTCCAATGTTTCTTCCTCATACACTACAACTGGGTCTTCATTTAAGGCACCCTTTTCAACTAAATTTACCCCTTCATTAACAGACTGAGTCTTTCCCTTATAAAATCTCCTTAGCTTATGTTAATAATTCTTTGACTGGGGGATTGAAGTAATGCCATATTTTTTAATACCCTATTTCCAAGAGAAAATTTCTTTGAGACACTATTCTGAATAATCAATTTGATAGAATCTCTACTATCATAATTATTTGGCTTGGATGGAGGGAAGTAGAGGGGATCTTATTCATCTCTCTAAAATATTTATAAATCATAAAAATAATAACATGATGCATTGGTTCACTCTTCTTAACATTAAGAATGAAACTTTCAAGAGAGTGTAGGATATAAAAATGTAAACTTAGAGGAATATTATTCCTAAAGTAATTTAGAAGAATAAAATGGGACCAAAGCACAACATTATGCCTACCTTCCAATGTGATATAGAGCATGACCTTCTTTGATACATTGCCAAATGGAGAAGGAAATGTCTCCTAATCAAACCCATTCTACAATGGATGAATCATCTCCCCTTCAAGTATGAAATTTTCCATCTCCTCCTTTTAGTTTTTTCCTAATTTAAAATATTTAGTGGCCTCCATGTTCAATTGAGTCACCTGGACAATCATTTCTTCTATAATTTATATAGAGATACCATTGAAAACCACCTATTTGCAATTCTAATCCTTGACAAACTTTTTAGATATTTATTTATCATACCCTTCCATCCTTCACATAAAAGTGGCCATACCTATACTTTATATAATATCCCATAGCTCAACATCTTCCTTCAAACCCACATCTATAATGGGCTCAATCCATCTGGGTTTACTGCTAACCATAGTTGGTCTCTTTGTAATACCAATTTTTACCATAGCATTTCCAATTCTATCTTGATTAGATAAAATAAACACATATACAATTGTTTTAAATGGTTTTGATATGCTTGATACTTAATTATATTATATTTCATTTCTAAATTCCCTCTTAGACAAATTAGTATATCATATTGATATTAAATATGTTCTTTAATATCTTGAAACTTGGGGTACACCCATAAGGATGAAGTGATGGATAGGGATTGATAATCATAAATTTACAATAATGGATAAATTTTAGAAGAGGAATGTAAAGAAGTGGTATACCACCATTCTATTAGAGGTAGCCAATAGACCCACTATTCTTGTCTATCTAATGAAAAAATATGGAGATACCCTTCTAGTTATTTTATAACCTCCTCTATTTTCCCATCATATTGAGGTTGAGCTGACAAGATATGAGCCAAACAATTACCTATATAGGAGAATAATTTAAATCCAAAAATTATTGGTAAATATGGGATCATGATCACTTACAATGATCTAGGGAATACAATGTGGTCTTTTAACTATATTCAAAAAAGTAGAAACTATTGTACTAACTACAAATTGTTGTGAAAAGGAGAAAAAATGAGCATATTTTGTGATCCTATCCACAACTACCATGATGATACTTTTGCATTCAAACATTAGAAACCCTATAATAAAATCCATAGATACCTCCTCCCACCTTTGTGCTAGGAATAGATAAAGGTTATAAAAGACTAGGTGTATTGATTATTTCATCCTTGTTATATTGACAAACCATCCATTCAACCAAAAAATTGTAGATCCCCCTTGAGTCCTTCCCAAAATAAATCATGCTTGATTATATGATAGGTTTTTAAAAATATTAAGTGCCCCCTTATTAGATATGCATGAATCTCCTTAGGGATTTTGTGCTTGAGGATGGAATTCTTATATAGGTATAAGTGGTCTTTATACCATAATGCATTCCGTTTACACTCAAATTTGGTAGAGGAATTATAACTATTATATATTTTTTGAATCACAAATTATGTATCCCTATCATGCTCCTATTTTTATCATTCCTCTTCTAACTATTCTACCTACCAAATGGTCATTACACATAACAATGCCTCAGTGGATTCATCCTTCATAGATAGCACATTTACTAAAACATTATCATTTACCTTTATCATAGACGATTTCAAAGTCACATCCCAAAATTTTAGTCACCCATTTTTGTTGTTCTTATGATGAAATTCATTTTTATAATAAATATATTATACTATAATGAATAGGATTTACCTTAAAATGTCTACCCATCAAATAAGGTCTCCATTTCTTGACTACATGAATAATAGCCAACATCTCTTTCTCATAAAATGGTTTTATCCAATTTTTACCCTTGAGTTGATGACTCTCAAATTTAATGTGTTTTCATTTATTTATGATTATTTCCACCATTCCATAACATAATTCATTACATTCAATGATAAATTTTTTGGAAAAATTAGGGGTAACCTAAACTAGAGTGGTGAACATAGCCTCCTTTAGATTCTCAAAGGCCTTGGTGTTTGTATCATTCTAATGGAAATAATATTTCTTCAACAAGGTTGTGAGTGGTTCCACTATACTTCAATAATTTTTCACAAATATTTGATAGTAACTCATTAGTTATAAAAAAACATTGATATTATTTAGGGTTTTTGGCACCTACCATTCCATCATAACTTTGATCTTTTGAGGGTCAAATTTGATTCCTTGTGAGAGAATATGACCAAATTATTCCACATATTTGATTCCAAATTCATATTTTGAAGGTTTTGAAAAAAATTTATGTTGTTTTATAACTAACAATACCTATTTCACATGTTATAAGTGTTCTTCCCAAGTTTTGTTATATATTAGGATGTCATAAAAAAATACCAACACAAATTTCCTCAAAAAAGGCCTAAAATAAGTGTTCATAAAACTTCAAAATGTATATGGTTAATTTTTTAGAATAAATAACATGACCATAAACTCATAATGGCCTTTATTATTTATAAAATATATTGTAGGAATATCCTAATCTCTAATTTGAATTTGATGGTACCCAGAACAAAGATCTACCTTTGTAAAATAAATAACATTATGTAATTTATCTAATAAATAAATTAATGGAATATAGATCTTATCTTTGATTGTGTACTTGTTGATTTATTTTTATTCTAGGCACATCCTATAAGTTTGTGGGAACCATAAACACTAGGGATGAATATTCACTTTGGTTATATTTAATAATACATGCCTCCAACATCTCATGTACCATATTTTCAATTTCACTATTCTAGGCATATAGATACATATATGGTCATATGTTTGGTGGTTAAATACCCAAATTTAGGTGAATGTAATTATCATTTTTTTCTAATTGGTGGTAGTCATTTTGGCATGGTGCCAAAAATAGCTAGGTAGTCATCAATAATCATTTTTAGATTAGGATGTGTATATGCCTTTTTATATGAACCTCTATGGAAAATAATCATCTTAAAAATACTTCAACCATTTTTTATAATATTCATCATCTAATGTGAACTAATGAATTATGTATTTTTTTCTCATAATCATCATATTTCAAATTCTTACCTTTTGAATGAAAGTGCATGAATAATTTTTGGAAAGTTTTCTCTATTGTTCCCAATGCTGTAAGCCATTGTACTCCCAAAATAGTGTTTACCTTACTCGTTTAAATATAAAACATATGATATCAAGCCTATAATTTCACATAACAAGATTAATACTATGGAATTTCCTAAAATAATTGATCGTAACACCATCTACAATTATGACCTTAAATTATGGAGCTAGTAGATAAATGAAATAGTTTAAACAAGTGGCCAACTTAATATTGATTAAGTTATGTATATTCCCTATGTCAATCAACATTGTCACCTTCTATTTATTGAGGGATCCCATAACCTTAAGGGTTTTGAGGCATGATAATACTTAAAAATGGATGGCAGGAGATAATAGAGTGGAAATATATAAATTCCTTCTCTGTCTATTCCTCACCCTCACTTGAGGTCACATCATATTCTTCATATTCATTGTATTATTAAATGTATGATAGTTTATTCTCATAAAAATTTTGTCCTTTGATCCACTTGCATCACAATCAAAACATAAGCTTTTTACATGCTTATCTTTAACTTATTAAGGGGTCAATATTGTAGGCTGCTGAAATGATTATGTTAGGGAATTATAATCTTGAATATTATTGAAATCCCTTTGTTTCACCAAATCTATTTATTCTATCTTACATGATAAAGATATGGTTTCAGATAATGAACTTAGATTAAAATTCCAACATCAAGTTTGATGTTATCTTTAAGCCCACCCAACAATAGGTCATTCATGTTGTCTTGATTGATGTCATCCACGTGTAAGGATACATTCTAGAATTATTGAATAAAATCCTTGGGAAACCATTTTTATCATAAATTTTCTAACTAAACTAGTTTTTTAAGATGTTTTTGTGCTTTTGCATCTATAACTCATTGGTAAATACTAACTAGTTGATAGGAAGGTCATTTTACTTTTTTTATAGCACATAACCACCTATACTAAATGAACTACTCAAGTTCTAGACACAAAGATACCATGACCACATTTTATGTGCATGGGTTCTGATGTAAATCAATTAAATTTTCCATTTAATTTATCCAAGTGAGTGGATCCTTACCATCAAATTTTCACACTTTAAATTTTGTCTTTATGTTCTTCTAAACGGTATTAGAACTTTGAATGTTCTAGTTGGGATAAATTGAATTGAGTGGTGGAGGATTATTTGGATAAATATGAGTTGAAAGAGTGGTCAATTTTTCATTAATGGTTTCCAAATAAAAATTCACATCATTGATGTTCCCTCTTACCATGGTGATGTCCCTTTTTACTAAATTGAGGTTATATTTCTTCACCATCCTTTGCATATATGATTGAATTTGGTGGACCATCCCATTAACCATTGGATATGAAGTTTTGGATTTCATGTCATCCTTATGAGGAATTTTTGGATTGTCTTCCTCTTCCCCATGGATGTGAGTATTTGGACTATCCATGTACAACCCTATGGTTGAGTGTTTTGGGACTAAAAAAAAGTGTATTGAGGGATTATAACATCATGATCATCTCACCAAGAAGAATCCAATGCTTGTTAATTTTCACAATGGTGCAAAAACATTATAGAATTTTTTTAATTATTATTCAAAAAAAACTTTGAAAAATACTATGGTGAAAAAAAATTACATTGTTCCTAGATTTCAAGTTGTGTTTTTTCGATCCTTCAGTTCTCAAAATAAATGTTACACTCAAATCCCAAAAACTGCACCATATAAACTTTCCAAAATTAAAGCCCTGATACCAATTGAAATGAAATTAGTTATATAATTCACATCACTGGAATAATATATCACAAGAATGAGTAGAATAAGAATATCCACAATAATAATTGATGAAGTATTAGAATACTTGATAGATATGACTAATCCACTTTAAGGGGGAAACCTTTATAATAATTCAATAATAATAAATATATAATTATCAAATTTTAACCACTACCTCTTCTATACTCTATTTATGTCATGGTTATTTCCCTATTAATAATATAAAAATCATTGATAAATATAAAAAAATAATATGAAAGGTTATGTAAACAACAAGTCAACCATGCATATACATAAACACACTATAGGTTAAGGGCATAGCATTCTATCCTTGATAGAAAGTACCACAAGAGGGAAATGTGTTGAATAATGAGTCATGCATGGCACCAAATGCCTATCAAAACTCTCATTGTGTTCCCTTGGTTGGTTTTATCTATTAAAAATACCATGGAGATCAAATCCAGTATAAAAAATAAATCAAAAGGATATACATACTAAAAATACTTAGTTACTACTTCTGAATTAACTATTACATGCAATAATAACTATTTCCTTTTGGCTAACTTTTGCCTTTCTCTTTTTATTATTTATGACTTTGGAAACTTTCCAACTGTGTTATGTATCCATAATAAAATGTCTCTAATAACTATGTAAATATCAAAATTAGAGAGAGAAAATTGAAGTCCCAAAATGGGAATGCTCCACAGTGCCTCAGTATAAATTCTTCTATAAAACTTACATAGTAGGGATCATCCAAATACCTTCTCCATTATTATTTTTTCCATTCCATTTATTTCTTCCCTTTTTGTTCTTCCAGCCTAATTTCAATTCCCTCATGTATTTTATCTCAATCTAAATATTTTTAATAATCATGATTATTTTGTAATCCATTTTCCTTTAAAATAATCAAAACACTCATTTACTTTTAAACCATAATGACTTGGCCATCATAATGTTTGACAAGGTCAAGGACTAGGACTAACATCCTTCCAATTATGTCAATTTCCCAATAATATCATAATGGGCATGGGTGCCACAATTATTTTTAAACCCCAAATAAAACTTTCACTATACAAGTGTACCCTATAATATACAATGATGAACATAATTTGTGCAATGACAATGATGTTTATTACCACTGAACATAATAACACATAATCATATTACTGAGCCATCACATTATAAAATAACACATAAGGAGTATTAGAAGTTTAAATTTGATTCACTTTCACTATCTTAACCTTGTATACTTATATATCACTATTCTGACTATTCATTATATTATTCCATTATTGGGCTTAACTCATTCTTTCAGTCCACCTATAATCATGCAAATAAAATCAACAACACTTTACAAAGATATTAATAATCAAAACTAATTCATTATTTAAACACCAATATACAAAACTATCTAATATTAATAACACTAAAACATAATTCTAAGAGCATAATTCCATACCACAGTCATCAAGATAGCTCATAAAAACCAAAATATAACATATTATGATGGTGTTAAAAGCATGTTATTAAAGGCTACCCAAGGAGGGATATGAATTTAATTCCCCCTACATAGGTTTCATCCTAGCCCTATAAAAAAAGGTGAGGATTTTGATATTTGAATATGATTTTCACCTTCCCAAGTAGAACTTTTATCACTCAATTGCTCCCATTAGACTAGTCCCTATTGAATATCCTAGTTTCATAATTTAACACTATGATCGGCTAGGATATTGATTAGGTCTAGTTGGATTTTCTCTTCTTAGTCCATCTAAATATTATTTCAATCCAAGACATTATATGTATCATAAAAATATATTCTTAATAATGAAACATAAAATAAAAAATGGATACTATAAAGAGGAGTAAGAACTAAATGGTAACCAACAAGGCTAATATGTTTCACAATGTTGAATGGAAAAAAATAGCATACATCCAATTCAGAGGCCTTTTTAAACTTTATGGAACTTTTTTGGGTTATAAATCTCAAGAACACCTTATCTAATATTTTAAGTTATCATGGAGACTAAATTAAATCAACATATCTCTTGTGTTTATTATAGGTAGATTTTAGCATTTCACTGTTAAGTGACATTTATGTGTCATATTCTTAAAAAGTTTTAGGATTGTAATTTATATACTTTACAAACCATCCAGCCAAGGTAATTTCAACATTTCCACCCATAAAAGGCCTAAAATGGATCCATATTCATCAAAAAATAATTAGTGTTTTTATAAGCAAACTCCACTAAGTGGAGATAGTCTTACCATAATAATGTTAGTACATAATGTACATTATTAACATGCCTTACACTACTTAGTTCAAAATTTATATATTTACATCCATCTCCATATGATAAACTAAAAAAAATTGTCACAAAAGTAATATCCAAGGTCAACTAAAACCTTTAAGTAAACAATTTATCTCTATCTAAGATGATAACTTCAAGGACAACATGAACGGATATAATTTCTTTCACAGAATTTTTAGTAATAGTAAGGGTATCATCCATAAGATTAAATATAATGAAATGTGAAACCTTATTAAACTTATCAATTACTGTTATAATGGTATCAACTTACCCTTGAGACTTAGATAGTTTTGATATACAGTACATATAGATTATAGTCCATTTGTTTTCTGACATGGAATGAGGGTAAATAAAACCACCTAGATGTAGATGCCAGATTTAGCATGATATCATTCCATGAATTTTTATACAAAATAAATAATTTCTTTCTTTAACTTTGATTAAAAATAGATTCTTTTTAGGTCATGTGTCATCTTAGTGACATATGGATAAGTAAAATGAGCTATAGTATGTGTTGATGAATCATTTGGCATAATAATAAAAAGTTGTGAAAATCACCTATATAACCTCTCTAGAAAGGAATCCTATAGGGTCTCCCTAAGGTTATATATTACCAAGTTGTGGCATATTGGGTGACTCAATTGGTCTATGTACAATTGTTCTAATATAAGGGGCATCCTAGTTTTTTTATTTTTAACTTTATTTTACTCTTTTAACAAACTAGATGAAGATTTTTTTTGAAATAAAGGCCCAGGAGAGATGATGAAGTAGGGTTTTATTGCTAGAGTGTTGAATGGATCCACTTCTAGATCCACCCATAATGAATTTTTCAACCTATGCTAATATTTTGAAATAAATACCACCCATTGGAATAGGAAAAGCCCCAAAAAGGGTAGCCAAAAATATTTTTTCATCCACTAGAACAAACTCAATTAGAAGCAAGGTCAATGGATATCTTACCCAATCTGACTCAAGACCTTAGATTATCATTAAACAAGAGTTTTTAGAATAAATATTCATCTACAGGGTCAATCATGATTTAATATGCAATTTTTTTGGAATCCACCCAACCTTAAATTTCTTTCATGCTTGGATCCATAAAAATTGGGAGCCCTATGGTGAGTTCTCTCTTTGGTTTATTATTAATAGATATTTTATTATGGGTTTCTCTTCCCTTGCTGATAGAGCTAAGGCTTTTGATTAAAAAAAAAGAAACTATAGCCCAATAGGTCTTTTTGTGCAACCTTGGAGAGTGGGATTTGAGCCACAAATAGAACCAACTATAATCCCAGTCTGGATCCATTTGTAAGCTCTTCTAATGGAATTTTGGTTTGAAAAGATACTATAAATAATTTGTAACTCTATTAAAATATCTTTGGGTGTTTCTAGAGACATAATAGAATGAAATTCAATAGTTTATACTATATTATGTGTGGAAATAGATTTGAGTCAACCCTTATCAATAGAAACCAAACTTACTGTAAGTAATCTCTCATGGATTTAGAAACTAGATTTTGAAGCTTTGCCTTTTAGATGTTAGATTTGTCATAAACATGGTCATTTAGCTTTCTTCTACCCCAATTCTATAAACCTTAAAATGGAGACTCCTCTAGAGACCCCTAATCCCCTGAAGGAGGATAAGCAAGAAGATAATAAAGAACCAAATCATATTCCTCAAAATGTTGAACTACATAAGGAAGGTTTTGAATAACCAAATAAAAAGAAGAAGCAAAATAAAAAAGATGGAAAAGAACAAATCCAACATAAATTTTTTGATAGATATAAAAAATTTAAGACATTAATTAATCAAGAAGAAGAATAAATTACGGAAACTATGGAATAAAAAATGATAGCAAATCCTCCCCAAACTAAAGTCCCTCTTCTCAAATCTCCTTTTCTAGAGCAAGACACAATAGGCTTTGAAATTTTAAAATTAGATAAGGAAAGTACTATGGTGGTCCATGAAAAAGAACAAATTATCACAAAGGATATTAGTATGCATATAACAAAAAAAAAATAGAAAGACCTCAGTTAGGGATTAGCTAACTTGAGAAGAGGTCAAAGAATAATATCTCTTAAGGAGTAGGTATAAAATCAGCTAAGGAATTGATAGCAACTCAAGGAGAGAAAATGATTATGGGCTCAATGTGGCCATTGAAATCCTACTTATCATAAGGTAAGTAATGATTATACAATCATGGAAAATTAGGGGTTTAAAAGGTATAACCCATCAAGATATTTTTTGTAGGTTGTTAGGAGATAATTAAACTAACTTTCTACTTCTTGAAGAGATAAAGATGTCTCTATATTATATCAATAGTATTGTTAATAAAATTTGGAGAGGATTGGGCCACATGGTAGTCACTACTCATGGAGCTTTATAAGGGGTTGCTACCCTTTAGAACTCTTTGGAATGGTTATAAATAGACCATTTCATTGGTAGGGGTGTTTTGACATCCCTTTTTAATAATATTTTGATAGTATAGCGGCTTAAAATTACAAACTTCTATGGCACTCAAACATTAGATGGTCAATTTCATCAATGAGTAGAAATTCATAAGATGAGATCACCAAGAGTGGAACTAGATTGGATAATAGCTAGTGATTTTAATGCCAAAATATCCTCCAGAGATTAAGAAGGTGGAACATTGATTCTTGGCCGTAGAGATCAATATATGATTGCTCAGTTTATGATATTCACCTTGTTGATATTAGTTCTCCAAGAATCAAGTATACTTAGACCAATAACAGAAGTAAACTCAATACTAAGAAAGTTAAGCTAGATAGATTTATTGTTTTTCATGATGCTTTTGTGAAATGGACTATTCACCTCCATATTTTATAAGGCCCCATCTCAAACCACTCACCCATTCTTCATGAAGGAGGAATCAAATTTGGCAAGTACCACAAACCATTCAAGTTTGAAACTTTTTGGCTACAAAAAGAACTTCAAAAAAAAAATTATGTGGTGGGAAAAAGGTTGCCCACCTTATGGGACTTCTATTTTTAAATTTCCTAAGCAACTTCATTTCATCAAGGATCAACTTAAACATTGTAAGTGTTGTAATCAATCATTCTTCCAATCTCAAAGATCCCCCTTAGTGGCTAAATGGGATGAAATACAAAAATAATTAAAAGATAGTCCTATCACTAAATAGATAAAAGAAGAAGTTGATGCCTAGAATTTAGTAGTGGAAGATATTAAAAACCAAGATGAAACCTATTGGAAACAATAAGAAAGATCATCTTGGTTACTCAAAGGAGATAGGAATACTAAATTTTTCACTAGGTAACTTTTGCTAGAAAAAAAAAGAAAAAATTGGAAGTCCTCCAAGATGAGATGGGTCATTCTTTCAACACTATTCCTAATTTTCAATCTCATTCCATGAAATGCTTTAGCACTTTATTTAAGAAGATAAACTTTCAAGATGAAGTGACTCAACTAGAAGTTATTTAAACCATTCCTGCTATAGTTTTTGAATTTAAAAACCAAGTCCTTTTAAACCCCATTCACATTGAGAAAGTGAAGAAATTAGTCTTCAAAATGAATATTAATAAAACTCCTAGGCCTAACGGCTTCTTAATTTAATTTTTTCAAAATTTTTGGGATGTCGTATAGGAAAATATCATGGATGTTATAAAAGAGTCCTTGGGAAATAATCAAATACTCAAAGCTCTAAATCACACTCATTTTGCCTTAATTTTGAAAAGAGAGGGTGCTCTTATTTTTTATTATAGACCAATAGCTATTTATAATGTAATTTATAATATTATTACCTTTGTGATTGTTGAGTAGCTTAAACCTCTTCTTCAAAAACTTATTTCCCCTAAGCAAGGAGGATTGTTGAGGCTAGATAGATTCTAGATGGTGTTATTCTTGCTCAAGAATTTTTTCACGCAATGCACACTTTTGATAATAGAGGAATTTTTATCAAACTAAATATGTCAAATTCTTATGATAGAGTCAAATGAAACTTTTGGTCTAGAATGCTAGTAGCCTTTGGATTCTCTTAGGAGTGGATTGAATGGGTCATGAGTTATGTTTTCTCTCTAACTTACTCTATTTTAATTAATGGTCTTCTTTCTCAACCTTTTGGTACCACTCATGGTCTCCATCAAGGGGATCATTGCTTCCCTTACCTTTTTCTCATTTTAGTTAAAGGATTGGGTAGACTCTTTTAACTTGAAGATAACAGTCTTTACTTTTTAGCATCAAAGTTGCTGATGAAGTTCTATCACACCTCCAATTTGTTGATGACAATAGTTTGGTTGGGACTAAAACTTGAATATAATATAGAAACATCAAAGATACTCTTACCACCTATATTAAAGCTTGTAATTAGATTATAAATGCTCATAATTCCAAAGTGATTTTCTTCAATAATAACCAAAGGCTTCAAAATAGAATTCTAGACATTTTGAGATTCACAAATACCTCCTTGCCAATAGTGTATTTGGGAGTCCCTTTGCACTTCAAAAAATTAAAAATGACTATCTAGAGGAGTCTTATAGAACAAATTCACAACAAAATTAATCATTGATCTCAAAAATACTTAAGTTATGGAGGTTGTCTTACTTTTTTGCAATCTATGGTTCAAGAAATTCCAATCTATAAATTCTCCATCCTTGCTACTTCACAAACCATTTGGAAGGAGATTGATAAAATGGAAAGGAAATTTTTATAGAGTGGAGCAAAAGAAGAGAGAAACTATACTCTTGTTAGATGGGAGAAAGTAACTCAACCCAAGCTAAAAGGAGGGATAGCCATTAGAAAATTAGAACTGAATCAGAAAGATTTGGCTAGAAAACTTTATTAGAGATGGATATCCCAACCCCAGTCTCTTTTTAGCAGATTTCTAACAAGTAAATACTTAGGTTTGGAAAATATGAATGAAGTTTGTTACCTTCCCTTAACTAGTAATGGCTCCCTAGTATGGCAAGCTTTAAGGATTGGTTCCCAAGAGGTTAAAGAGGATCTATTTTGGAAAGTTGGGAGAGGAGACAAGGCATGTTTTTGGACTGATTCTTTGGATCAAAATCTACCCATTACTATTGAATTTTTAGAAATTCAAAATGTGAAAATTATCATGGAAACTAGGGGATGGATTAATCTTGAAATTTACTTCAATAACTCCTAGATTCATAATTATAGATTTAATCAATTCAAGAAATTGAATGAATGGCCAATCCCAATCCCATGAAAGCTCTCTTCAATTATTAATAAATTTTTGGCTGAATGCTTCCTCATAGGTAGAGAAGAGGAGGATGAAATAGTTTGGGGATATGGTAGTCTTAGGATATAAATAGTTAAAGTAATCTATGATAAGTTAATTCTTTAACCTCCTTAGAATGCTTGTCAAGTGGATGATTGGAGAAATATTTGGCATCCGAAAGGTTGGTCAAAAGTGAATTTTTTTTATGGTTATTCATGCATAATGGGATTCTCACTTATGAAAACCTTAGATGAAGAGGTGACATTTGGCCTTATTGATGTGTTATTGATTACAAATATGAATAAACATCTAACTATTTGATGTTTGAATGCTCTTTTACTTAGCAAAAATGGGAGAGATGGTTTCTAGATTTTAAAATTAGAGATAACGGTGATTTAAATCATAACAACACTTGGGGAAAATGGAAGAGGAAAAAAATTAAATATGCATCTCTAAAACTCATATGGTAGCTTATATTAAATTTTATTTGGTGGAAAATATGGTTATAATATAATATCAATCTTTTTCAGGAAAGTTTCTCTCTTGTGGACATGGTTTCATAGGTCATTTGGAGCAAATTCATGTAAGTGGTTATGGCTTACACTAAAATAGACACCCAAATAAATATAAGAGAGAATGAGGAGGAAAATTTTATACAAAGAGAAAAGGTCACTAAACTATGAAAACCACCTCTAGATGGATGGATAAAAAT
This sequence comes from Torreya grandis, assembly GCA_037957365.1. Taxonomy (NCBI): domain Eukaryota; kingdom Viridiplantae; phylum Streptophyta; class Pinopsida; order Cupressales; family Taxaceae; genus Torreya; species Torreya grandis. The sequence continues at coordinate 1,099,796 of JARHVA010005271.1, read as the reverse complement.
CAATGTTGATGGAGTTTCCAAAGACAATCCAAGGAGAACCAGAACTAGAATTATCTGTAGAAACTAGGATGAGACATTACTCTTTTGGAAATTGTAGGGGCTTGGTAAAAATATAAACAATGAATTTGAATATTTAGCCATAAAATTTACCTTTTCTTGTGTTGTGAGCCAAGGTCACAAGAAAAAATTCATAGAATTTGACTCTCAAATTTTGGTAGGAGATTTAGATTATATGAGAAAATTTTCTCGAGTCTTGGTGTCTAAGGATTTTATTTTCTCAAATTAAGAAACTATGGAATGATTTAGAGGATGTAATTCCTATCTATGTCAGAATATATTTAAATAAAGTGGTTTATTTCTTGGCTAAGATTGGTTCTAACAAAGAAATAGGAGTTGAATGTCATAGTGGTATGATTGACAGTGAAGAGAGGATTCGATGGGTTGATGAAAAAATTCAAACATTAGCCATTCTTGAAAGAAAATGTTTAGATCAGTTTTGGGAGTCATGTTTCTCTAGGAATCCTATTTCTACTACTTTTTATTTTGAGTTATTACTAGTTCTACTGGTCACTCTCTCCTCCCTATAATTTATGCTGTTTAATATGTTTTTTTCAAAACTTTTTAAAAAAAAATTATATGAAAATGCTAGTTTTGATCATGTTTTGAATGTGTTTATTAGAAAGTGATAGAATGTGCATTAATTTTCCCATTAAATAATTTTTTTTAGATTTTTATAAGATATGGATCATTGATTTTAATGGGTTTATTACATACATTCATCAATTCCAAAATGGTCATAAACAATATTCATTCCATTGAGTTTTAAGAATTTGAAAATGCATTAATAACAATGGCTATAGTTATTCTAATTGAGATAAGCATGAAAAGTACATTGAATTCAAATTAATAAAATTATAGTATAACCAAGTGATAAACAATAATAAAAAGAGAGGAAGAATGATAATAAAATCCTATAATAATGAAGATGAATCTAAAACTCTCGATCGAATGAATCCCATGAATCAATCTCTCTCATGATGAACACAAGCATAATCACAAATAAATTTGATACAATACTATAATAAAAACCAAACAATGAAATAAATAACACAACCACCATATTCATGCATAGATTATGAACAACTTCCACATCTTGCTATTAAACCAAATATTCATTTTGACAATCTAATCAGATCCATAATGATCAATCCCTTACAAATTCAATAGCATAATGGAAAGACACTAATTTTTAGGGAGATATTACACTACTAAAATAGGAAATTTTATGAAATGAAAGGGTGATTGGATTTATGGTCTCTTTTGAAGAATAAAATCCAAACCTTGGATAGTCAATCCATCCACAATATATAGTCAATACAGCTCCAAGAGGGAGGAAATTTCCCTCAAAAATGTTTTTTGGATAATTAATGCAAACCAAAAAATTGGTTGACTTCAATTTACTATGCCTTTTCTCTCTAACCTAAAAAAAAAAAAAAAAATCAAAATATTGCATTTAAAATCTCACTATAAAAACATGACATTCAAACATGAATAAGTATTTTTACACACATTTTTTTACAAAATTCAAAACACCATTGAGAATGGGTTGGAACAAGTTTTATAGTGCCACATATGGTTCAAAAAATGACATACGAGGTCCAAGATATCAACAAAAAAACCAAAGAAGTCCCAAAATAGGCACAATAAACCTAATCGAGCTTTCACATGGAATATGTATGCTTTAAATTTTCACTTTTTAAATTCTAAAATTTTAGTGTTTTTTAGGTTTTGAAATTCCAATTAGTAAAGGGATTCATGTTTATAAAGGTCTAAAACCTAATTGGGGGATCAAATCCTAATTAGGTCTAAATTTTGAGTTTTTTAAATGAATCAAGGGGTCTATAAAACATAATCGAGCTTGGGAGCCCTGAATAGGTCTACATGTTATGGCCTTAAATTTTTGTGTGTTGATCATGGCCCAAAACTTACATTAAATAATGATATAAAATAGGAAGGCCCATAGACTAAATCAGGGTCTATGACCCAATTAGTAAAGAGATGGGGCCCTAAGATCCCTAATATCCTATTAGGGGATTGGTCCCCACTTAACACTAAGCTTGGCTTCAAAGCTACTACCATAACCTATTCAGGGTTTGAAACCCCAGATAAAATTGTGTGGAATCCAAATACTTCCCACCAAATGTGACAATACTTAGTCAAGACTTGAGTCTTGATTATCACTATATAAAACATACTAGTGAGCACAAGACCTAATCAAGATTATTTCCTTGATTAGAAAAAGAAATAAAATGGCAAGCAAGCCCAGACCTAGTCAGACTTAGAAGTATGGTTAGATCTACAAACCTTTGGAAAATTTCAAGGTAGACCCAATCAAAATAAAAGATCCAATAAGAAAAGGATAGACATTTTTGGGACTTTGAATACCTAATCAAGATTTAGAACCCTGATTAAAACTAGGAATTAGGACTTTTTAACCTATCTATACAAGATTTCACATAATCCATATAAGTTTCAAAATTTCATCAAGAATTTATTTTATACCAAGTGAAAAATATGAAAGTTTCTCACAAGATTTTGGTCCTCGTGATGGGATGGGTTTTGGAGGTTGATTTAACATGCAAAACAAAATGATCTCCTAGAGAATTTCAAGAGAGTTAATAAAATAAAATTTTCAAAGGAAAACTTAGAGGTCAAAAATATATTTTCATGTTAAGTTTTTATATGAAAATTTCCTACATGGATGTGGTCTCTCCAATGAAGGTGGTTACAAGACATGGTTTAGCATGCAAGCTGAGATGACCCACCAAAACAAATTGAGAGTGTTGAGACCAACTAGCCTCGTGCATAAGTAGGAGTGGAGTGATAGTAAATAAATAGGTTCCATAATTATTATTAATTAGGGATTTTGTGCAAGTAACAATAAATGATGACTCTACTAAAAAATACTCTTGAGTATTTTGAAACTAGATAAACGTGTTTATGAACCCAAAATATTTTGGCAAGATAGTGCATAAAATATGAATATATTTTAAGGGGGAAATAAATTAATAGATACAAGATAAATTTTTATTTTATCATAGACTCGGTGTGTGTAAATGAGTTCATTATCATCTCATAGAACCGGCTAAGACTAGATACTATGGATCCAAACATTGGCTAGTGAACCCTACCTTGATAATGTTTACCTAGAAATTGTTCTTTTTCTATTTGTAAATCTATATCCCCAATGTATTTATCTTTTATCCCACTCAATGACGTTCTCTACTATCATTTAGGCATCCATATCCCCTATATAGTTTCTTGAATCACTCAAAATTTTATTTTATTTTATTTTTAATTGATTTTATTTTATTTCTCTTTTCTCTGTATTTATTTTATTTTTATTATCTCAATTAAGGGTTAGGGACCACCCTAGAAAATTAAAAGTATAACTACATTATTTTCATCTTAGATATTAATCACAGTAAGTTCATCCAAACAAAATAATAAACCATTTAAATTTTGATTATTTGATGTGTGGTTTCAATATCATATCTTCAGAGGTTAAATAGTCTACCGAAAATTTCCCAAACATGAACAATTTAGAACACACATGACAACCTAAAATTGTTAAATTGACATATAAATATAATCTTAAGTCACAAACTACTCATAGTGCTTACGCACCAAAATGTCACTCATGCTACATATGTATAAACCATTTTTCCTCATTATTTGACTAACGAAGAACCCATAAGTCAAAATAGATAGGTCTAACCAAAAATAGAAAATGAGAGGCTAGATTGATAATGAAAATAAAGAAATAAAACAACAAATAGAAGTAGGAAACAAAAGAAGAAAGTAGAAATAATATATTTATAATATATTTCCAAGCCAATTCAGGAGTAGAAGTAGTGATTTGGTAAATTCCCATTGATAGGAAATGGGACTTCTTATCTATTTAGACACCTAAGATGGAACAAATTATCACCCAAGATTTCATAAATTTGGTAGGGACCTAACCAGAGGGTATCAAACTTGTCATGTTATCCCTTTTTCTCATGAGCCTTGTCCCAAAGAAGGACTAAATTGGAGATTTGAAAGGTTTTCACTTTGGCTCATATTTTAAACCAAAATTTGATGACTCCTTAGTATTTAATAAATTATATTAGGGTTACATCACACTTTTACTCTATATGTATCAAATTTAGGAGATGATCATCTATCTTATCATTAGTTTCTAGATAGTCTTTCATGAACTAGAAGGTGGGGATTCTTAGTGGAAGATAGGGTGTTGGTCATAAACTAAATGATACAGAGATGTGAATAAGGATTATTTAACTCTATTATTATCATAAAAAAATGAAAAGTTTAAAAAATTATGTTAGACCCTAGGGTTCTTTTCCAATATTTTGTCAATTACATCTAACAAGTTATTATTCATTGATTTAGCTACCATGTTACCTTATGGATAATAATTATAGGATAAATTGAGGATTATTTGATAGTATATGCTAATTAAATAATTTGGAGAGAGGAAACATCATGGCCATTATCACATCCCAAAGTGAAGAGCATGCAAAACCTAGTGATAAGATGCTGCTCAGGAAAGCAGAACAATAAGTTGATTATGTATTTTTTGAATGTTTGATCCTTTGTCCAATAGGTGAAATAGTCATTTCCTATCAGAATGAATTTTTATATCATATATGATTTAAAATTTATATCTCCAATAAATTCCAATCCCTATTTTTTAAATGGGTGGACCTCAACAATTGGTTGCAATGGCATCCCAAGGGTGCATTCTTTGTGTTAAAATTTTACAAGTATGGAAAATTCTAACATGTGCATGAAAATATTTGAATGTGTGGGGCCACTTGTATCCTACACAAAGTATCTAATGGGATATAGCACTACCAAAACCATGGTCAGTTCCATATTTCCCATAGAAGTCTTTGATTACTTCAATTGCTTCTTTTTTGTTTAAGTATCTTATATAAACACCTCCATGATTTTTTATGTATAGTGTGCCTAATTTAATCATAAAATTTATGCTCTTTAGGTACAATGTTCTTCACTAAGTGGAGATTAGGTGGTTTGGGAATTTATTTTTTAGGAGGTAATGGACTATGTATTAATTATAGTCATATTCCATTATGGCTTGCATTATATACTAATAGTAAAAAAAATCATGGGTCTAACTCAGACATGCCCTACTAAGTCCTTTCCCTCTCATTATATCATTAATTCGATTTCTAGGTAAAATTATTGTAAAATGGTCATCCACTTGCCTCTCTATTTCCTAACTCATTTGGCATTAGCATAGGTTTTATGGTAGATCTAGGTACAATGATGAATACTTTATTGTGTAGGATTTAATGCCTAAACTTCTTAACTACTTTGATCAAAGCTAACACTTATGTTTCAATTTTTGAATATCTAAGTTAAGCATTCCTTAGTGGAGATATCATGAAAGTCATTAGTATCTTGTCTCCAACTTATTTTATTTGAGTTAACACAGCAACACTTTTGTGCTATGAGGTGAATGGGTAAATATAGAAGGGTTGCATATAGTCAAGACTCATAAGCATCAGATTGTTTACAATTAATTAATTGATTTATGCCAAACTTTCTTGTGCTTCGATTTTCTAACCAATCTTAGAATCCTTATTTAACATGTTGTTTAGGTTTTATACTATCTCTATAATTATTGAGATAAATTTATACACGAATTTGAACTTTCCAAATAAGTACTTAAACTATTTTTAGTTTCTAAGCAATGGAATTTTCATAATTTCATCCACTTTTTGCATAAATGCCTTTTTTGGAGATGATGTAACCCATTAATTTCCCTTTAATAACATTGAATATACACTTTTTTAGATTCATGGAGATACCATGTTCTTTTGACCTTACAATACCATTCTCAAATCCTTCACATGGTCTTCTCATTTATTGGAAAAGATAATTAAATATTGCATGTAGATGACAATGCATTTTCCAAATATATCTTTGAAAATAATGTCCATAGCATGATTAAAAGTAACACCTACATTGATTAGTCTAAATGTCATCCTTTTGTATGAAAATGTTCCCTACTTTGTTGTAAGCATTTTCTTAAATTTATCTTCATGGTTTACCATTTCCTGATTGTAGCCTGAATACCCATCCATAAATTACATCATTTAATATCCATTCACTATCTATAATAATTAATATAGCAAGGGTAGTAGATAGTTATCCTTATATGAATCTCTATTCAGGTTATATAAGTCAACATAAAGTTATACCTCTTTGTTCTTATTTTGAAAAAATATAATGTTTTTCACCCATATGGAGTGTCTGACTAGAAAGATGATTCATGTTGAAAGCAATTTCTATACTAGTTTAAATATCAAAGGCTCTAATAATGGATTCACTAGCCTTTGCATCTGATGAAATGGTTTGGCCACCAAATTGAGAGGAAGTGTGAGTGATAATGGAGGTATTAAATACCTTCATGTCTTTGTAACTCTAATAAACAACATCTATGGATTCCTTCAATGCCTGTGTAATCCATTATTTTCATCTTGAGTGCAAATTGTTCCTAAAAGCACATTATTTGAGTCATCAACATTTCCCATATTTAAATTCTCATGTAGCATACCTTTGGTAGGGACTATTTTCTCATTCTCACCTTGATAATCCATACCAAATAGCCTCTCTAGTGAGACCATACCCTTTATTATACTATTCATTTTCAAATTTATCACCCCTTCCTCATCTAATTCAAACTCAACTTTGTCATCTTCATTTATGATTTAGGATTCAAATACATTTTTTTTGTAGTGAAGTTGATGATATGTTGATCATTATTGAATACCTATAAATTCTAGACATTACCTGGAATAGAAAGAGTAGAGACTAGCTCCACTAAGAATCCCTTCAATTTGGAGTCACTATCATTTCCATTATGATTTTTGCAATTTCCAAAGAATTTTTTGTATGATTTATCCTATGAGGTACAATTTGAATGTTGAATCCATTAAAATCCTCTATTAAATTACATACCCAATTGTGATACCCAGATAAACATTTATCATTACAAGTTTATTAGATTCTAACTTCTTTAAACACCAGATCTAAGTCACCAAAAACCTTTACGTTCTTGGATTTCTTATTGATATCAAATTGGAGGCTATGGACTAATACCTCATATTCATCCACATTATTTTTTTGTACATTCAAATTACAGTCATAAGTCTATCAAATATAACTTCCCTCATGGGTTAATGAGCTCAAATCCAACACCAAACCTAGTCTTAGACTTAGATCCATAAAGTTTTAGGGTCAATACATGATCTCTAGTTGTGTGTAGTAGAATCTAATAGGTAGGTGATATTGTAAAATTAAATTTTTCACTTGTTGTCTCAACATCAAGTGTGCATGTACTTTGTTCTTCTATTTATAATAAAATTTTGGTTTGGTCCTCAGTGGTGGAGGTACGCATTGCATAGTTTAGGTTAGAAGTATTTTTAGCCTAATGGCTCTCCAACTCATTATTTTTACTTAGATAGATTTATTTCAACATGTTTATTTATGCCTCAGTCATGTCTAACACTGATGAGAATTTTCAACAACCCTATTCTACATTTAAGTCAACATGATTCACATTTTCATATGTAAAGTAAGTACTATGAAATGAAGGTATTTTATATGCATATAGGATATCCTCCTCATCTATTTGGTCTAACTCTTCAAAAAATTATTTTTATTGCATAGATATCATATTAATGGACAAGATATCTTGATCTTCTACTTCATTTTCAAATGTGTATACCTTGAGTTCTGATTCCTCATATAGGATCTCATTTGTCATATTATATGTGGTGATCATATGAGTCATTTTTGTCTCTATCTCAATTATAATTTGGCTGGGTAAGACACACCATGGAATCCACTTGTAATAAAAATCATTCTCTATGTACCCATTAAATGTTATCAACCAATCTTTACTGAGAAGTATACCATACTCATTAGGTATTTAAATCACCTGAATGATAATGAATTTTTATACCTTGGATCTAAATCCAACTACATATGGATATGGTTTATCTCACCAACTAACTTAACCTTTGACTTATCTATTTAAGCAATCTTTATATTTAATTTATCAAGGGTCAAGCCCAATTTTTGGAAATTGAGTAAGGCATCACATTGTCAGAAGCACCTAAATCCACCAAAAAATCATGTAAATTCTAACAAAAAAATTAGATTGTTAGTAGGAAAGGAGTATTTTTAATTTTTTCCTTATAAATGGAAACATGGTCATTAATTAACCTATTATATTCTTTCCCTTTAGGAGTGGATAAATATTTTAATAATAAATCTATATAATTAGAGATCTAGAGCAAATTAAACATTGCTATATTCTTTTATAATGTTGTGTCCAATTATGTTTTGTTTTAACTATTTGTCAACTTGAAATGGGTTAGCATTATTATTTGGTTGATATGACATGCTAGGACCTTTAGGTGGAAATGGATTGTTGCTTGAGTTATCATTAGTTAGAACCTAAGTGTTGTTTATAGTAATAAAGGTAGTCAAAGGATTTTGAAATAAAATCATCAACATGTAATTATTTCCCCTTTAAACTTACTTAAAATCATCAACTTCATCTAGGTTGTCTTTAATCTCATTATCACTCTCATACTAGAATTCATAGTTTCCCAAGACCATGGCAATACCTAGATTCCCTCTATTTTGGTTCAATTTATTATATAGTATAGGCACTATTTCAAAGTTAATCATCTCCTTATAGAATATGTTTGAGGCCAATATGAAATTAACATTATCAATTTGGTACATTGTGTTATGAAACCTACACTAGGTGGGCAATGCCAAATTAACTAAGCTTATGGAGCTTAAAGCATTGTTTTTATTTTGATTTATGTTTTCAAGTGGACTAAGCACATTTTTGTTATTTAGCCTAATGTTCCATTGGTTATTGGTTCTCTAAAATTTAAAGTTTTTATTTTGAGGCAAGTTATTTATGGGTTGATTGTGGTTTTGAGGCCATTGTCTCTTCAAGTTTACCATGTCATTTGTCAATTGTTGAACCATTTATTGAAATTTTTATAATTTTGGGTTCACATTAGTATTATGTTGACTTTCCTCTTATGATAATGGGTTGACCAAAAATGTCATATCATTTATAAATGTATGGATAATTATATGAATTTGGTTATGGGAATTATTAGTAGGTATTTGATTGTTTATAAATGATGGGATAACCTATTGATTTCTATTAGGTGCAACATAACCACTTATGTTAGGCATGGAAGCAGTGTTGTTTTAAGCCAAATGGATAATTTGTTGGTTATTTTCCTAAGGCAACATGTTATTGTTAGGTATAAATTAATTATGTTTGGGCGTGTATTACAAGGAAATTGGGTTATAAATTGGGTTTAGGATTGAATACATAATACTTGATATTAGGTTCATCAATAATGTATTTTACATGAAAGCCTAATTAATCATGGGAATATAATTATAAGAACTTAGCTACCATAATGAATGAACTAGACAATCTCCATATCATTTTAGTATCATCTATTTTATAATCATAATCACTTCATGATATGCCAAGGATAAGGTTTTAATTTCCACAAGAGTCCTGTGGATAAACATGGAGGTCATAGGGTCTAAGGCCCTTAATTAAGTCTATATTTTAACCACCTATATTTTTGTATAAGTAGATTTCAATTGTTTATACAACTTTTGAAAATAGGCATTAAACATGCTCATTGGTTCATTTGATTCATTGTGGGCTCCAATGTAGTATAAGATAGTAGGGTCTATGGGTACTTGGAAGTGATTGATAAAAATAGTTCCTAGATCATTATATGAGATGATAGACCCATCTAAAAATCTTATATACCATTCATAATCCATCTCATCCAAGGTGTAATGGAATAGGTGCTAAGCCACATTATCATGTTAGATTTAGGTTCTGATAATGGTGTTTTTGAACACTTGAATATGTTATTTTGGATATACATATTTTGCCATGAACATACCTAGGGGAAAAAAGTTAGGGTTCTTTTATAAATAGTGGGAAACCCTAAAATGTTTATATGGTAGTTACCTCCATCAATCCAATAAGTATTGGCCACCATTGGTAGATTTAAAGGGAAATCAAATAGATTAATAAAGTAAATTATAGTTGTAATCTAGTTAATAACTAAATGGATTTGTCTAGTTTTCATTTTTCATTTGTTTTATATAGGTTTTTTATGGTCAGTGAGTTTTAACAATTCAAATTTAGCCCCAACAGACTTTTATCTAGTGGGTATTTGTCTAATTTCTAGTTTTATTTTCAAAATACCTGAGCATGGGAAACACTTCTAAAATGTTCAAGTTGTAATTTTTTAATTAAAAAAAAATCATTTTTTCCCTCCTAGTACTAATATGTTGATGGATCATTCAGCACACCAACTCAGACTGGGATGGTTGCTCATCTAGCCTCTCCTAAAAAGAGGCTCATAGGGTATCCCCAAGGTCTATTATTTTTGGGTCACTATATACTAGGTGACCTAATTAGTCTATGTGGAATTGTTCCAATATAATGGGCCTATTGGTTCTAAAATTTTTAACATTATTTTAGTCTTTTTAAAAATTAGAGGAAAATACTAGTTTTGTCATTGTAGGAAACTAGATTCTAACCATGTCTAGATGCATGTATCAAAAAGTGAAAAAACATACATTCATTTGCCTAATAAATCAATGTTTTAAAATTTTGATAAGATACATGTCATTGATTTTAATTATTTTATTGCATACATTTTTTAGTGCTAAATTGGTAATAAATAATATCCATTCCATTGCATTATAGACATTTGATAATGCATTAATAACAATGGATAGAGTTCTTGTAATTGATATAAGCATGAGAAGCAAATTATCTTTAGATTAATAAAACCCTAGTTTAACTTATTGATAAAAGACAATAAAATAGAGGGAGAAATAAAATAAAATCATGTAATAATGAATAAAAATTTGAAACTCTCAATCAAATGAATCCCATGATTCAGTCTTTTGTGTGACCAACACATGCATAATCAAAAATGGAGCTGATGCATGCTTCTGAGGGAAACCAAATAATTAAATCAAAAATACAACCACCATACATGTGTATATTATTAATAAACTTCCATAGCTTTCTATTAATCCAAATATTCATATTAACAAACCAATTAGGTTAACAATGATCAATCAATTACAAATATGGCAGCATGATGGTAAAGTAAAAAGTTTGAGGGAGATATTACACTAATAAATTAGTAAATTTCATGAACTCAAATGGTTATTGGATATGTGGTCTCTTTTGGATAATAAAATATGACATTTATATATTCAATCTATCCACAATTTATAGACAACTCACTCCAAAAGGTAGAAAATTTCCCTCCAAAATTTTGTTTAGAGCATTAGTGAAAACCAACAAATAGGTTAACTTCCATTTGTTATTCATTCTCTCTCCAACCTACAAAATTACCAGAAAATCAAAATAATCCATTTAAAATATCACTATCAAAACATGACATTCAAACATGAATAGATTTTTTGCACACAAAATTTATAAAATTTGAAAACACTATTGTGATTGAGCCAAATTAAGCTTTTGGAAAATTTAGGCAATTAAAAAAGATGACACACCATGTCCAAGATGTTGAAAAAACAAAAAAATTCCCAAAATAGGCCTTATAGACCTAATCAAGCTTTCCATGCAACATGTATGCTTTAAACTTTCACTTTTTAATTTTAAAATTTTAGTGCTAATTAGGATTTGAACTTATGATTAGCAAAGGGAATCACGTTTAGAAAGGTCTAAGACATAATTAGGGGATGAAATATTGATTAGGTCTATGCTTGAATCTTTTAAAATGAATCGGTGGGTCCCTAAGACCTAATCAAGATTTTGACCCTTGTATAGGTCTAGGTGTTATGACCTTAACATTTTATGTGTTGTTTGAGGCCCAAAGCCTACATAGAATAATGATAAAAAATAGGAATTGTAAACATACTTGGATTCTATAACCTAATTAGTAAATTTATGTGACCCTGAGATACCCAATGACCTAGCCAGGGCTCAAGATCTAATTAACATTGAGCTCAAATTCAAAGTGTATACCATGACCTAATTAAGGTTTGAAATCTTGACTATAACTATATGGAAGCTAAAGACCCCACCAATTATGATAAGACCTAGTTGTGACTTGAGTCCCAAATACCACTATGTAAAACCTACCATTGAACATAAGACCTAATTAGGTTTATGTTATCAATTATCAAAATAAAAAATATATAAGTAAGACTAAACCTAGTCAAACTTAGAAGTCTAATAAGGTCTATGGGCCTTAATAAAATTATAAGTCATACCTAGTCAGAATAAAATTCCTAATTATCAAAGGATAAACATTTTTGAGACTCCAAATAGTTAATCAAGCTTTAGAATCCTATTTAGAACTTGGACTTAGGACTTTTTAAATGCACCTATAGTAGTTCTAACCAGGAATGTGGACAAGATTTCACATAATTTGTATAAGTGTCAAAAGTGCATCAAGAAGTCATTTTTAGACCAAGTGTGAAATTTAAAACTTTCTTGTATGATCTTTTTCATCATTATGGGTTTGATTTATGAGGATGATTGAACATGCAAACCAAAATGACCCTTAGAGTGGCTCAAAAAAGCTAAGTAAGCCATATTTTCAAAGGCAAACTAGGAAGTCAAAATTCTATTTTCACACTAAGTGTTTTATATGAATTTTCCTACATAATTATGGTTTCTCCAACATAAGTGGTTATAGAACCTAGTTTATCATGTAAATCAAGACAACCCACTAAGGAAAGTTGAGATTTTTAAGACCAACTAGTCATAAGTGTAGTTAGGAGTGGATCAAGATGCCAAAAAGAGGTTCCCTAATTCTTGAGGAATGAGGGCATATTGTGTAAGCAAAAATAGAATGCACTTCTTCTAACACTTACTCCTTCAAATTTATAAATTCAAAATAGTAATTTTTCCTTAATACCTTAGAATTCCATCTAAGTCCAATGATTAATTATAAATATTATTAGCCACTATTTCCTTGACTAATTTTGCATAAAATTCCTTGTAGTTTTTGTCAATTAGTTATTTTTCTAAAACAATTTTTTTAAAATTAGACCTTAGAACAAAGAGTGCAACAAGATAATTTCTTATACTAAGATAATGAGAAACATTATTTTATTTACCTTTAAGATAATAAATATGTGTATCAAATTTACTAATAAATCATAACCATCTACATTGCCTTGCATCAAAATCATCTTGAGAAAACAAGTGCTCAAGCTTGTGATGATCAAATTTTACATTAAAATGTTTCCCAAGTGGGAAATGCTTTCATTACTCAAGTTCATGTACAATTATTTCCAACTCATAAGAAATAGTTATAGATAGGAAACTCATGTGTTTTGAGTTTATAAGACTCATAGGTAACCTCATTTTCTCTTATATCAAAATACCTCTAATTTCATTAACTAATGCATCAATCCATATTTCAAAAGTACCATTAGGATATGGAATGATAAAGATAGGAATAGAGGTTAACAACTCCTTCAATGTTTAAAAATATCCCTCACACTATGGATTCCAAAAAAAATTCTTCCCTTTCTTATACAAGGAAGTGATAGGATTAGTAATTCTATAAAAATCCTCAACAAACCTTCAATAATATCTAGTTAATCCCATGAAGCTTAACCTTCATGTAATTTTTTATTAATAGGACACTCTTTAATGTATTTTATATTATTAATATATATTGGGAACTTTTATTTTGATATGTGACCCATAAAAAAATTGTTTTTATAAAAGGATCACTTAAAAAATTTACTGTATAACTTATGTTTATATAATCTCTACAAGACCAAGTGTAAATGTTGATCATCTTCATTTTAATTTTTGTAATAAAAAATAATGTCATCTAAATAGGCTAACAAAAAATAATCCAAGAAATTTGAACACATTTTTCATCAAATTCATAGATACAATAGGCACATCAATCAAGCTAAAGGGCATGACAATAAACTCAAAATGGTCATATTGTTTCATGAATGTTGTTTTATGCACATCCTCATCTTTGATTCAAGGCTAGTGGTGCCCATATCAAATATATATCTTTAAAAATATAGTATCATCCTTAATTTTATTTAAGAGATCATTAATTATAATAATATAATATTTGTTCTTAATTGTGAGTTTGTTCAACATCTTGTAATCAATGTAAAGTCTCAAAGTTTCATCCTTCTTCTTGACAAATGAAATGAGTGGTCCCTATGGTAATACACTTGGCCTTATTATCCCTTTTTTCATAAGTTATTATAATTGAACATTTTAGTTATCACAAATCTACCACATTCATCTGATATGGATATTTTTATGCAAGTGAATATCTAGGTATAATATCAATTATAAAATAAAACTCTCTGTTAGGTAGAAAACCTTGACATTATTTAGATAATACATCCTCAAATTTTATTATCACTAATAAGTCTCTCAAAATAGGTTATTTCTCCTTATAATTTCATTTCATTTGGTTTGTGTGAAGCTTTCATCCCTTATAAATTACTTTTTTAACCTGTAAGGTTGAAATGATTTTATAGGCCATGGGTCTTATAACACCCTAAATTTCCACTAGATTTCCAATGTCATCAAGACACTACACCCTTTTTTTAAATAATCAGGCTCAAATTGATGTTTTTTTAGTTAATCCATAGAAATAATTAGGTCATAAGACTGTAAAGGTGCTATAAGCAAGTTCATCTTGGTCTTGAACACTACAAGATCTAATTTAGTTTATTCCATGCATTATAAAACTAAAACTCTTATTCATGTGTCAAACTCTAGCTCCCCTTATTATCTTAGTCTAAGTGTTTATTTTTTTCATTTACTAGAAAAAAAATGTGAAATAAAATTATCTGTTACACTAGCATCGATTAAATACATCTAAATAAAAACTAAAAATTATACATTGAGTTTCAATTGGGGTGGACTACAAGTTTGCAATATGATTTTTAAATACAACATAAACTCAATGATCAATTGGATAATTATTCCATAAACAAGGTAAATCCATTTGATCATGATTATCACAACATTCCCATAATTTCACTTATTTTTTTGGAGGCAAAGGTATAATATTGCCACCAATGGTTGGTCCACAGAAATTGGTTTGAGATTGGTTGTGATTCACATTGCCCTGCCTTGGAAAATTTTGAGGCTTTGAACCTTGATTCAGGCTCTATAACTTACCAATATTTTCATTGTTCCTCAAAAAATTCATATTTTGGTCTAGATTATTGAAATTATTACCAATATGGGAGATATGTGTCTTAGGCTAGGATTGTAGCCTATTATTTTTAATGTGGGACTTTTATTTCTCCTTTTCCCAATATTAGATTCTATTTTTTCATCCAAAGTGTGGGGATTATTCATATTTACATCATGTATTAGAACCTCACATGATCCCAATTTTAGCTTAGTGTGTTCTCCATATCCTCATCATGCATATAATTAACATAACATAAGAGACTAAGAAACTTGTTATCATACTTTATCATAGTCATGGTGACTTATTTCAATAGATAAAACTATATGATTTTATACTCCTTATAAGTGGCATTTAGGTATCTCTTTATAAATTACTTTAAAATATTATCATAATTAAGGGTTATTGGTTCATACCCCTTAAGAGAGTAGAGATCACTCAACCATAAGGTAACATCACCCACCAATTAATTAGATCCAATACAAGCTTTGACATTTGAGCTCATATTATGCAAAGTGAATTATTTTTGTAAATTCATCATCCATGCCTCATCAGCATCTTTGTAGTCTACTATATCATAAGTAAGTGGTTTAAATTTCTTGAGCTCATTGATGTTTAGATCAATGGTAGCTTGGGGATCAGAAGGTTCATCTTCTAATTTTATAGTGTGGTCCTCTAATAAGTTTTCATTATTATGGCCTTCCAAATTTTTCAATCTATGTTCTTATGATTTCATTGTATCTTTAATATTATGGAATATAACAAGAATTCCATTTATAATTTAATCATTCCCTCCATCATTGTTAACATTTTTATTAGAATCATTTTCAATATTATTATTGTTTTTGTTATGAGGATGAGGGTCATCCCTTCTTCCATTTTAGTTGGATCTCCTACCCCTTTTACCCCCTCTGATGGGATTATTGGCATTCTCACCCATGGCAGTTCATTACCTCACCATATTGAGATACACAAACTAATATTTATATAAACAAATTCCCTAGATATTTCTAGAGTAGAAACTTGGTCCAAATGCCACTATCATATCTTCAAAAAATAGAGCCTCAAAATTTAAAATAATTAAGGATATGTATGTCATTTTATCAATAAGTGATCACTAGTAAAGCATGAATAAATCCATTTTATACAAAAATTATATTATTTAGCTTTGCCTAAAGGTAATAACATTAATTAGAGGCATTATAAAACATAGAAGGGTACATCCAAATAAATAAATAATATTGGTATTTTAACTTTTCACAAAATCTTGAGGTACCATTCCAATGGAGATATTGACAAGAGATAATTTTCCATCTTATACTAATTACAATAAATCATGGAGTTATAGCCATACGTGATTCACTATAATCAAGGCAAGATTGAAGTTTGGTCCATCTATAAAACCCTCATGAATAATTTCCACATGCCTAAATTATGTCTTAGCTTAGGAGAACATGTTTAAAAAGGCTTCATATAGTAAAGGGGATTGGGGAAACTACACTATAGGTTTTCTAAGTTAAATCATCTAAATGAATAATGATCGACACCATATTTTTTCCATTGTGGCCCACATACCAAGCTTTGCCTAGACCCAGAGAGAAGCCTAGTAGGGTCCCAATTGAATAAGATCAAATGGCTTAAAAAAGGCTCAGAATTGTAAAAGGAGGGATCTAGGAAGATATTGATAATGTTCATACACATTCAGAGGCATGAAAATGTTGCACAAGCCTTAGAAATTAATTATAACCTTGAAGGAATGATCAAAAATTGAACTATGTAGGTTTGAAGGACCAGATCGTCACTAAGATGTCATGTAGAAATAAGCATATTAGTTTACTTGTGTGTTTTATAAAGTTTTCTTAGGAAACCTCATGAGCCAAAATATTATAGCACCATAGATTCCTTCATGCCAAGATCACCCTCTAAAATTTTCATGCCTTGGTGAGTTCTTTAGCTCGAGTTATAAAGCTTCAAAGTTAGACTTGTAGGATGGGACATTTGCACAAACATCAAATTTAAGCTTAGTATTTGGGTTCAAATATTCATGTTCACATGGACATCAATTTTAAGACATAGAAAATAACTTTTCGTGTTCAAGAATACTAAGACAGTCATGTAAATGTCAAATGCATTCACACAGATGTCAAATACAAGCACATGAATGTCAATTTTAAGCTTGTGAGATATCTTTTTAAGTTTAAATGGTGGCTTAGGGTAAATTTGATGGTTTATGTTCATTCATACATCTTGATCCAATAGTGCGAGCTCAGTTCAATGTGTCAAAATATCTTTAGTAGAAGGAAATAAAAGGCCTAAATTTATTTGTACTAAAAATATCTATGGTGTATAGGAGGTCAAAAAGTCAAGGATCTAATAATAGGGATCTATGAGACCAATAGGAATAAGGCCATTAAAATCTATTTAATTGATCCAATTTGATATTCAATGGCCAAAGTCAAACCAAAGGAGCTTTCTCATTAGAATTCAAAGGAGAAGTTTTCAACCAAATTAATTAAAATCATGGATCCAAGTTTAAGTTTGATCTAGTTCAAACTAGATTCAATATTTTAAAGAATGTTATGAAGGCAGACACAGACTTCAATGGCTTCATCACCAAAACTAGTTGCATGAAAATGACCCTTCTCTCCACTCTTGCATGCCTTGACAAACTAGTGAAGAGTAGTTAAAACCAAGATAAAACTCTAACAAATTAATTTAATGGTTGTAAATGCATTAATATTGGAACCTAGCTTAGAACAACTTGATCTTACTATTGTAACCATCAAAGAGCATCAATGAGGGAATAATGTAACTATGCAATAGACTGAAGTGACCTAGATCAATCAAGAAGCTTGAATGATCATAAATGTAGAGATAGTTATTAATATGGTGAAAATGGAGTTGAGCTCATTAATTCCCCTTTTTAGTGCCAAAATTCCTCTCTCTTGCTTTCCTTCTCTCTATAAATATAGCCTTTGAGCTATTGATGAACATCCCTCAGGTTGGTACAACTAGACCCTACCAAAAATGATATTATGTACCTCTTGAGGTGATGAATAGATCATTTTATAATTGTTCACTAATTTGTTCTTAGTGTTTTATATTTGTTTGATATGCAAAATTGGTTTTGATCTTCCTTTTGCAAGTCCAAACTCAACCTAAGTGCTAATAAACTTTTCTTGTAGGGCATCTAGCATGTATTAAGGTTGATGTTTTAGGTATAGAGTGGATAGTTGAATGTCAGTGCTTCCAATTAAGCCTTACCCTCATTTCCCTCCAACCAAAGTCCATGAAATTGACCTCTAGGTGAAGCATTATTGCTTGGAAACCATTGTAGAGACTGTATTAGTTCTATACATTGTCTATTAGTGTGTTAATGAGTTCAATTTTGAGATTAGATATTTGAAAATTTGGTGCATCACCACATGTTAGAATAGATTTCATTTTATGAAATCTTTTGAATATTTTCAACTTAACTTGTTTAGGTCTTAGAAAGAGAGGTCCAAACTATCATATCTAAGGAACTAGCCTCATTAAAAACCCTAGAGGTATAGTCTAGATATAGGAATCCCATAGCCTTAAACCATTCCCATGTTGGTCAAGGTATGATTTAGACTTGAGCAATCTGACATCTATTGGGTGCTAACTAGATAGCTAATAGTTATATCACTCCTGATGGGACCAAGACCCAAAAGAATGGGAAGATTATTGTTGTGTCTTTCCTCTAATCAGCTTTTGGAATCAAGAAAGTTAGCACCAATGGTGACTTCAAATCAAAGTTTTTGGTTATAAGCATCTCAGGTATGTCTCATTGAATATTTTAATTAGTCTTTACATCTCATTTAATATATAAGGTTGATATGAATAACTATGGTGGATACCCTTATCATTCACATCATTATTAGTAGTTCCAACATGATCCTCATGATCCATATTAACCATATACAAAGCCTTGCCAATATTATCAAATCTCATACCAATCCAATAATAACCCTCATAAATATTTTTATCCTCCTTATTAGCCCATCCAAGTGCCAAATCAATCCATCTCAATCTTTAAGAAAACTCTGATTGGCTATGAGAAAGATATGATAGCCATAGACACTAAGAAAATCTATATAGAGCAAGTTTCTAAGCATGAAATTTAGAACATGAGAGCCAATTTGTAGTAGGATAAAGATGTATGTGTGTCTTTCATATGGCAAGGTCACTCAAAGTTTAGTTTTGATATTTTAGACATTGGTGGTCTAATAGTAACCATAAAAGAGAGGCTATTGGTTTATGAGAAACCCCAGGGTCATGATAATTATTAGTATGTTCCCATATATCTACCCTTTTCCTTTTATGATCAGAAAACTAATGTTTATCATATCCCACTTGAGTCAATCCAAACCTTTCTTATCTTTCCTACCTAGAAAGTCTATCCAAGAGAGGTCTCAGAAGGCTAAATAAATATGTTTTAAGGAGACTAATTTTTAGATTGTGTAGATCATATAAGAGGATACATCTTAAATTTTTTAGGAAGATATCTCTAGTGATTTAATCCATGATTTTGAGGCTAATCTAGCCAAATATATTGAACTTGCAAATTAACGCCTTCACTATTCAATGATAGCTACAAAGGCAACATAGCATAAAATTCCTTCTTTCACACCCATAACTACCACAATTCCAATTCAATAATTTTATAAACCAAAGTTCATGACTTGGAGTTAGGTATAGCAATCTATGGAGAAAAAGGGGCATTCAAGCATAAGTGAAGATGTTAAAATCAATAGTAAGCTAGAGATCATTCAACCTCCAGTACTTCCTCCTCAAAAGCCTAGATCTTTTCCTTCATCAAAAGCCATTCAATAAATATTTCAACAAAGAAAGGAGGTGAAGGTGATCCAAGAAGAGCAACCTCAATAGAAAAATCAGGTATCTATGGTAACATCTCTAGACCTTCCTCATCTTGTTGAATGCTTTTAAGGATATAATATACCAATCCTAGAGTAGGAGCATATCCTTTTTAAAGCAATTGAGGAAGTTCTAACTAAGATTATTGAAGTTCATGAAGATGTAAAATGGGTTTAAATTGAAGATCAATATAATATCATCATTTAAACTCTTGTAGACAAAGAAGGCAATGTTATTCTAGAGATCCCAAAACAAGATGAGCTGGAACTTGATTGGATAGATGAGATATCATTCTCTATAGAAGATGAAGATGAAGCAAATGTAGTTAATCAAGAATATTTATATGACTCCATCTAAAATTTATAAATATGTTATCAACATGTTTCAAATGGTAAGAGTATTGATGAATTTCATGTCATTTTAGTTGATCATGATAAAGAAGCCTTTTGGGATGACATAGAGAACTTTTGTAAAAAGTTTGATAATCCATCTCCACCTCATTTAGAGATTGAGGAATGTTCTATAATAAGTACTATTTTATTTGTTCATCGATAAAAACTAAATGACATATTGCAACCAAGTATGTATTCCTATCAAGAAAATGAAGACTTTGACAAGCCACTACATCAAATGAAAGATAATGAAGACACCAATCCAAGCATACCAATTGATTTTACAATTTAATCATTGGGTGAGAATGTGACAAATCAAGATCAGCCTATGAATGAGGTAGAGATATAATTTTTGATATAAGAAATAATAATTTGGGAAGAATCTTATTGGTTCTTGGATCCATATCTTCAATCAATGTACCTAATAATAGAGATAGGATGCCCAATTTCATCATTCAAAAGACATGAACATAAAAGTGCTCCTATTTTCAAGAAGAAGCCATCAAAAGGAAATAATCATTCTTCAAAGATCCATGCTACCCAAAATATCTTACCATTCGACCTTGGAGGAAAGCTTGTTACTTCAAGCTAGTGGTTCTAGGTTTGTCTTGTTTCAATAAGTGAGTAGAAAAAGTAACATCTACTTCCCTTTTTGTTATTTTTCTATTTTCCTTAGGTTATTAGTCCTTACATTGGTAGTTTAGTTCCCTTATGTTCTATGTTTCCCTTTAATAAGTGCCTTGGATACTTTGTTTTGTTTTGTTCCTTTTTGTCCCTATATGTTTCAAGAGGATTTAACCAAGGGAAGCCAACCAATTCTAGCTTCAGACCAAATTGTTAAACTAGAGAGGAGACTCCATGCCCAATGGACTAGACAAATAACATGCTCTAGGTTCTCAATCTTAATATGCATGCTTCCCTATGAGTCACCAAAAATGTTAGCCACTTTGTCCCACATACTAAGCTTCACCTAGACCTAGAGAGAAGCCTAACAGGGTCCCAATTGAAGAAAGATCAAATGGATTAAAAGTAAGCTCAACATTGGAAAAGGATGGATATAATTAGATCATCATAATGTTTATAATCATTCAGAGGCATGAAAATTTCATAAAATCCTTAGAAATTCATCATAACCTTGAAGTAAAGATCAAAATATGAACTATGTAGGTTTGAAGGACTAGACCATCACTAAGATGTCATGCAAAAATGAGAAAACCAGTTCACTTGTGTGTTTTATAAAGTTTTCTCAAGAATCCTTGCAAGAAAAAATATTATAGAACCATATATTCCTTCATGCCAAGATCATCCTCTAAAAGTTTCATGCCTTGATGAGTTCTCTAACTCAAGTTATAAAGCTTCAAATTTAGACTTGTAGGATGGGATGTTCATGCAAACATCAAATTTAAACTCATTATTTGGGTTCAAATATTGATATTCACATATATGTCAATGATGGTCATGAAAATTTTAATTAATGGGTACATGGACAACAATTTTAAGACACAATAAATAACCATTGGGGTTCAAAAATATTAAGATAGTCATGCAGATGTCAAATACATTCATGCATATGTCAAATACGGGCATGTAGATGTCAAATATGGGCATGTAGATGTCAATTTTAATCTTGTGAGCTATCCATTTGAGTTCAAATAGTGGTTTTAGGTAAATTTAATGGTCTACATTCATTTATACATCTTGATCCAAGGGTGCAAGCTCGAATCAACGTGTCAAAGGATCTTTGGTATAAGGAAATCAAAGGCCTACATTAATTTATACCAAAAATATCTATGGTGTGTAGGAGGTAAAAATTTCAATGATATAATAATAGGGATTTGTGGGACCAATAGGAATAAGGTAATTTGGAGCTATTTAATTGGTCTGATTTGGTATTTAATGGTCAAAGTTAAACCTAGGAAACTTTTTCATTGGAATTCAAAAGAGTAGTTTTTGACTAAATAAATTAAAAGCATAGAGCTAATTTTGAGTCTAATCTAGTTAAAACTAGAACCAACATTTTTAAGAACACCATGAAGGTAGATACATAGACTTAAATGGCTTTATCATCATAACCAAGTACATGAAAATGACCCTTCTCTCCACTTTTGCATGCCTTGATGAACCAATAAAGAGTAGTTAGCTCTAAGACAAAACTCTAAAAAATTGATATAATGATTGTAATTGCATTGATGCCAAAACCTATCTCATAACAACTTGATCCTATCATTATAGCTATTAGGGAGCATCAATGAGGGAATAATGTAACTATGTAATAGACTAAAGTAACTTGGATTAATCAAGAATATTGAATCAGCATAAATGTAGAGACAGTTATAACTAAGGTAAAAATGGAGTTAAGCTCATTGATTCCCCTTTTTAGCACCCAAATCCTTCTCTCTTGCTTTCCTTATCTCTATAAATATAACCTTTGAGCTATTGATGAACATCCCTCAAGATGGTATGACTAGACTCTACCAAAAATTATATTATGCACCTATTTGAGTGATTATAGAGCATTTTTTAGTTGTTTAATAATTTGTGCTTAGTGTTTTGTATTTATTTGATATGAAAAAGTGGTTGTCATCTTCCCTCTATAGGTCTAAGCTCAAACTAAGTGCTAATAAACTTTTCTGACAAGTCATCTAAAATGTCTTAAGGTTGATGTCTTAGGTATAGAGTGGATAATTGACTGTAATTGAGTCCAATCAAGCCTTACCCTCATTACCCTCTAGCCTAAGTCTATAAAATTGACCTATATTTGAAGCATTATTTCTTAGAAACCATTGTAGACATTGGTCATTAGTTCTATTCATAGTTTATTAGTGTGCTAATGAGTTAAATTTTGAGAGTGGATCTTTGAACATTCGGTGCATCACCACATGTTAGAATTGGTTTCATTTTATGCAATATCTTAACTCTTTTCACCCTAACTTGTTTAAGTCTTATAAAGATATGTCCAAACAATCATATATGAGGAACTAGCCTCATTAAAAACCCTAGATGTTTGGTCTATATATAGGCATCCCATAGCCTTAGATCATTCCCATGTTAGTCCAAGTATGAATCAGACTTGAGCAATCTGGCCTCTATTGGGTGTTATTTGGATAGCTAACACCAAAAAATAAATAAGATACTAATTCTTTTACTCATATTTGAATATTCAATATTAACTCCAATATCAATTGAGGTGCTAATTAAATTTAAGTGTTTCATTAATAATCAAAACTATAAGTTTTATATAACTAAACTAATTGATTTTACTTAATAAAATACTTCAAAATTTATCAACTTTCACACTTAAACTAGTCTATATGGTTAACTATAACTTAGAATTTCCTTGTATCCATTAAAAATAAAAACATCATCTTTAGAACAAGTTATATTATCTAAGTAATAAATATTATTACCCTTATATTCTTACATCAATACTTACATATTATACTAAGTCAACTACCAAATTAGTTCAAGATTAGATTCTAATAATATATGAAGTGGAATACAATTACCTAATAATACAAGCGTAACATTCCATTTTATTCTACCACCAAGATGTACACTATATTTAGTGAGAAATATTGAGTTTATAATGTTACCATGAAATCATTTTTCACTTCATTAAGAGATAATTTATCAATCAAGAATTATTACAAGATACTACATGGTTTTGTAACTTCTATTCACTCTTCTGTAAATATCCTTTCTAGGACTCAATCCGTAGAGGTAGAGTATCATTTTTTCAAAGACCACATAATGCTTATTTAACCAAAATGTAAGCACAACCATGTCCTTTAAATAATGCTTGAATACCATGCATGACTTTTGAGTTACAATATTACAACATGAATTAAAGAATTACCAAGTAACTTATTTTATTAGACATGGATTCTTGACTTACATTCAAGTATAATTTTGTTTAAAATTTATATTGAGTATTAAATCCATTTAATCCAATACTGATAAATTTATTTAAGAAGTGCAATTAATGTATATGTAAGGTTCATTATGCCTTGTAATATATTAAGACCCTAATGAATGCCAAGAAAAAAAGTAGTTCATTTGTTATCTAGTTATAGCTTCATATAAACATGTGTTATGTACAATATATCTAATCTAAACATTGATCACCTAACTACAAAGAAGGCAAAGTCATATAAAATAACAAGATGTAATCATAACCTTCCATTTATTATATTTAAAACATGAATATTTAATTAAACATAATATAAACCATGTGTGTACATTTTACAAGAAAGGCAGAGCCTACAAAACAAAGAAGACTAAATCTAGCATTCACTTCATTATAAACAAAATGAGATAGAATATAATTCACATTACACATACCATAATATAATCTTATCCATGGAAAAAAAAGAATCAAGGTGATCTTGCCTCTAAGGCTCAGCCATAATATAATAGAATAAGAAGTTTCCCATACTAAATAATAAAACTTAGGTAACAATTTTTATTTAAATTATTATTCATAACAATGAGCGTACCTATATGTAGGACTTATAAAAGCATTCACAAATATTTAGTCTCATCTTAGTCACATGCAAGGTACAAGTACTAACATGATTAATTATATGAAATTAATAATGCCAATCAAATGATGATCATTCATAGTTCAAACCTATAGACACTAGCATGCCACATGTAACAAGCTTATGGGAAGCCTAAAAATTGGATAGAGTAGCCATACTTATATCTAGAATATGAAAATTGTATCCATATAAAATAAATGACATGCAAGGAATGAAACTTCCACTTTGTATATTTTTAACTCTACTACAATATCTATTTCTCTACATACCCATAAAGATATAATGAGAAGTCACTATATTTGACCTTCAAATCACAAACCAAAATTTCACGTAGTTTAACCTAGAGAATTATTTACACAAGTATATCTTAGCATTTAGGGCATATCTAGTGGAGATTAAACCAATGTAATAATATAATCAAAATTTAGAGAACCTAAAATATATTATACACTCAATAAATAATTAATACATGAACTAATAGTTCTAAGGGACAATGAAAATTCTTTAACATAGAATATACAACCTTAAATTGCAAGCATATCCATTTAATGTAATAAGATAATATGGATCTTAATGAGAATTTGAAATGAAAAATAGGTTTCATAACTAATATATTCTCATTCAATATGCATGCTTCTAAGTTAACTAAAACTAGGATTTAAATTTACACATCATTAAATACACATAATGTGACATGATTGCCTTCAGATTTATACAATAAAAATATATGTTACAATCCTACTCAAAATACAATGACCAAGATACACTACCAAGTGCCTCAGGACCTCATTAGCATTAGTCTATTGCAATGATATTCATCCCTAAAACTCATTCAATGATTACATATTATTTAAGCATTCAATGAAATATATAAAAATTGTTAGGTCGTGGAGCTAAAAGCTTCACTGATGCAAACATGGAGGAGGAGGTAGCTAAGTTGCAATGCAACTGACTTCGGTCAGGCCAACTGACGTCAGTCATATCCAGTGTGTAGAGCTACTGACATCAGTCAGTATCAGCCGATGTCGGTCACCTCCAGACTAATAGTGACCGACGTCGGTCACCTGTGCGGTTCTAGAACTGTCAGTTTCACGAACAGTTTGTTAATGAACCAGTTGTTTGCATGTTAAGGACTAATTTTAGTCTTGAGCTGTGGTTTCTAATTATTGTAATTGGAAAGTCTAATTATTGTTTGTATGGGATCTATTTAATAGACTCATGGGCTGTATTATAAAGTGTGCTAGTTAGAGTTGAGCTTGGTTAGCTCCTTCAGAGTGAAGAGAGCAAGGGTAGCTCCTCCTAGTTCCACAGGGGTGCCGAGTGTGTATGATCAAGTAGATCTATGGGATAGCAAGATCTGGTAGAAGATCCATTGGGGTTCTGGTTTGGAGAATCATAAGGACTTGGTGAGGCAAGGACAAGGGTTCTTCAGGGTGTAGAAGATCTACATGGTAAGTATGATCGATTGATTTGCAAGTGTGCAAGATTAGGGAGATCTACTTGAAGTGTGTGGAGTACTCAGACTTGGAGTGCATGGAGCACTTGTGTACTGGTAGTATTGTTATTGACTGGTTGGATACTCTGTGTTTGAGTTGTGGTTGTAATTGATATTACAAGAGAAAACTCTTGAAGAGATTTACTATTTATGCCCTAGAGGTGTGGGAGCCGTAAAAGAGTGTAAAGAAGATTGTGGCATCTTCTTTGTTGTATTTCCTTCTAGAAGAGTATTAATACAATTGGGTATTGTCTCTCATATTTTTTGTTATTTTTGATTTCTAGTTACTTGTTACTTCTAGTTAAATTATGTGTTTAGTTGCTTATACAAAGGTAATCAATTGTGCTTCCTAATCTTGACAAGTGGTATCAGAGTGAGGTTGTAGGGAGCAGGTTTGTGTTTGATTACAGGTCACTCTCAGGGGTTTTTGATTGAGTGGGATTATAGCAATGGCAAAATAAAGTACACTAAGAATGGAGGAATTCAAAAGCAAGAATGGTCAATTACAGTGTTATGGAAAGAAAGAGAAGGTAAAGAAATATTGTTGGTTGGTAAAAGATTAGCATGAAGGAGCATGTGTTGGAGGTATTATTGCACTAGTTGTTCTTATATGTTCCTTGGATAAAGTAGAATCTTAGTTTATATATTTTGTTGCCTCTTTCCATGCAGCCCCAAATAGAGTATTTTTCCATGTTAAGGTCCATGGAGACTTTGGAAAGATTTATTTAGGGGTTGGTGAGCCTTGTCAAAGTATTGGCAAAGGGGAAGTGCAACTGAAATTGTAGACGGCCAACACATGGGTGTTGAAGGATGTCATGCAGGTCCCAGTTCTGAAGATGAGGCTAATTTCTTCAGGAAAGTTGGGTGATGAGAGATGCACATGAACCCTCATAGTGGATGCACTTGAATTAGCTAGTGGTAAGAAAGCAGGTACTCTTTATCTACCTACTTATATTACTAATTCTTCTTCTGTTGCAAAGATGTGGCTTTGTAGGCTTGGTCATATGAGAAAGAAGGAGATGCATGTTCTTAAGAGGAAGTCAGATGTGTTTGACAAACTTAAGAACTGGAAAGCCTTGGTGTTTATGGAGGAGATGATGGACAGAGATCAGTGGATGGGACTGAATAACTCTGAGTAGGGCAGTTTGGATAGGGTTTTGATCCAAGGTAAGCTCATGGGTAAAAATTCATCACTCATAGGAAAACACAGTTACTTGCATCGGTCAAGAGGAACTGATGTCGATCAAATAGGTACCAACGTCAGTCATGTGCAGATAGGCAAAGTTGGTAATGTCAGGCAAGTGGACACTAACGTTGATCGAGTGGACACTGACATCGGTCAGGTGGACACTGGCATTAGTTAGGTAATCAACGTTGGCAGTCAGGTCAGTCATAGGGAATCGATGTCAATCAGGTCTAGACTGGGAGGTGACCAACATTGGTCACTAGTAGAATGGATTTTGGGCAGACAACAAGCTGTCAAGGAGTCTCAAACACCCATGTGGAGGACTGAAAGTGTAAGTAAGCCTCAAATTTGTTATTCCCCTTCTTTATACTTATTGCTCACTACAGATCAGGTAGGATCTAAGAAACAGTGGGAGCATGGCATGAATTCTTCAGAAGAGAACCAAATGGGAAATTTGGTAGAGTTGCCAGTTGAGATAAAAGCACTAAGAGACAAATGGATTATTTGGTTAAAGAAGAGAGGGAATGGACACGTGAGATGGAAGGCTAGGGTATATGGTCTTGAGGAAGCTGCAAGATAGTGGTACAAGTTTGACAGGTGTATGACAAAGCATGGCTTTAGTCAGTGTCATTATAACCATTGTGTTTTTTTTACCAGGTTGGATGATGATTGCAACATTATCCTATTACTGTATGTTGTGTGTATGCTTGTTGCAGGGTCACACATGCAGGGTTTTGCTGAGCTAAAGGTAAAGTTAGTTCAATGGTATGTCATGAAGAATTTGGGATTAGTGAAATTCTTTGGCATGAGTTTTTCTAGACATGGAAGGTCATAGGTTGATTTTGTCTCCAAATGATTGTGTGGATAAGGTAGTGGTGAGGTTTGTTATGTGAGATGCAGAAATAGTTTGCACGCCTATGGATGGACAGTTCACAGAATAGGGTCCTAATTCACATGATGAGGTTAAGTACATATGTACTAGACCTATTTTTGCCCCAGTAGCAGGTGTTGTCAGCAAGTTCATAGCCAATTCAGGAAAGAAGCACTAGAGAGTAGTTCAGTGGGTTCTCAGGTATCTGAGAGGGACCAGTAGCAGGTTAACATGCTATGCAGGGTCAGGGACTTCTCTACATGGGTATGTAGATTCAGATGTGGTAGGTTACTTAGATGACATGCGGTGTACCATAGGATGTGTGGTGGTTGGTCTTCAGGATTGGTCTTGAAGAGGGATACAAGCCAAGAAATAAATTAGATGATGTACAGGTATAGGTAAAAGTGTAGCTATTTATCTCCAACTGGGAGATTGTTAGGTTGTGGAGCTAAAAGCTTCACTAATGCAAACATGGAGGAGGAGGTAGCTGAGTTGTAGTGCAACTGATGTCGGTCAGGCCAACTAACGTCGATCATATCTAGTGTGTAGAGCTATCGACATCGGTCAGTATCGGCCAACATCGATCACCTCTAGACTAACAGTGACCAACATCAGTTCCCTGTGCGGTTCCAAAACTATCAATTTCATAAATAGTTTGTTAATGAACTAGTTGTTTGCATGTTAAGGACTAATTTTAGTCTCAAGCTGTGATTTCTAATTATTGTAATTATAAAGTCTAATTATTATTTGTATGGGATCTATTTAATATACTCATGGGTTGTATTGTAAAGTGTGCTAGTTAGAGTTGAGCTTGGTTAGCTCCTTCAGAGTGAAGAGAGCAAGGGTAGCTCCTCCTAGTTCCACAAGGGTGCCGAGTGTGTATGATCAAGTAGATCTATGGGATAGCAAGATTTGGTAGAAGATCCATCGAGGTACTAGTTTGGAGAATCATAAGGACTTGGTGAGGCAAGTACAAGGGTTCTTCAGGGTGTAGAAGATCTACATGGTAAGTATGATCAGTTGATTTGCAGGTGTGCAAGATCAGGGAGATCTACTTAGAGTGCGTGGAGTACTCAGACTTGGAGTGCGTGGAGCACTTGTGTACTAGTAGTATTGTTACTGACTAGTTGGACAACTCTATGTTTGAGTTGTGGTTGTAATTGATATTACAAGAGAGAACTCTTGAAGAGATTTACTATTTACGCCCTAGAGGTGTGGGAGCCCTAGAGGAGTGTAAAGAAGATTGTGGCATCTTCTTTGTTGTATTTCCTTTTGGAAGAGTATTAATACAATTGGGTATTGTCTCTCATATTCTGTGTTGTTTTTTATTTCTACTTACTTGTTACTTCTGGTTAAATTCCGTGTTTAGTTGCTTATACAAAGGTAATCAATTGTGCTTCCTAATCCTGACAAAAATATCAATAATGAAGTGAACTTTTATTTCCATGAATATAACCAAAAACTCATTTGTACATCCATTGATAATAGATAGGGAGAGTAAGATGAGTCCAACCATTGGTGGCCCTTACCACCTTAACCATTAGTGATGATATTTCAAGAGTATTTAAAAAAACATGGTTTAATAAAAGTAAACAATATTAGAAATATGAGAGAGAGAGAGAGAGTAATCATTTTCCCACCAATGAAATTGTTTTATTTCACACAAGGGAACACTACATAGTAAAAAAAAATTACAAAAATAACCCTTCCATGAGCTCTAGAAACCAGGCACACTACCGAATGAGTAAGACAACCATATAGATATATAGTTTTGATTAATATATATACTAACATCTGAGGGAAAATAAAATAGGGTTTACAAAAACCAAACAATAGAGCATCTAGGGTTTTATTATAATCCCAAATTCACATCAAACATAGTCAATCTCCAACCAAACACAACATTATATTCAATAAAAAAAGGGAAAATCCATGTTCTATGATTAATAAAGAGGACCACATGAGGAAGATGTGTTAAATGATGAGTTATGCATGGCACTAAATTCCTATAAAAACTTTCATTATATTTTACTTGATTAGTTATATCATTCAACGATACCATGGCACCTAAATACACTATTAAAACAAATGAGAATGAGAGAGAGACTAAAAATAACTAGTTACTCATTTATCAATCAATTGACACGTGAAAGAATTTTATTTCCTTTTGGTTGTCTCCTTTCTTTCTAATTTTCTTTGTTTTACCTTGGAAACCTTAAAAAGGCATTATATGTCCACAAGAAAATGTCTCCAACAACTCTATGAATGGAAAAATTATAGAGAGGTAAAAGTTTAGTCCCATATTGGAAATGTCCCATAATGCCTTAGTAGAGATTATCCCCTAGACTCATGCAATAGGGATTAGCCCACTACCTTCTCCATTATTATTTATTCCCTCATTTATTTATATCATTTTTATTATTTCAACTTGAGATCAATGCATTCATCGAGTTTAATCTTAATCCAAATCATTTTAATAATTATGATCACTTCATAATCCATTTTACTTAAAAATAATCAAAACACCTAATTAATTTTAAACCATAATGACTTCACCATCATGATGTTTTACAAAGTCAAGGTATATGAATAAGGTCCTTCCAACTATGCCAAATTACCAAAAATATCATAATGGGCATGGGTGACATAATGATTTTTATAACCCAAATCAATCGTACACTATATAAGTCCACCATGTAATGTACAATGGCATAATGTCGATGACAGCCACTACCATAGAACACAACAACACATATGCAAATTATTTAGTCATCACATTAAAAAAAATCATATAAGGAGGTGAAATTTTATGTTTTATTGTCTCTCATTGTCTTATATTAGTATACTTATATGTCACGATTGTGACAATTCACTAGATTTTTCAGTATACCTGCAATTATTCAGACAACATCAAAAACATGCATATAAAAAGATAAATCATAAGAACTAATTCAACATGTAAACACCAATATAAATAGTTTTATAATATGAATTTTAATAAAATATAATGCTACAAGCATAAATATAAATCAAAATCAGCAAGATAGATCATAGAAACTAAGAGGATAAATTATTATGATGGTTTTTAAGCATGTTACTAAAGGCTACCTAAGGTGAGATATGACAAAAATTCTCATATACATCCTAGTTATGATAACCCCCTAGATAATATTATTGGTACATTGATATGCATAACATTACATAGATTCATGATTACATTTGATGACAGTGATATTATGGATGATGATTCAAATTTAAATTCCTTATTTGTATGAGCTTATGTGTATTTTCAACCCATTCATAATGTCTTTCTATAAAATGGTTCAAGTGAGAATGATTATAGAATAATACTTTTAAATTACTTTGGATACACACATGAAGATTTAGCATAAATAACCAAGATTGTAAAAAACTTTTATGAACATAGATAAATCTTCTTATGACATATTTATCTACCTCTTAATGTAGGCCCTATAGTAATTTCTACTCCTTTTATAATCTTACCAAGTGCATGGGTATTTGATACATTATTGGGATGATATTAGATACACAAGCTCCATGTAGTACCATCATTAGTACACTAGTGTGTTAATTATATGCATTTCAACTGGGTGGTGACAATTCTAGGTATTCCATATGAGAACCTTATTCTACCATAGACATTATCTCCCCCACTCCATACCACCAATGTAGTTTTTTGTTACACATATTCAGAATGTATATATATATATATAGTTTTTATACCTAATAAATATCTTACATATTTAATTACTCAATATTATGTTACATGTGCAGCTACCCCACATACCCCAACTCATCATATTTAGTCAATTATACAACTTACTCAAGTTTATTACATGTAGACCATATAGAGGAGAGTGGTGAATTTTCCTATACAACCAGTATTATAGCACCCATTACATCAGAGGGTCATTTAGGATTCACAACAACCAGTATTCACTCCATTACTTAGATTACAATAAGTGAAATTTCATCATCTTCCATAATAAAAACAAGTATAGGTTTATTATATGATACAACATATTTTACAATATATGTTGCCTTGTCAAGTTGCTCATCATATATAGGACACTATGAGTGATGATGATGCGGGTTATAACACAACATGAGATCATTTTTGAAATTCAAATTTGGCTTTTCATCTAGCTTCACATTATGCAACTTTTTTCACACATTTGGTAGATTGCATATCCTTTCTTATATATACACATGCATTTCATGGTATCAATGAGTGACATGCTAGATATATAGATACACACAATACATGGATACATATATGCTAGACCTTACTATACCTAGAGGCCATGCCAATGTTGGGACCAACTTCTTCCAAGTGTTACACTAGTACAGGTTATATCTTTTATTACCTTTCCATTTACCATGTTGATCTACCTTGATTTCTTGAACATGTCTTGCATTTATCATAGTTTATACAATTTACATGGATATGTTACTTTATTATGATATGACATTTACATACTTGGATGTATTAGACTAAGTTATATGTTATGTGCTTCTTTGATGTTGTTTCCTTTTATAATAGTCTAGTCATTACTTGTATATTATTTATGGATTTTTAGCCTTGCGTGTATGGAATTTTTTACCCTTTGTTTATGGAACCTTAGCCTTATGTATCTAAAATTTATTTCCCCTTGTTTTCATCTCCTTATCCTTATGTATGCTACTTTTATTACCCATAGTTTTTGTCCCCTTAGCCCTATTTGTGACATTGTGTTATTATGTGAATTATGTCCAAGATAATGCTTTTTTATCTTGTTGTGATTATTGAGTTTTCAAGTGTCGTGATCAAAAATATGTACCTCCCCCTTATTTTTGGTGTCATGATCCATATCATGCACATTTTATTGTATAGTATTATTAAGTATTATGACCATACGATTGTAAATAAGGTTAGTTTCTTGTTATAATGCAAACAAACATAAAATAATATAAAACTAGCATTCTAAGCATATATCCTAGAGTTGGGAAAGAAATATAATAAATAAACAAAATAGAATACACATCAAAGTGATTACCCTCCTCAATGGATATAAATTTTATAGACAAAATACATACATGTTTAGCCTAGATATAGAGCTTGAGATCTTTGTCAATGTCACAAAACTAGTCTATCAGTGTTTTCATTTGTGCTATTGAGATTTGTTAAATAATTATAAGGAATAGGTGAAGCTTTTCCTTGTATTTTTAAAAAGGATGTTTTCAAAAAAAATATTTCTAAGTGTAAAATGTGATCCCTTTATTTATATATATTTTAAACTGATTCCAACTATTAGATGTAAATGTGTGTGTGTGTGTGTGTGTGTGTGTGGGTGGGGGGGGGAGGTTGGGCGCTTCAATCTAATTTAGGTGGAAAATGAAATTAATATTTGGGATAGAGTTTGAATTAATCAAGCATGGGTTGTATTTATGCTTTTATTTTTTGATATTTTTCAAAGTTTGAATTTTGGGTCCAT
The DNA here is from genome assembly GCA_037957365.1 of Torreya grandis. NCBI lineage: Eukaryota > Viridiplantae > Streptophyta > Pinopsida > Cupressales > Taxaceae > Torreya > Torreya grandis. Next base: position 1,065,573 of record JARHVA010005271.1, on the reverse strand, counting down.
TTGAATCCACTTTCCACATGATGTCATGATGAATATATTTGTTGATGATGTCTTTATGATGTCATGATGAAAATATTTGAATCCACTTGCCATGTGAATGAAGGAATAATTCAATTAATGAATTAAGAAAATAGATAATTTTAAAAAGTTATGGATTTCCCATTCAAGGAAGATTAGGTAATAAAGGTTAAATTAACTTATTGCAAAGTGATGTAACTTTTGAAATTCAAATAAGGGTTCCACTTAATTGGTTCAAAACATAAATTTCAAATTTGTAATTTTTACTAAGGATGAATTATAAGAAGTCAATTATTGGAAATAATGCATTGCCCTAATCAGGGATGCATCAATGTGTTTCAAAATGTGCATGTAACATGTTCAAAAGAATTTGGATGTTTATATGATTTATAACTTGGTTTTTTCATTATTTATATAAATCATTTTAAGTAAAATTTTGACATGAAAGTGATGAAAATGGATTGCCTACATTTTTTCCTATTTGAAATGGCATTGTGAGACACTAGATAAAGCAATAACTTTTCAAAGAATGAAAAAATCATTAAAAATTATTTAAGATTGATACACCAAATGATGTTTTGGAGACCTTGGATGTTCCCTTGAGAGATTAACCAAAAAATATTTTGATGGATGGGCCCTTGAAATGAATAAAATGGACAAAAAGAAATAAATTACCCCATGGATGGGATTAATCTAGGTGAGATCATGCTTTTATGCTTTAATATCTAATGATTAATTAAAAAATTATTTACCCCAAATAGGGTGGAATCAGATAGTATGTATCCCAAGATAAGTGACACACTTTTAATTGCCCAAAATATGGTGAAATTTGCAAGCTTAGAATTATAAGAAAGACTAAGTAATTAAATGGTCCAAAAGATGGTGGAATTGACTAAGTAATTTATTTTCCATAGAAGGGTGAATTTGATCATTGATTAATTAATGTGCCCCATTAGGGTGGATGTGATTGTTTGATCAAACTAATTGATAGATTGATTGTTTGGCTAGCATAACTCAAGTATTTAACCTGTGACATAGATTAAAGATGAGATGGATGACATCAGGTTGATAAGTTGACATAAAATAGATGTGTAGATAGTATAATGAACTTTTAAGGAATGAAAAAGATACAAACAAAAATAGGCACATAAAAATGTGTAAAGTGATGAAAAGATTAATATGATTGGAATAATATAATAATGATGGAAGCATAATGTAATTGTATTTATAGAATAATGGCGATTGAGTTAACCTCAAAAACTTCAAGTGACTGAGCATTGCCTACTGTTCCATGTGGACCTTAGTTCATTTAAGTTCCACATGGATGGTATAATATGGTATGATTAATTTATGAGAATATAATGATAAGCTAAATGTTGAAAAATATAAAATAGGAATGAAATGATGTATGCGGTCAAACATGCCCAAGAAAATGGATTTGAGAATGGATGATTTTTTAAGGGGATAAACTACCACCATAGCATGATATTTTAAATAATCCTAAATAAATTTATTTTTAATGTAACACATAATGGTATTCACCATGATATAAATAACCATGATGGCCTCGCCAAAATGTGCATAAGGACCGACCTTGATCCAATAGACAAATGACATAAACACACCATGATATGAAAAAATCAAGATAACATTATTGTTGTATTATTATGGATGGAATTAGGTGCAAGAACAAGGAAACACCCTATTGATTCATATGAACTTATTCAAGTAAAAACAAGAAAATCAAACAAATAGGCAAACAAACAAACAAACACATAGACTTAAAAAAATAAAAGAAAAAAATAATATTCTCATTAATCAAGTCAAAATCCACATGTTAAGGCTCAATGATAATTATAATTTTATGATTCCCCCATTAAATGAGGCATGCAATGGGATGGAATGGTAATAAGATATCCCAAAATAGGCTGCACAATTTGATTTTCCCTAAAGAGGGAAAAAGTTATGAGATAGACTAAATTGGCCCTAAAGAAGGAAAATTAGGGTAAATTACACATCCCAATGTGAGGAAAGATACATCCCAATGGGTGATAAAATGAGTGAAACAATAGTGAAGCAATGGATTATTGACTGGATTTAAGATAAGACCAATATTTTTGAATTTTTTAGCTTTATATATCTCTTAGAGATTTTAAAACATTTTCAAATGTTTAAGATGATATGGATTTATATATCTTGTAGATATTTTAAGCATTTTATATTTTTTAGGTATTTTTTGGTTATCTAAATTTTTTTATTAGTTTTCAATATTTAAACATTTTAATTTTATGAATAAGTATATACAAAATACATAAGGGATTTCTAATAAAAAGAAAAAATTTATGCATCAATATGCAAAATGATAATGAATAGACAAATGAAAAGGATAATTTAGATTAATAATGGATGATGATGTAAGGTACTAGGACACTCCAAGTACCATGTCATATGGGACACTCCAAGGACTATGTCACGTGGGATCCATATCATGTACATTTTCTTGCATAATTTTATTAAGTATAGTTATCAGTGATGATCCCTATCATGTGATTATTTTTTATATACATCTTGACATGACACTTATATTATGTACATTACACATTACATGCATTGATGACATATCTATTACTATGATGATGTATTATCCACATGTTGACATGAATTTACATGCTTACATATTTATACATAACACAATATAGTTAACACTATCTTTTGATATGAGCCATTACTATGATGATGTATTCTCCACATGTTGAAATGATTCTACATGCTTACATATTGATACATAAGACAATATAGTTAAATCTTTCTTTTGAGATGAGTGACTCTCAACCTACATCCCTAACCTATAAAATAGTGCATATCAGTGGTCTTTTCATAAATACTTAAGCCTTCATGACCAAAGAATACATATTTTGGTATATACTATACAAATTATATATATTTAAGAATGGTTCAGATATTAGAATGGGAAAAATATTGACAAATTTTGGGGGCATGTGCCATGCATATGAACTCACTTTACAAGCCATGAGATATAGGGTTTTTAGATATGCACATATTTAGATAAATTTAGGGGCATATACACTTACTTATAATCCATCAAGTGTATGTTTTTCAAATATGCACATATTTAGATACATTTGGGGGCATATGCACTCATTTTATTAGACATGAGATGTAGGTTTTCACATTTTTCAAATAAGGAACACAAATAACATATAGATGCATGGCATTATATATAATATTGGCATTGATTGGTTTATATTATGGGGAAACAAGCTATTTCATCATACACATTATCAAAAAATTTAATTTTAACATTGATTATAGGTTTTGAATCTTATTCATGCACATTCACACTTTTGAAATTTATATTTTCCAAATGCCTTCCATGGTACTTAATAGTGAGTAGCCTTAAATATATAATTATATCTACACACTTTGTTCATGTTTAAATGAGTGATGTGGTTGAGATTAGTCACCCTCAATATCCTTGGAAATACTTCATAAGCCCAATATGTAGCTTTCACCTTCCATATTGGAGTTACAAGATTAATGAAATATTAGTAAAGATTAGTTACATAGGCTAGTGAAGTTGAGGTTTCTATAACACTTAAAGGCCTTAGCATATTCCCCTTTTTTTAAATAAGGTTTAGGTAATTGTCCTTCCCAATCCATGGCCTCACTTAGAAAAAATTAATATTTGATCATCCTTAATTTTCAAAAAGGTTTAGAAAGAAGAACCACTCTCTAATACTTCAACAAGAAATCATCATATCCAATAAATTATAGAGAAACATGATTCACCAAATTACAAGTGCATTATTTCCTTTTTCTTCAATTTTAAGTTTTAGTTTATGCATTTTCATATTTAATTTTATGGACACTAATTTCTAAATTTTTACTTAGTACAAGTTGCATTTTTAGATCATCTCCTAAAAACAAAATATATTGTACACACTCAGGTATATGTCTTTATCCTTTTGCTCTAGTATTTTTATTTCAATTAAATACTAGAATAAAATAGGGGCATTTTTAGAAAATAAAATATGGTAATTAGTACTTTAAAATTTAGTTTTGATTTAACTTCATCTTACATGACTTTTGTGTACATACATGACTCTCATTCGATATTATCTCATATTAACATGCCTTCTACAAGTCAAACCCTCTCAAGTTTATAATAGTCACCTACAAGGATTCCCATAATTTGTGTCAAATTAGTTAATTATCATACTCAAACATATTTATATCATCAAAGTATACATGTCTCTTGGAAAATGATGACAGACACAAAACATATCATCTAACAATAGTGTTTGATCTTAAGAGTTTTATATGTTCCAATAAATAGTCACATTTCAAATTCACATCATTCCTATGGGTAAATCCATACATTTTACATTTTGGTGGTTTGATAAATTACCCAATGAGTATTTTATATATATATATATATATATATATATATATATATATATATATATATGTATAAAATAGGCATAAATCTATTATATATCTATGACTTATATATAAATCACTTACCAAGCATACTCAAACACTGTCACATTTAAGAGTACTTTCATATTCTTTTCAATTTACCAATTAGTCACTTAATGCACATATTAGACAAGTTTGAAGCACTCAAGATCCAAGCCAAAGATACAAATTTCTAAGGATCAAAGGGATAGATTATAGGTTATATACATTCAATGAGAACTAATGCACATATTCACCTAACAAGGATAATTACATAAGGTTTGACTTCACTCTTATGATTATTATATATGTAGGTAGTGATCAACCATTCAATGAGGAGTGGTTATGATCATCTCAACACACCTTTATTCCCTTTTTGAAATCCTAATTTTATCATTGCAATTAGACCTACAGTTTTAAGTGAAGGAGATAAATTTATAGGAGTTGAACACATCATCATACCTTGGGATCACACACAAAAATGAAGGAAAAATATATGCACCTACTTATATCAAAATAAAGAGGCAAACATACACTAATAGAACCATCCGACTTGTAATATATAAACTAATAGTATTATTAACTCACCAAACTACACCCTTAGGAGAAGATTGTTCAAACCTCTCTAGGTTTGGGGTAACATAGGATTAGTCCAAGGTTTTGGGTAACCTATGGATGGAATAAACCTCTACCTTATGGCAATAGCTCCCCTAGTGTATCAATTGAGATCAATTCCTAAGACTACTAACTTGGTCATGAAAAGGGATAGAATCAAAAAATGAAAGGAAACCTATGCTACTAGAGGTGATGCACCAATATGATGTATCCACTCTATTTGAACTTAAACAGCACTAATGATAATACATAAACTAAACCATTCTAAGCAAGGCTTATAAGCATCAGTGTTTCACATAAAATATATAATATATGATTAGAGATTGAGGGTTATTAGTAGAATGACTGATTTAAAGACATTTACCAGTTAAATGCCACTCCAAGGTCAATCACTAATACCCTACCATGTTATATGACCTACATAGAACCATGTATTAGAAACTAGGTGAGAATAAGGACCTATAAAGGTAAATAAAACTTCACTATTTATAGAAATCAACAAGCATAAACACACTAAACTAGAGTTAGAGAAGCTGAAATAGTCCTTCATTAGTTCAAGAGGTTTATAAAGTACAAACTTCAACAAAATCTCTTCATACCTAGTAGATGGATCATTATAATAGCATTATATCCTCATTTTATAGGAAATTAGAAATAGATAATAATAATAATAATAATAATAATAATAATAATATCATGAAAGTGTGGATAATAGGTCATAATGGTCATCATTCACTTTGGATAGGAGTTACAAGTAGCCTCGTTAACCCCCATGATCTCTCCATACATCGCCTTCACTAGTTCATGTCTTTTAATGTGAGTATAGCATAGAAATAGAGTGGTAGAGGATAATTAAATCCTGGTTAAATTAATCCAAGGAATTTCCATGACATATTAGTCAATTATCATGTCTCATGATAGTTATAAAGGTGGCATCATGGTCTAATTAGCCTCTATAGATCATTGAGTAGCCCACCTTCCCCTTTTGCATGTTGACTAAGATTAAAACATTACCCCATCCTCCATTATGGGTGTGAATTGTGTATGATCACCTTAATTAGGTATTTACATGTTTTATCATGACCCTAAAATTACTCACTTGGTATCCCTTCATGCCAAAAAACATCTCCCTTAACTGACCAAGTAGGCCTACTAGGCAACTAGGACTAGTCCTTTGATGTTTATTACTTAAATGGACATGAGACATGCATAATACCTTGTGGATGGATAAATGAGTGTGTCTCATGTCTTAATGAACATTTTACATCATGGTATGTGCCTTCCCAATAGTATACACCTATAAACTTTGCTTCCCTGGATGACTAGGTCACCTTTTACTAGCCTTCCTAAACTGACCCTTTTTATTAGACTTATAAAAGCATTTATAAGAGGATCTAAGAGAAATTTTTATTTTAAAATATGGATTACACTTCACACTACCCTCATCAATGACCTAAAATTGTTTATCATGCTCAAAACTCTAGTTTGGCCCTAAAACCCTACAAAAGTATAGTTTATGATGAATCAGTACAGGTGTCCATAAAACTAATGGATTGAATAGGTCCTCCTCATATTGAAATGTGACTTTTAGGTGTTTCCTAAGCCATTTAAAAAAAAATGATGCAATTTCTTCAATCTTTCTTCTATCAGGTCCTTAAGACTAGTTTAGGCAAGTTCAAGGTGGTTTGATCTCTTAATGATAATTCATATCCCTAAGGTCTTGAACTACAAAGAAAAATACAATAAATTTGATTACACAATCTCCTTTAATCTTCCCTATCTATTTAGGACCCCATGCATCTACTTCATATAGTTCTAATGTGGAAAAAGTTGCTCTTGGCCTCAAAACTTTGTGTTATGAGAGGTTGATGGAGAGAAATAAGGTGTAGAGGAGAAAAACGTGTTTGGTTTGATTATAACACTTCCTAATGGTTTGTGATAACCCAAAAATCATGTCTTAATTGATTTTTTTCATCTCTCCTCATGGGTCCTCTACAATCCCATTAGCTCTTGCCTATGATTTGTAAGCTTTTAGCCCAATTTAATGCTAGAGGCCTGCAACTTGAGTTTTATCCTATTGGTCAGAGTTCACAATTTATATACATACTTTATGAAATTTTTAACCTCCCTCTTTGAATATTTAAACCTTAAAACACCCCCTAAACATGCATAAGTTCTTCACTTTCATTTGTAGACCTGTGATTGCCTAGTAGGCCTAATTAGGCCATTAGGCTCTTGTTGCCTCTAAGGGTTAGACCAATTCAATGGAAAAACTATGAAAATTTATTAAAAAAATGATATACCCTATTTTTAATCTTGTATTTCACCTATATTTAGGGTTCAATTTGTAGGAACCCATACTACCCATTCTCTTTACTTTGTTATTATAATAGTTGTTATGAATGCATATGCTTTGTAAATCATCCCATGAGAATTTTATTTTATCTCATATTCATGGGAAGTAGTGGTTTATTATATTAGACTTATTATATAAGTAATTATTGAGGCCAATGAAGGCATCTAATAATTTATTGTATTGAGCTTGCTCAAATGACATTGTCCCCTCGAAGAGGCTAGTAATTCTACAATTTAGCCATTGTAATTTAGTTATACTAGTTGAGTTAATATATTGCTAATTTTCATAGTTTAATCTATGTATTTTTAACTATTCTATAACTTGTTTAGGAAGGATCCTCTCATCTAGTATCAAATCACTTTCCAGGGCCAAATTATTTTTTTTAAAGTGTTTTTCTATTCTGATACATAATTCATTTAAGTATTTTTTTGTACCACAATAATCTATTTAAAACTAGGGTAAAAAACTATCCGCATAACTATGGGAGTGTTTGGATGAAATCCCTAAAACTCATTGTGAGGAGTACCATATGAACCCCAAAGTAGTTGGCCCATTGAGAGGACCTACCAGTCAAATGGGTAATAGCCCCATCCTGATTGACTGGTTCCCATCTATGAGGAAAACTAAGAGCTATCATTTAGAGTTAAACCCATGGCCAAATTTTTTTAAGATAATGGTACTCACTCAGATAGAATTGGTGGATAAAGAAATATATTTAAACCCTTAGGTAGCTACTAAAACATGGGGCCCATTTCTATCAATTTTAGAATATTTCCAACAGACTATCAAAAAAATCAACAAATAACAGAGTATCCAAAGACTGACAAAGGAGTTATAGCCAAAAATTTGAAAAAAATTAGAAACTATAAAATATTCATCCTATCATTTTAAAAAAATATCCATAAAGTATTAGATAGCTCTTAGAAGACTTGCAGTTAGACAGAAAATAGAAATAAAATCTAGAAACGAGATTTTTTGTTTTTTGCCATATCTCTCCATTTTTAGCCTCATTGATCCTCAAATTTTATCTAGACACCTAAAATTCCATTCTTCATATTTTCTTCTTTGAGGTCCCATGTCCTAATTCCATTCTTAAATATTGCAAATCTCAATTTTCCTTTTTTATGGGTTTTGCCATAACTTCTATTTTTATTTGTTAGCCTCACAAAATTTCCATAATGTTCATCTCTCTTTTCTTCTTCTTTATCCCTCTTTGATAAATTTTCAAGTTTTTTCATTTTCCTTAATTAAATTGCCTCGCATTTGTCAATCATACTCCCACTTTAAAAAAAAATAGTAAAAGTACCTTTACTCCTAATTTCACCCAAATCACAAATTTCCCTTATTAAACATGTCTTAACTCTAGTTTTCCTACTCATTACAAAAAACTCTCTTATTTGGGTCATGGTAGTAACCTGAATAGGAGAAAAAAATATGGAAGATGAAATTGACACCCTCAAGACACACATCAAAGATCTTGATGAAAAAATTCTCAGCTTCAGTCTTCAACATACCATCTTAAACAATAGCTGATATCTAAAGTCTTCTTCTAACACTATATTTTCTTCTTCCAAAAATTTTTGGCCCAAAGCTTGATTTTCCTTGATTCCATGATGCAAATCTGATTGGATGGATCTATCAATCAGAATAATATTTTAGTCTACATAATAATTTTGATGTCAACAAGGTTTCGCTTGCATCCTTTCACTTAGAACTTGAATCCCTTCAATGGTATCATTGGTATATCAAAGCTCATGATGAGCTAAGATTCACCAATATTTACACCCTCATTTTACAATTGTTTGGCTCAGTGCTTTGGATGACTTCATGATATCACTCACTAAAATTCACCAAATATGAATCATGACAAAATATCAAATAGAATTTAAAAAACTAGCCAATCACATAGAGGGATTATGTGATGAATTATTTATGATTTTCTTTATTAGTGGATTGAAGGATGTAATTTTATTTGAGGTCAAAATTTTCTATCCCCACATGATGATGGAAGCCCTAGGGTTGGATAAGTTGGTAGAGGACAAGATCATAGCTCAACAACAATTCAAATCTAATTTTTCTCTATTCAAAAATATAACTCCACAACAATCTCAAACAATGCCAGCCCCCAAAACCACTCCTATCAAGAATTTGATTGAATCCAAGATGAGAGCCCATAGAGAAAAAGGACTATTTATAATTATGATGGAAAATTCACTCAAGAACATTGATGTGTCATATAAAAGCTCTACCTATTGGATGTGGACTCTTTGCTTGAAACTAAAGATTGGGAAGATGTTTAGGATACAATAAAATATCTAAAACAAGTGTAGTTGATTTTAGAACCTGCTCCTTAGGAAGAGCAACTAGAGATCTCTCTCCACACCTTAAAAAGAGTCACCAGTCCACAAACTATACGAGTTAGGGGTTACTTCAAGAAGTTCCCTCTCACAATACTCATTGATTCTAGTAGTACTCAAAACTTTATTGACCCTCAGATAACCAAATAGGTTGATTTTTTTGTCTATCCTTAGTCCAAATTTGAAGTCATGACTGCCAATTAGGGCACATTACCTTACAAAGGGAATTATTACAATGTGTGTATCTCCATTGGAGATTATAACTTGTACTTTGACATGTTTTCCTTACCCTTAGGTGGATTTGATGTTGTTTTAGGAACCCAATGGTTATACACACTTAGACCCATCTTATGGGGTTTTACTAAAATTTGGATGTAATTTTTAGATAATGGGAAAAAACACACATTGAAAGGCTTACAATTGAGGTCTCTCAGCATCATCATTTCACATTGCATGGAAAATATTCTTAAGAAGAATTCATATGGCATCATTACCCAGCTCCATTCCATTTAAATGAAACCATCAACAATCTACACTCTTCCTTTTGATCTACAAATAATTTTGCATAGGTATGTATGTGTCATTGCCAAACTAGTAGGATTTCCACCTTCATGGCCAGAGAACCACTATATTCAACTCCTTCCTAGAAGAGTTCCTCCCAGCATACACCCTACCACTACCCATTTTAGTAAAATATTGATATCTAGATGCTCATTCAATCTTACTGAAGCAAGACATTATTTGCCCCAATACTATCCCATATTCTTCCCTAGTTCTCCTTTTTCAAAAAAAATATAGGTCATGGCACCTATGCATTGAATTCTATGCACTTAATCACATCACAATCAAGGATAAGTTATTGATCCCTATTACTGATGAGCTTCATGGTGCTCATTTCTTTTCCATGTTAGATCTCCACTCTAGATATCACTAGATCCAGCTTCATGAGGATGATATCCCTAAGATAGATTTTCACACACATGATGGCCACTATGAGTTGATGTTCATACCCTTTGGCCTCACTAATTCTCCTTTAACATTCAAAACATTGATGAATAAAATATTCTAGCCCTACTTAAAAAAATTCATTCTAATCTTCTTCGTTGACATCCTCATCTATAGTAAAACATGGTCTGAGCATATCCAACATCTGGAGCTTATTCTGCAACATCTCTCTGACCATCATCTTAGTGAAAAATAGTCTGAATTTACTTTTATCTAGGATGAAGTGGAGTATCTTGGGCATATTTTTTCATCCTAAGGAGTTTAGGTGGATCCTAAAAAAATAGTTGCCATGATAAATTGGCCTCATCCTTAGACACTTAAGAGCCTCCATGGTTTTTTGGGGTTAACTAGATACTATCATAAGTTTTTCAAGTATTATGGGAATATTATAGCTCTACTGATAGCTATTTTGAAATAGGATGCTTTTACATGGACATAAATTGTTGAGTGTGCATTTAAAGAATTAAAATAATCTATATGTACTACATATGTTCTATCTATACCATATTTTTCTAAGACCTTCACTATTGAGAGTGATATTTATGGAAATGGACTTGGTGTTTTTCTCCTCCAAGAAGGACAACCCATTGCATTCACTAACAAAGCTCTTCCTGGCAAGAATTTAGTACTCTCTACTTATGAGAAGGAAATGATGGCCACTTTGTATTTATTATAGAAGTGGCATCCATACCTACTAGGGAATCCTTTTTGCATTAAAACTAATCACCAGAGTCTAAAATATTTCATGAAATAATGTGTATCAACCCCATCACAACATAAATGGGTTAGTAAACTCATGGGTTATGACTATTATATCACTTACAAGAAGGGTAAGGACAATATTGTGGTTGATGATCTATCTCACGCATTTATGAACCAAGCTTCCCTTTTAGTTATTTCAATGTTTATTCCAAATTATTTGGATGTTGTACAATAGGGGTATGTCAATGACACCTCATTATCTCAAATCATTAAATAATTTTCCACTAATCCCTTTATTGTACCACATTATTCTTGGGATGGTACTTCTCTATGATATAAGGGTCATCTAGTGCTTCCCCAAAGCACAAATCTTTAGTAGGCTATATTCTATGAACTCCATGCTTCTTCATCTACAGGGCACTTAGTTTTTCTCAAAAATTATGAGTGAGAATGACACAACTTATTTTTTAAGGGAATGAAAAAGTAAATTCAATAGATGGTGGCTAAATGTGATACCTTTCAACACAAAAAGGGTGAAACCACACTCATCCTTGGGTTGTTCGAACCCTTGCCCATCCCTACCAAGATTTAGAAAAATATTTATATGGATTTCATTGAGGGGATCCATAAATTTGGAGGTAAATTAGTGATCTTGGTTGTGGTTGATCGCCTCTCCAAATATAGTCATTTTTATGCCCTCATCCATCCCTATACTAATTCCATAGTTTTACAAATTTTCTTAGACTAGATTTTTTGTATTCATGAAATTCCTTTGTCCATTATCTAAAATCATGATGCAACCTTCACTAGCCATTATTGGATATAACTATTTCATCACATTAAAACCCAACTGAATATGAGTTCTAGGTGTCATTCATAAATGGATGGCCAAACTAAAGTGTCAATAAATTCTTAGAAACTTTCCTTTATTGCTTCACCTCAGAATAAAAACATTAGTGGGAAAAGTGTCTTGCCCTCAACAAATGGTGGTACAATACCTCCTAACACACTCTAATTAAAATGACTCCATATGAAGTAGTATATGTTCAAGTACCACTAGTGTTCCTTTCATACACCCCTAGTAGTTCATCAGTTCAATTAGTTGACATGATTCTCTAAACTGAAGATCAGATCCTCAATACCCTATGAGACAATCTTCATATGGCACAAAATTGAATGAAATAATAAGTTGATCAGCACCATTCCATGTACACTTTTCAAGTAGGTGATATGGTTTTTCTTCACCTACATCTATATAATCAATCCTCCCTAAAACTCAAAGGGCATCATAAGATAGATCCCAAGTTCTATGGGCCCTATAATGTTCTCCAAAAGATTGGGTTAGTTTCTTATAAGTTGGATCTTCCACCTTCTTCCTGAGTTCACCTAGTATTTCATGTCTCTTGTTTGAAAAAAGTTATTGGCACAAACATTAGAGTGCAAATTAGTTTACCAGAGCTTGATAATGAAGGATCCATCCTTCTTGAGTTAGAGGCAATCTTGGACAGGCACACACACCAACTTCATTCCCACTCCATCATAGATTTTTTAATTCAATGGCACAAAATACAACTAAAGGATGCCACATGGGAACCATTATTCTCGATTCAACATCAATTCAAACATTTGAATATTTGAGGACAAAGATATTTCTAAGAGGGAGGGGATGTTAGGAACTTGTGTTACCCCTTCTCTTTAATTTTTTAGTGTAATATTTATTATGGATGCATATGCTTTGTAAGTCATCCCATGATCATTTTTTCCCCTACATTCATGGGAAGTAGTAGTTGCTTAGATTAGACTTGGTATATAAGTAAGTGTTGAGGCCAATGAAGGCATCCATGAATTTAATGTATTGAGCTTTCTCAAAAGAGGTTCCCCCTTGAAGAGGCCATTAATTTTGTAATTCAACCATTGCAATTTAGTTCTACTTATTTGAGTTAATATATCGATAATTTTCATAATTTAATTTGTGTATTTACAATTATTTACTAATGTTTTTAGGAAGTATCCTCTTATTAACACTCTCCTCTTCACTCTACATGTCTACCTTTTTAGGCCTAATAATCCTAATTAGGCCATTAGACTCTTTTTTACCTCAAATGACCAAATCACTCATTGTAGACTTATAGGATTAATATAACAAGTCAAAGACCCTATTTCTACTCTCTCAGTAGCCACTTCTATATAGGTTTCAACACTCACCTTCCTTTGTAAAGAGCATGCCTGCTTATAGGTGTTATGTGTCCCCTAACCATGTGAGAGTGACCCTTTCATTTGTATGCCTTTGTACCCTTAACATCTATGTCCCTACCTTATTAGGATACCTTTAATATCTACATGACCTTAATCAACTCCCTGTAGGCTTCAGTTCTAATGTCATAGTACATACTATACTTGTATTTTTTAGAGATAGGTTTGAAGGCTCTTCATTAGACTTATAGATACTTACTAGGTTTTTGGATGTTTATTGAGGTATATTGAGTGGTGTAAAAATATAATTAGGGTACCTTTTCTTAGGTTGGCCTCTTAGTCTTCATATATCCTACCTCAAACTTAATCACCTCTATTTTCTCATGATTTCTTGTAGGTAAAAAGTTGACACTCTTGATCATGTATGAAAGGTGAGAGATGAGGTTATTATTCAATTGGGCCTCTAACAATTTGATGATGTTGATCACCATTAGATAAGTTCATTAAATCTCTATATACAATCTTCTCTATGACTTTTAATTCATCAATAATGGCCTAATCAACCACTTAGTGCTCACCTTGTTCATGGTCCACTCAGTGCTTATAAGCCCATTGCTATGATGATCAAAACTTGAATAGTGACCTATACTTTTTGAACTTTATTTATTTAAATGGGATGAGGCTTTGAATAGGTTTTCTTGTATATAAACTCATATTATCTCTTCAAACCCCAAATTTGTCTACTAGACTACCTTGAACCTACATAAGTTGCTTATGTTAATTATGGGTTTGCCTTCTTAGAGTACCCTTGATGTCTTCAGTTAAGTTTGTTGTGGAATTTTTTTCAAGTTATAATGCATAACCATTGTTAGTAGGGATCAATTCTCTATTGGTATCATTTAAATCATAGTTCCCAAGGCACTAGAAATCTTTATTAGACTCCACAAGGTATTTAGGTCTCTTAAACAGGTACATTCAACTAGCATTGATGCATCTTTTACATTATATATCACCTCAATTATCTAAAACTTATCATAGGGTATACATACCTTGTTTAACCCTCACACATGCAATCTTGTGACATAACTATGGTGTAACATCTTAGAGATTTTATGTACTTTACAAGGAACATTTTCAACCTCCCATCAACCCTAATCTCTAATAATGAAACTCATATGATGTTGAAGATAAAATTAACATGGTTCCTCCTAAAATTTTTAGGAATCATTCCTAAATTTAGTCCACATGGATATTTAGTTAGGCTTGGCACTTAGTTTGATCTTGAAAACATGTTTGTAACTCTTGAAGGAGGACTGAAGATTCATTGCTTGAATTCAGGTCATAATGACAACTCAAAAAGTATGAAAATTCCAACCAAAACCTATTCTATAATTTTCATAAATCTTGGATTCTCCTAACTCCTACCTTCAACCTCATGAAATACCTCACTAGACTTTTCAAAACCTTAGAAACATCGTGTTGGAAATCTTCAAGTAGGTCTACAGACTCATTAGTTTTATCTAGATTACTTGACTGCATGTGGAACAGTGAGTAATGACCATTTTGTGGGTTTTATATCCATACCATCACTAATTATCTATTTTTTTAGATTCTCAAGGAGCTTTGGAAGATTTTTAAGACCTCACCAAGACTTTGCAACTTTTGGAGACCCTAAAATCTCAAGAATCTTATTGTTGTCAACCTATAAATAGTTCCACAAGAAGCTTTCTTGTCTCCCTAAGGTCACACATGTGAAATAAGGCTCGAATATGGAGTATAAAGGTTATGAAAATCCTTGAGAAGGAACCCATATTTAAATTACTTCATCATGCTCAAAGATGGAGAAAATGAAGTAAACTAGTACCTTGCCTGGATGGATAAGACACTATGAGTCCCTCACCTTATTAGTGATTGTTAATAAAGGATGGAGAGGAAATATGATAAAAAATTTCACAATATGGAATACAAATAAGGTCCCTTCCTCTTCCAAAAATATTAGTTCCTCATTTTCTCTCTCTTATTTGTATCGTTTATAAACCTGACTAGATTTACAAGGCTGCCAAAGAGCTCAATGGAGAAAGGGGACCAGGTTTTGACCTATTTTGACTTTAAAATCCCTCAAAATCATGGATCTAGGTTTTGGAAACATAAAGGAATTAATGTATGTGCTTGAACCTGATTTTCCATTGATAGACCTATACAGACCACCTGAAAACTCTCTTTCTTCCATGGAAACTATCTATTCTACCTAAAAGCTAATGGAGATGATATGTTAGGTTCCTCTAAAGCTTGGAAATGTTTGTATATACATGTAGTGATGTTTTAATATCTTCTATTTTTTTTTTAAATGTTATTTTCTCAAAAAACCTCCTTTATACATTATAAAATGTGTAATAAGGCATTGTAAAGAGGGGTGTAATGTTAGAAATGAATATTTCCACCTCTTTTGACACTTGTACAGACTAAGGAAGGAGTAATTTGATCTTGAAACCACTTGACCTATTTAAATAATACCCATTTAGACCACTTAAACCCCTTTGACCAACTTGACTATGCCATAAGGTGACTCTACAACATAAGATCAAAATTACATTTACCTCAGTTTCATGATAACAATTTTAAACCATGCTAAAAGAGCTTGAAAAGACCATTTTGAGTACCTTAAAAGGAATATTATGACCATAAAAATATAAAATTACATGATAGGTAATGTTTTGAATTGTATGGGTTAAAATTAGGCCTATGAGGCCAAATTATCAACATTATTGGCAACTCTCAGGGGTTGACCAGCTTACTAGTCAAGAGAACCAACTATCTCATCATAACATGACCTGATATGACTACTGTGATTGAACTAATAATCAGACGTACCTCATGAAACATTAAAGTACTATAATAATAACCTCAAAAGGAAATAACACCTAAACACCTAAGAAATCAACAAGACAAGACACTTGTATTGACAACTCATATTGGAAACCAAGAAAATAACTATGTACAACTACTTGAACAAGCCTTCCACCTTCTAGATCAAAGAGGAAAATTATTGGATCATCATGTTCCCATGACATTGTATTGTCATATGTTGAGTGGGGTGTAATCATGTGTTTCTTATGGAGTGAGAACCTCTATTCATGTCCTAAGATGTTGATGTATTGTTGGTTTCCTTGGGAAGTAGCATACCTTCTTATTTCATTGCCTTCTGCATGGGTTGGCTATGTGAGCCAAGGATAAAGTCATATTCATCCAAAATCTGGTTGGTTAGTAAAAAAAACACCATATTTGACTCATTATTATACTCCCCTTATTTAGACATGTCCACTTTAAGCAAAACACTATGTTTTAGAACTCCATCATGTTGACCAGCTATTATCTCAAAAAGATTAGGTATAATCAAGCCTTCTCTTTAAAGCCTATGATAAAGTTCATATTCAAATACTTCACATATAATTTCAACCTCAATCTATGTTTCTAATCATATTTTCAAGGATAATCATTTTCTTATCTTATAAGGTACCATAGTCATCATACCTTAGTGGCCTTTGAAACTGAACCTTGTACTCTTATTCAACAACTTTACCTTGTTTTTCTTAGGGTTTTTGTTTACCAAGCTCTTCAAGATATTTGACCATGTTCAAGTATAGTTTCCTTATGTCAATAAAACCTTGGATCCACTCTTGAGACTTAATAGTACCATCTACCATATTATCCTCCTTAGAACCCTCCTTGAGCTCTTTTCTATGCTCATTGGTCAAGTTGAAAATGTTAGCATTCTTATATGGAGGTGGAGATGCATCATCTATACTATATTAAAATGTCTCTATGTCTTCCCAAAATTTAATTTCTTTATGATCAATAAAAGAGGCATGAACCTTATTGTCACTCTTACCATCTCCTTTTGGGGTAGCATGCAGATCAAGTGCCTCTAACTCTTCAATAAGGTCATGATAAGGATCATGTTACATTGCAACCTAATCATCCTCATCATTTGAATTTCTCTTAGCTTCAACCATGGGTTAATGATGATTTTCTTGATGGTTGTCTCCTAGAATAAAAGTTACTTATGTGTTATCCACATCAAGGTCATGCCAGTGTGACTTCTCCTCATCATACATGTTTGTAGTATCATTTTCAAGGTGTTCCTAAAGGCCACTTGAATTTACAACATAATCAATAACTTGAAGTAATATCACCTCACCCATCTAATTTATCAAGTTCCTTCTCATGTCTAAACACTCCAATTCTAACTTTAATGAATTTGTATTATCTTCAAACTTAGGTGTATCTTGATTCTCATGGATGACTAGTATGAAGGATAGATGGAAATCTTGACAAAATTGAAAGCTTTCTTGAACTAATGTCTATACACTCTTTTTAATTCAAGTGTTCCTCATCTATTATCCAAACCACATGTCATCCCTCAAATAGGGAGATGATGGGAGGGAAAGAATGGAAAACTGGTAGAGTAGGAACATAAGGCTCCATGGATTTTTCTTGAGTGCATTTTGGGGGTGAGGGGGCACTCTGAAAGCTTGGTAGTTTCCTAGGCTTTGAGGACATAACTTTTTTCTCTCTATTCACTCCTAGACATTTAGGGACAAATTAAGATTGAAGAAGAGGTGAGGGGTCTTGAAAACATGGGAAGCACCTTGTTGTGACTTATTCAACCCTCCTCTCTTCTTGGTTTAGTTTTTTTTAAGAGAGTAATAGTCCAAGGATATTGGCATGGGGAAATAGGAGGTGGAAGCTCATAGGATTGGTTGAATGGATATTTTTTTTTTTGTTTCAAGGCTAATATTTCATTAGAAATGATTTGATTCATACTCTTTAACTCTTCCAACTCACTTGAAAAACTAGGTGTAGATTGAAAGGGTGGTTGGGGAGGGAAGGAGGGATAGTAATCCTTATGAGAAGGCTACCAAAGAGACTAATAAGGGGTACCATAGGGTTGGTATAAGTCATCACACTATTGATAGGGTTCATTATAAGATTGGTACAACTCATGTTGAGTTTGGTACATGTCATAATAGGGTTGATAGGTAGGTGCAAAGTATAAGTTCCCTTCATAACTAGCCTATTGACCCTTGGATTCACACCCTTGAGGAGATGCTTAAATCTCCTCATCCAAGTGGCACCATGGAGACATTTTTCTTATTATGGGTAACAATATTGAGAAATGAATCTCTAGATAAGGGGCTAGCTCCCCTTAATGCACCTTTAAATCTCTCTTTCTAACTTAATAATTTGGATATGAAAATGGATTAATAAAAATGACTAAGAAACTAAACAGTGATACACCAATGTATAATGTCCTCCTAATTGACTGAAACTATTACTTAAAGACAAACAAAGTTTTTTTCACACAAAACTCACAACTCAGGATTCATTATTACATCAATGTTTCATATTCTAGATTCGATAAGGTATATGATTCATAGGAAGGGAAGGAATGATTCTAAAGAGGGATAAAATTATGAACCACTTCTCGGATATCTCTACACTTAGAAAATAATACTAGAAAATACCTAAAACAATATCCTTTCTACAAGTTGGTAGACCTTCAAGAGTACAAGCTAGAAAACACAATCCTTCACTAGACTAGACCAACAAGATTCAAGTCATTACACAATATTGTATCATATGAGTGGCAAAAACACTTGTATATTTCTTTTAAGAGTTATTCAAGTACAAATATGGCTAGAGTTTTCCCAATAACTAGTGGAGGTTGCTAAAATGAGATGAGAGAATGCATATTTATAGCTCTGATAGTTAGAATAAGTAAAGGAATTTCAAGGGTCACTTAGACATGTATCACCTTAAGAGAATTAGTTATATTTACATGTTGAAGAGGTGTGGGGTGATCCATGCCATGTAAGGAGGTCTACTTATGTAAAAATAATAATGAGAAAGGTAAAAAGTGGCAAAAAATCTTTAGAATTGGCACAGGAAATGGCCTCCATCAAAGGCCATCCATGAACATTTAAAATTTAAAATAGGAGATTTGACACATAGCACTATTTGAAAGAAATGGAACTCATGGTGGCAGTTAGAAAATTCTCCTTCTAACTACTAGTTATCTTATGGACATCTATGTTTGTTGATTTTATGGAAGCTCCTTGATTTAGGTCAGCTACCAACAATAACTCAAACCATCGACTTGTCTATTTTTCACTTGTTTTATCTACACTAGATGCTCAAGATCTTACCATTTATTACCTCTATATTTTTTCTCAGGTTCTTGCCAAGTCTTTTTGACACCAATGACTATTTTTCATATTCTAAAATTGAAATTTGTGGGGCTATCACCTTATTAATTTATAACATTCCCTCAAACTTAAGTTTGTTTTAAACTTTTTCCAAGTGTTCTTTAACTTTGGAAAGTGCCCTCTGAATCATGAAAAGTGCCCTTTCAGGACCTCTACATGGGACAATTTTGCTTGTAAGATATCTTTTGGGGAAATTATTTGGGGCACTTGGCTTCAAAGGTGTCCTTTAGAAATATTTGTCTTGGCCACTTTTCCCAAAATAAATCCTTTAGGGTTTTTTATTTTAACCATTTCTAAGGATAATTTTCTTGAATAAATTCCTTTGGACCTTTTGTTTCAGCATTTTCTCATGAGATAATTCATTTGGCTCCTTTTTCACATTAATTTCTTTGGGTTATCGAATGACCTTTCAGATTTTGAAAATGGACCATTTGGTTCTTTGAAATGTCCCTTCAGGTTTCTTGAAGTGGACCTTTGGAACTCTGGAATGACCCTTTGGTAATTTGAAAAATACCTTTCCTAAAAGGAAACATGACCTTTGGGGAAATCAAAAAGTATTGTCAACTTTTCTAAAATAACCCCTTTGGCTTCTTGCAAATGACACTTTGGCTATTTAAAAAATACCCCTTCGAAAAGGTTGCAAATGAACTTCAAAAAATTTATAAATGACCCCTTTAGCTTGAAAATATCCTTTCAAAAAAGTTACAAATTCCCTTCATAAAATTTGTAAATGGATTTTGGAAAAGCTACAAATGACCTACAAAATTTTGACAAATGACCTTTTCAGCTTGAAAAGATCCTTCAAGGAAATTATGCAGACAATTTTCTTAAAGGAATTAGTCTTTGTCTTTAGTAAATTTATCTCAAATAAATTATTCAAAAGAATTTGGTACTTGGCCAAATGAAAAGTCTAAAACAAATAACAATTAGTCAAAAATAAAAGACCTAAGAAGATTACTATACAAAGGCTTAACAAAAGACCAAAATCAAACTTTTTGAAAGAATTAAAATTGTACGTTTATTGTGAGCTTTATATATAACACTTCTTCTGAATAAAACCTATATACTAGACCTAGCCAAAGGTATAGACTTAGGCAGCTAAGTTTTCAAATAGGGGTGCCCAATTTTGGCCTAAAAGGCCAAAATTTGGTCAACAAATTGGTGACTCATAGGGGTAGTATACTTGTTATACTAACTAGACCAGTAGTCAAATTAGTCCATTGGGCATGGATTCATTTAAGGACACTCAAACAAGGAAGCATTTTCCATAACTCAAAACCTTGAAGAACACAACAGATCAAAAGGAAAACCCATGCTATAAGACACAACACATAATAAGAACAAAACAAATAAGACACAAAGAAAAGCAAGACATAAGACAACTCACACATGTGCATAAGCACTTAGGGAACACAAAGAAAGAAGGACACTATGT
Source organism: Torreya grandis (assembly GCA_037957365.1). Lineage (NCBI taxonomy): Eukaryota > Viridiplantae > Streptophyta > Pinopsida > Cupressales > Taxaceae > Torreya > Torreya grandis. Next base: position 1,044,147 of record JARHVA010005271.1, on the reverse strand, counting down.
ACAAAGGAAAAGGAGAACATTAGTAACAATTCTTTAGATATATCCCATTAACTAGGATATGTAGCTCCTCTCCATCCAAATTTGAGAGTTGGAAAGCATTGTGTTATTTTCATTATGTGATCACATATGGGCCACTCTAAAAAGCATCAAAATTTGTGTGTCTTCTATGTTTGGCCCTATATTCATCCCATTTTAGGACAATGTCTCCTTCTTTGAAGCTCCTTGGTATGGATTTCTTGTCAAAATACTTCTTTGTTTGCTCTTGGTGAGTTATCATGGTGTGTATAGCTTGATTTCTTTCTTCCTCAAGCTCCATCAACTCACATAACCTCACTTCCACGCTATCATTCTCCATCAATTGAAAATAATAGGTAAGATTTAAAGCTGGTAACTTAAGTGAGATAGTAATTATAGCTTCCCTTCCATAGACTATTATATATGGTGAGTTTATAATTGCTCTCTTTGGGGTGATCCTATTAGCCCAAAGGGTTGTCTTCAACTTGGTGTACCAAGTCCTTTGATTTTCCTTCATTATCCTCTTAATGATATTGATTGATTTCTTGTTTGTGGACTCAGCTATTCCATTTCCTTGGGAATAATAGTTGGACGAGGTGCTACAAGAGATGCCATATTTCAAAGCCCATTCAGTTATCCTTATTCCTAGGAAAGATAATGCATTATCTAAAATAATTGTTGAAGGAGCTCAAAACCTTGTTACTATACCTTCATAGAAGTCAAGGACTGAACTTTCATTATCCTCCTTAATAGCTACATCCTCTACCCATCTTGTAAAGTAGTCAATGGAAGTCAACACCCATTTATGACCAGCACTAGAAGGTGGATTGATTAGCCTATGAAATCCAAACCCCATTGCATGAAGGGTTGGTAAACCTAGATTGGATGAAGAGGTAAGGTAGTTATCTTCTATTTTCCACAAAAAAAAAGACTTTTGGCATTTCCTTACCCACTCATGGGTGTCCTTGAACAAACTTGGCCAAAAGTATCTAGCCCTCATTATCTTAGCGGTTGTGGTTCTAGGAGTGAAATGACCACCAATTATTCCATCATGGAATTCAAATAATACTTTATCAATCTGATCTAAATCAAGACACCTAAAAATTCCTTTTTGAATAGCACTCTATCAACCAGTACATAAGGAATGGATTGCAACCTAAAGTACCTTCTCTTGGCCCTATGAAGACCTTATGGACACTCACCAGTTTGAAGGAAGTGGATCACATCTTGTGTCCAATTTCTCATAGATAAAGGTGAAACTATCATAGAGTCATCCTAAATTACCAAAATAGCTTCTTTTTGCTCTTTCAATTCTGAAGTGAGATGCTCACATAGTCTGTTTCCTTTCACTAACTTGGTAGTTTTCATCTCCACATCATATTCCATTACCCCTATGATCCATCCTTCCCTCTTTTCATTCAAATCTATGCTCAACAAAAAGTCTTTCACACTAGGATGAGGCACAAAAATGTGAATCTTGTTGTTAGACAACATATGCCTAAACTTCTTTAAATTCCTTATAACTGAAAGCACTTATTTCTCAACATATATGTACCTTATCTCATAGCCTTCCGAACCTTGACTAAATAAGGAAATAGGCTGTTCAAAATTTTCATCATTAGCTTGAGTAAGAATTTCAAAGATTACCTCTTCATTCCCAAAATTATACATGTTGAAATATTTGGAGAATTTAGGACTTGCAAGGGTAGGAGCTTGGGCAATGGCTTGCTTGATCTCCTCAAAACTTTTTTTCCTTCTTCTTGTCCAAGTGAATATTTATCTTTCCTTAGCATGGAGGTGAAGGTATTGACCAAGTTATCAAAAATATGAATGAATCTCCTTATGACTTTCCAAAGAAACTTTGCAAACCTTTCTTATGTTTAGGCAAAGACAATGCCAAGATGGCATTCACCCTTTTTTTTAATCAATGGACAAGCCTTTCTTAGAAATAATATGTCCTAGTAGTTTGCCTTCATGGAAAAAAAACACACACTTCTTTGGGTTTAAAGAGATTCAAAACTCTCTACACCTCTCAAAAATCTACCTTAGGTGCTTCAAATGATCTTTTTCTTCCTTGGATAAAACTGTCACATCATCAAGATATACCAATACAATGTCATTGATTAATACTTGAAAAGCCATATCCATTACACATTGAAAAAGTATCTCCAGCATTAGACAACCCAAGAGACATTTTCCTATATGCATATGTAACCCATTGAGTAGTAAAGGTTGTCTTATATTGGTCACTTTCCTTTACTGGAATGTGATTATACCCATAATACCCATCAAGGAGAGAAAACCTTTCAATACCAACCATAGTTTACAAGATTTATTCCATGGAAGGGAGTTTTTAATGATCTTTCAAAGATACTCTATTCAAGTCCCTAAAATCACAACACAACCTTATCTCTCATTCCTCTTCCTAATAGAAACTAGGTTTGCCAACCAAGATGAATGCTTAATGGGAAAGATGATTTTGGACTCAATCAGTTTGGTGAGTTCTTTCCTCATGAGAGTCTCAATCTTGGTATTGATTGGCCTTTGCCTTTGACTAATAGGCTTATCATTCTCATCTAACTCTATAGTATGTTGAGATATATTCAAATCAAAACCTTTTAAATCACTATACTCCCATGCAAAGACATCATAAAATTCTTTACATAACTCAATGAAAGCATGCTTCTCTTTGATAGTACATACCTTCCCAAGTGAAAGCAATTTATCTTTGAAAATTTTAACCTTCTCATAGTTTTCTTGCTTGGTAGATATTCTTATCTTCTCTTTCTTCAGTTGGTCATCATCATTGAATATGCTCTAAAGAGTGACTAGGCCTTTAGGAAGTTTGTTAGACTTCAATTACATAATATACCCTCCATATTGTTATTATAGTTTAGGTTGATTCCTAGAAGAAAACTCATCTCCTTATTGTATAAAAACTGTTATTTAATTGTCACTATCAAACCCCTACCAATTAGTGACATCCAGTATGGAGGGCCTTACAATCACTTTTAGATGAGGTTGGTTCTTGTCCTCTTTTATCCCTTTTGGAACATCAAATTGAGCTCCAATTGCTGCAAACCTATCAGCATTATTATTATCTTCTCTTGAGATAGAATTGATGTTGAAGGCTTTTAAATCCTCCTCAATATCCCAAACTCATGCTTATAGGACTTAATCAAAGAGTTTTTTGTCAAGTTTTTCCCTCTAACCTGATTGATAGCAAGCTCGTTATCACTAAACACTTACAATTCTTTGACACCTCTTTTCCTAGCCCATTCAAGGCCATAAATAAATTATTCATAATTTGATACATTACAGGGGCAAGAGAACTAAAATCTGAAAGTTAAAAAATACCTTTCCTTTGAAGGTGAAAACAACATTGCTCCACCATCGGTCCCAATCTTACTTATAGACCCATTAAAGAAGAGCTTCAATAATCCATTCACATCCTTACTTTAATTCATCAAATTAGGCATGAAAGAGTCCTTCTCATGCATATAATAGACTTTAAGACCATATTCTTCAATAAACTTGTAAGGATCATGCTCATAGTTGTCTTCTCCCCACTCATCTAGGAATAAATTAGAAACTCCCTCAAGGGAAGATGATAGAGATTGGTTACTATGGAGTTATTCTTCATCAATGATAGAATAATTAACATTTTCCACCTTATGTAGGTAAGGTTCCAAGTGATCTATATGGATAGGTTCTAACTCAATCTTCACTTTAGTGCCATACTTTGTCATAAACACCATGTAAGAGCAATTAGATACCAAATATCCACTTATCTTGGATGTGAAGTCTCTTGATAAGCAAAGAGTAAAATAGGGAGACAAATCTACCACCACCACATCATGAGAAATTAAAAATGTATGAAAATCATGAAGGATTAAATTTAAACCTTTAACTATCCCCAAATTCTTGGTTGGTGATCCATCCAATTTCAAAACTCCTTTAGTCATTGGCTCATACTTGAGGCCTAACTTATCTTCTATTCATTTGGGCATAACTGATGTGCTTTCTCCACTATCTATGATGCAATTATGAACCAATAATCACCAATGATTATATATAGGTAAAAAGGAGGATTATTCTCATCTTTCTTCACTTGACCATCTATAGATTGAGGTCCATTGACCAAAACCACATTATCATTTCTAGATGGCCCAGCTTGTTTACCCAATCCATGCAATTCCTTTTGGAGTATATCTTTTTGACCTATTAATGTTATAGAATCCCAAAATGAGATGTTCATATGAATCTTCTTCAATTGTTCCACCACATTGATGTAAGGATTACTCACCTTGGGGTTCTCTTTATGAACATTGACACCTTGTGATGTAGCTTCTAGAGATAGAGTTGTAGCAGCTGGCCTAAAATTTGGAATATTATAATTTTATTATAGTTTAGGAGATATATTAGATCCACCTACCATAGGATATGATGTATGAGTCATAATAGGTTCTTGATTGTCTCTTTGAGCTTCATCAACAGCCCTCCTTTTGGACCTAGTATTAGAGGCAACACTAGTATTATGATTGCTTATATTCCTCAAGTAATTAATGGCACAAAACTAACCCTCCAAATGATTTATAAGGGTATCATCAGTCTGAGGTTATCCATTTTCCACCCCTCCTTGCATATATCATTCAAAATTTTAAAATTTGAAAGATTGACTATCTTGCATTACCATGCCTTAATCATGCATCTCATTTGCATAAGCAACGTGCTCTTGACCATTTTCAAAAGATGGATAGTTGGGATGATCCTAGACCAAGTTATTTCATGTGGGGATAAGGGATTTGAAGCATGAGGGATAATTAGTATTATATCTTTGATAAGGCTTGACATGGGTGATTTGGCCTTATCCTTATGCATTATTTTGGAAAGGAGGTATACTTGTTTGCCCAAACTGATTGTATGTTTGATATGGACTACAACTTTGAACTTGTTGTCTTTTGATGGCAACTAACTCATTTGTAAAACTTTGAAGCAAGATTTTAACTTCATGGATTTCATTTTAAGGAGCAATGGCAGGCCTTTCTTGATTAGGCAAAGGGGTTAAATTGGGTAATGCACCTTGAATAGGAGAATGCAAATTAGGGAATAGTGGCATTGGAGGTCTAGGAGCTATCTTTCTTGATTATACCAGATAATTCTCAAAATTTATGGCTATTTTATAGGCATCAAGAAATGTGTTTCCACCCATATATTGAATCATCATGGAAATTTCACTATTCAATGATTTCAAGTAGTACAAAAATACATAGTTTGAGGTTGGCCTCACAAGAGTTAGGATTCTATCCCAAGTTTTTTGGAACCTAGTATTAAAGTCTTTCATGAATTCATGTGGTTCCTTCTTGATTGTGGTCAATTTATTGACTAGAGATAGGCAGTCACTCTTTTCCCCAAACCTATAGTCAATAAATCTGCCAATTCATCCCATGAGCTAATGGAATTTATAGGTAGAGTCCCATACCAATCCAAAACTTTTACTTTAAAAGATAAGGCCAACAACCTAATAGCTACATTTTCTTGGGTTATGTTGAGGATATCATAAAAAATTTATATATTCATAATGTGCTCAATCATAGTAATAGGACAATTCCCACTAAAATATGGGACCCTTTTGAGGGTTGCTCTTAGAATTTGATCATATTGGGCAAGAAGCAAGGGATATGCCCCAATGAAAGGCACAAAAGTTTGTCTTTTATCCATCTTGGAATGATCACTATGGATATTAGAAATGGAATGTAACATAAACTTAGAATCTCTAAACACAAAATATCTTGTATAAGGTTGAGTGTTGACAAACCTAAACCTTTTGGTGGAATATGGAGGTAGTTGCAAAAACTCAAAGGGTTTATCTTTAGCAAAAAATTTAGTTGTCACCTTTGGCATGGAAAATAGGACTAATCATGAACCAAAAAATTGAATTCTTCAGTGAAGTCACCAGGTACTAAATGTAGATGCTTCTTTCATCTTCAACTATGCCAAGACCAACACCAACCTTGAACAATATTTTCAGACTTGGAAGTCCCAACGAGTGTGCCAAAAACTATTGATACTTGGATTTTCACCCTTGAGGAGATGCTTAAATCTCCTCATCCAAGTGGCACCATGGAGATATTTCTGTTGCTATGTGAGATAATATTGAGAAATGAATCTCTAGATAAGGAGCTAGCTCCCTTGATGCACCTTTAAATCTCTCTAACTTAATAATTTAGATATGAAAAGGGATTAAGAAAAATTACTGAGAAACTAAATGGTGATGTACAAATGTATAATGTCCTCCCAATTGACTAAAACTACTACTTAAAAACAAATAAAGTGTTTTTCACACAAAACTCACAACTCAAGATTCATTATTTCATCAATGTTTCATATGTTAGATTCGAGAAGGTATATGATTCTTAGGAATGAAAATAATGATTCCACAAAGGGATAAAATCATGGACCACTTCTAGGATATCTCTACACTTATAAAAGAATACTAGCAAAGACTTGCGACAATCTCCTTTCTATAAGTTGGTAGACCATCAGGAGTATAAGCTAGAAAAGACAATCCTTCACTAGACTAGACCAACAAGATTCAAGTCATAACTCAATATTATAGTATATGAGTGGTAACAACATTTGTATATTTCTTTGAGAGTTCTTCAAGTATAAATCTAGCTAGAGTTTTCCCAATAACTAGTAGACACTACTCAAATAATCTGAGAGAATACAAATTATAGCTTTGAGAGTAAGAATAAGCAAATGAAGTACAAGGGTCACTTAGACATGTGTCACCTTGAGAGAATCAGTTAAATTTGCATGTGGAAGAAGTGTGGGGCAATCCATGCCAAGTCAAGAGGTCTAATTTTCTAAAACAAGTCATGATAAAGGTGAAAAGTGGTAAAAAACCTTCAAAATTGGCATAAGAAACTACCTCTATCAAAGACCATCCATGAATGTTTGAAATTGAAAATAGGAGAGTTGACACATAGCACTATTTGAGGGAAATAGAACTCAAGGTGATAGTAAGAAAATGCTCCTTCTAACTTCTAGCTATCCTCTAGATAGATGTGTTTTTCAATTTTATGGAAGCTCCCTGATTTGGGTCAGTTACTAGCAACAACTCAAACCATTGACCTGTCTATTTTTCACTTGTTTTGTCTACACTAGATGCTCAAGATCTTGCCATTTGTTACCTTTATATTTACTCTCAGGTTCATGCCAAGTCTTTTTAACTCTAATGGATATTTTCCACAATCTAAAATTGATGTTTATGGTGCCATCACCTTCCTTATTCATTTGAAACATTCCCTTCGACTTAAGTTTCTTTTGATCTTTTTCCAAGTGTTCTTTAACTATGGAAAGTGCCTTGCAAATCATGAAAAGTACCCTTTAAGGACCTCTGCATGGTAAAATTTTGCTTAAAAGATATCTATTAGGGAAATTATTTGGGGCACTTAGCTTCAAAGGTGTCCTTTAGAAAGATTTATCTTGACCACTTTTCTCAAAAAAAATCCTTTGAGCTTTTTGGTTTTGACCATTTCTACGGACAATTTTCCCGAACAAATTCCTTTGGACATTTTGTTTTGGCATTTTCTCTTGAGAGAATTCATTCGGCTCCTTTTTTTGCTTTAATTTCTTTAGGATATCTAATGACCTTTTGGCTTTTGAAAATAAACCATTTGGTTCTTTGAAATTTTCTTTTAGGTTTCTTGAAGTGGACCTTCAAAACTCTAGAATGACCCTTTGATAATTTGAAAAATAGCTTTCCTAAAAAGAAACATGCCCTTTAGGGAAATCAAAAAGTATTGTAAACTTTTATAAAATGACCCCTTCAAATTCTTTCAAATGACCCTTTGGCTATTTGAAAAATACCCCTTTCAAAAAATTTCAAGTGACCTTCAGAAAAGTTGTAAATGACATTCAGAAAAGTTGTAAATGACCCCTTCGGCTTGAAAAGATCCTTTCAAAAAAGTTGCAAGTGCCCTTCATAAAATTTGTAAATTTCCTTTGTAAAATTTACAAATGACCTTTGAAAAAATTTCAATTGACATTTTCAACTTGAAAAGATCCTTTAGGGAAATTGTGTGAACAATTTTCCCAAAGGAATTAGTCTTTGTCTTCAGGAAATCTATCTCGAACAAATTGTTTGAAACAATTTGGCACTTGGCCAAATGAAAAGTCTATAAAAAATAACACTTAGTCAAAAACAAAAGACCTGAAAGGATTACTATACAAAGGCTTAATAAAATACTAAAATAAAACTTTTTGAAAGAATTGAACTTGTATATTTATTATAGGCTTTGTATAGAACACTTCTTCTGAATGAAACCTGTATACTAGACCTAGCCAAAGGTATAGACTTAGGTGGCTAAGTTTTCAAATAGGGTTACCTAATTTTGGCCTAAAAGGAAAAAAATTTGTCAACATATCCATTACACATCATGATACAATTGAAGCATAAAGTGCACTACCAATAATAAATTATTATTACCCTTAGATGAAGCCCTTATGATGACACTTGGTATGATACCTTGACTACAAATCTACTCCATCAATGCTTTTAAGTGGTTGAGAACACTGAATGATGATGGAATGTGTTACAAAGTTCTTGAATATAATCCCACTAAGTGTAATAGAACTGTTAACTCATAAAACGACACCCTTAAGAGAAGAGTATTCAAACCTCTTTAGGTTTGGGGTAACATGGGATTGGTCCAAGGTTATGGGTGACCTATAGATAGACTAAACCTCTTATTTATGGGGATATATCCTCTAGTACATCAATTGATCTCAATTCCTAAGACCACCAACTTGGTGATGAAAAGGGATATAATGAAAACATGAAAGGAAACCTATGCTACTAGAGCTAATACATCAATATGATGTGTCCACTCTATTTGACCTTAAAACAACACCAATGAATAATACATGAACTAAACCACTCTCTCCAAGGCTTCTAACCATTAATTTTTCACGTAGAGGTTGTACTAAATGATCAAAGCTTAAGGGATATGAATATAATGCCTAATTTAAATACACTTACTGATCAAATACCACTCTAATATTAATAACTAAAACCCTAACACACGATGTGGCCTATATAAAACCATTTACTAGTAACTAGGTGAGAATAAGGACCTATAAATGAGAATAAAATTTCACAACATTTGCAAATCAACAAGCATAAACACACTAAAATAGTCCTTCATTACTTTAATAGGTTTACAAAGTACAAACTTGGGTAGAATCTCTTCATACCCAGTAGTGGGATCATTATAATAGCATTCTAGCCTCATTTTATAGGACATGAGCAAGAGATAAGAATAATATTGGTGTATAGGTGTGTAAAATATTCATAATGGTCATAATTCACTTTAGACAATAGTTACAAGCAGGCTCAATAGCCCCATAATTTCACCATGTGTTGTCTTGACTAGTTGATGTCCTTTAATGAGAGTATGACATAGAGATAGACTAGTGGAGGCTAATTAAATTTTGTTTAACTTCATATAAGTCATGGCCATGACATCTTTGTCAACTATCTCATCTCATGATAGTTAAAAAGGTGGCATCATGGTCTAATTATCCTCTATGGATCACTAAGTAGCCTAACTTCCCCTTTTACATGTTGACTAAGCTTAAGAAACTACCCCATCCTTTATTATGAGTGTGAATTATGTCTGATCTCCTTCATTAGGTATTTACATGGTTGTTCATGACCCTAAAATTACTCACTTATCATCCCTCCACACTAAGAAACATCTCTCTTAGCTATCTACATAGTCCTACTAGGCAACTAGATCTAGTCATTTGATGTTTGTTGCTTGGATGGACATGAAACCTGCATAAGACCTTGGGAATGGGTATATGAGTGTGTCTTTGGTATGAATGAACATGTTACATCATTATATGTTCCTTATCAATAGTACACACCTATAACTTTTGCTTACTAGGGTGATTAGATCACCTTTCACTAGCCTTCTTGGATTGGCCCTTTTACTCAAACTTGTAAAATCATTTCTAGAAGCATATGAGAGCATTTTGTAATTTTAAAATATGTAATACACTTCAAACTACCCTCATAAAAGACTTTAAACTATTTATCATGCTCAAAACTCTTTTTTGTCCCTAAACCTCTATAAAAGTATAGTTTTTGATGAATCCATATAGGTGTCTGTATAAAAAATGGTCTGACTAGGACCTCCTCAAAGTGAATTATGAGTTTTACTTGTATTTTAATCCATTTAAATGCATTTGAATGAAATTTCTTCAATATTTCTTCCATCGAGTCTCTTAACAATTATTCATAGCCCTAAGGGATTAAATTTCAAAAAAAAATCCAAGAACTTTGATTACACAACCCCCTTAAACCTTCCCTAGCTGGTTAGGACCCCATGCATCTTATTCATATAGTTCCAACATGGAGAAAGTTACTCTTAAGCTCAAAACTTTGCATTCTAGGAGGTCGATGGAGATAAATAAGGTACAGAGGAGTAAAATGTGTTTGTTTTGCATTTTAAATCTTCTTAGGGGTATATGACAACCCACCAATCATGTCTCCATTTATTTTTTTCCATCTCTCAACCTGGGTCCTCTACAACCCCATTATCTCTTACCTAGGGTTTGTAGGCTTCTATGCCAGTTTGACCCTAAAGTCACACAACTTGAGTTTTTTCCTATTGGCCTAAGTCCCAAATTTCCAAACTTACCTTACAACATTTTTTACCCTCCCTTTCTAATTATTTCAACCCTCAAACACCCCCCAAGCATGCATACGTTATTCATTTTCAATCACAAACCTGTGACTAGATATTTAGGCCTACTAGGCCTAATTAGAATTAGGCCACTAGGCTCTTATTACCTCTAAGGGCTAGACCAATTCAATGGAAATAATGAGATCATTTTTTAAAAAAAATAGATGCCCTATTTTTAATCTTGCATTTCACCTCTATGCATGGTTCAACACTCTCCTCTTCACTCTACATGTCTGTCTATTTAGGCCAAATTAAGCCATTAGGCTCTCTATTGCCTCAAAATACCAAATCACTCATTATGAAATAATAAGATTAAGATAATAAGTTAGAGACCTTAATTCTACTCTCTCAGTATCCACTTCTATATAGGGTTCAATATTCACCTTCCTTCATAAAGGATTGGTGCTTGTAGGTGTTTTATGTCCCCTAACTGTGTGAGAGTGACCCTTTCATTTGGATTCCTTTATAACCCTAACATTTGTTTTCATACCTTGTTAAGATACCTTTAATATCTTCATTACCTTACTTGACTCCTTGTAGGCTTCATTTTCAATGTCACAGTACATACTACATCTACATTTTTGGAGATAGGGTTGAAGGCTCTTCATTATACTTTTATATCCTTACTAGGCATGTGGATGTTTATTACGGTATATTGAGTGGTATAAATATATGATTATGGTCCCTTTGATTATCTTGGTCTCTTAGTATTTATCTAGCCTACCTCACACTCATTCATCTCTATTTTCTCATGATTGCCTGTATGTAATAGTTGACACCCTTGACCATGTATGAAAGGTGAGAGATGAGGTTATTCTTCAATTGGGGCCTCTAAAATTTTGATAAGGTTGATCACCATTTGAGAAGTGTATCCAATCTCTATATACAATATTTTCTATGTCATCTAGTTCATTAAGAATAGCATAATCAACCACTTAGTCCTCACCTTGTTTGCAGTCCATTATGTGCTTATAAGCCCATTACTTTAATAATCAAAACTTGAAAAGTGACCTATAATTTTTCATCTTTCTTTATCTAAGTGGGATGAGGTTTTGAAGAGGTTTTCTTGTATCTAAACTCATCTTGTCTCTTCAAACCCCAAATTTGTCTAATGGACTGCATTGAGCCTCAATAAGTTCCCTACGTATGGATGATTGTAGTTGCCTTCTTAAAGTGCCCCTGATGTCATCAATAAAGTATATTGTGTAACTTTCTTCAAGTTATAATGGATAATCATTATTAGAAGGGATCAATTCTTCATTGGTCTCTTGGAAATCATAACTCTCAGGGTACTAAAAATCTCTCTTAGACTCCATAAGGTAGTTAGTTCTCTTAAACATGTTTGTTTAACTTGTCTTGATGCCTCTTTTGCCTTCTATAACACCTCGATGCTCTCAAATGTAGCATAGGGTATTTTAGTATATTTCATTCATTTTTATTAATAAATAAACTTACTAAAAATAGAAATAATGATACAAGATTTTAAATGGATACATATGATGGAGGTTTCACACCATTGATCCATCAAAGTGGGAACTCCTTTTAGGCTAGGAAGGATTACCTGCACATAAGAGACAACTCAAAAAAAATTGATTAATAGTATAAATGAGTGGGCTACCTACTAATAGACTAGTTTCAAGAAGTGGTACAGTTCCTTAAGAGGATGTTAACCCACTATTTTATGCAATCAATTGGATAATGTAATAATATAAATTAAAATAAAGCATATGATAATACAAATGTGATACTAAAATGAAATGGATTAATCTATTGCACAGATGTAATCAAATTGTTCATTCTAATAAGTTATAGATGAATCTTCCTATTCTTATATTACTTCTAATTGTTTAATGACTACATCTAGATTAGAGGTAAAGATAATTGCACAAATTCCTATCTCAAAGTAAATATCATTTTGATCTACAAATAATGGGTGAAATACTATGGGTAAATCATAGATGGAAGCCATGTCACATATAATGCCTAGAAATGTCATCTACAAACACAGATTCATGATTTTAAGACCAAAAATAGCTAATTAAAATTACTTAGGACTGCTAAATTAGCTTTATATTATAGACAAAAAATAAAAACTCAATAATCGACGATGATTATCTTAGAATCATTATTAATTATACTATTCAGTGTTGATTCATGTAGGAATCGTCATTGATCCTAACAGTGGCGAAAGAAAGCTCAGGATGGGGCCTAAAGGAGGGATTTAAGGGAATCTAAATGGATTTAGGAATAATTAATGATTATATAACTAGACTAAGGGTGATAAATAGAACATAAACAAATAATATAGGAATGAGAATATATTCAAATGAGCAATATACTTACCTTTGAAATGCTTTTGGTATTACATATAATTATCATGTTGATTAGGATACTCTTAACCTTTGAATGAGTAAGGATGAACTGAGATAGGTATGTCATTCTTTCATAGTTTTAAGCATGAAATATACTGAGAGGGGGGTGAATAAGTATACTATATATCTTTTAATTAATCTGATTTCTTTTCTTTAACCACTTAATCATACATTCAAGATATGTAATAAAACTAAAACATTAATATGCAACACAAGAGAGAGAGAGAGAGAGAGAATTTTTACGTGAAAACCCAAAGTGGGAAAAACCATGGAGAACAATATTAATTATATGAATAAGCACCAACTTAAATTACAAAGTTTGAAAGCACCAACTTGCAAGAGCACCAACCACTTTGTTGAGCACCAACATAGCAACTATTTGTGAGCACCAACCCACAAGAGCACCAACCCCTCTTGTGCATAAAACATAACTATCTCTCAATGTTGCTTACTCAATAAATGATATAACTCTAAAATATCTCTTTCTTTTCTCTCCTCTAAAAAAAATACAAACCATGCGCTCTCTTGCATATTAAAAATGGCTTCTCAAGCCTTTATTTATAGCTTTCCAAATGACCTTTGGCATTCACCCTTTGTGACCCTTCAATACTCATATAAAATGGAACCAAAATTGGATGACCCTTCATATCCTTGCATTTGAAAAGTCACATGGTGACCCTTCATAAAAAAATGCATCTTTTCCTCTTTTGTCTTTATCTTGGTGACTTTTTGTATTCTTCAAAGTGTCCCTTCATGGAAAAATGCACCATACCCTCTTTTTTCTTCACATGGTGACTCTTGGAATTCCTCAAGATGACTCTTCATGAGAAAATTCATCCTATTCCTCTAAAATTTGACTTCTCCATAGGCCCTCTTTTGACTTATATGCAACCAAAAATATATTCATTAATATTAAATAAATATAAACACACATTAGCTAAGATATGAATATTAAAAATGCCATTAAATACAATGGGACCTTTATCACCAATACTAGACCTTTAACATCAATAACAATATTTCCAATAATCTCCCCCTTTATCACTAATGACAACCTCAAATTGAAACTATCAGATCTTGAAACCTACACTACACATGCCAACCTACACATACTGTCATCTAAAAAACATATAGTAACTCCCCCTTACTATATCAACCTATACCTATTCCTTGTACCTTTTCTTGCACCTATTTTTTCACTTGTACCTATACCTATACCTATTTCTATTTTTCTCTCCCTTTGACATCAATGGCCAAGGGCCTATCCTGGAGCTAACACTTAGCTCCCCCTCAATTGATGTTGATCCTCAATGGCAAGAAGTAAAATAAATTACTCCCAACTTCTCCCATAGATACTCAAATGTGTCTTTTTATAGTGCCTTTATGAAAATATCTAAAATCTTCTCTATAGTACTGATATATTCCATTTTAACCTATTGATCTACAACCTGCTCTCTCAAGAAGTGATATCTGGTAGGAATATGTTTTGTTCTTGAATGAATCACTAGATTCTTTGAAATATTAATAGCACTTATGTTGGAAACAAATAGACATAGGCTCATCATATTTTACCTTCATATCTTCTAAATTTTGTTTTATCCAAAGCACTTGAGTACAATACAATACCATTACAATATATTCTACTTCAGCTATAGAAAGTGATACTAAATTCTACTTTTTGCTTAGCCATCATACTGAGTTATCACCGAGAAAGAAAGATCCTCTACTTATACTCTTTCTATCATACAAACAACGCCCAATCTGAATCTATATAAGCAATCAAAATGAAATCTATGCCTATGAAATACCACAATCCATAATCCAATGTCCACTTGATATATTTGAATATTCTCTTTACCAACTAAACATGACTATCTTGTAGAGATAATTGATATCTTGAAACCATACCTATTATATGCATGATATATGGCCTCGATGATATCAAATATAAAAGACTACCAATCATAGATCTATACAAAGATTGATCTATAATATGTGAATCTTCATCCTTATTCACCTTATTTTTTGTACTCATTGGTATGCAAACTAGTACACAATCCTCAAAACCAAATTTCTTCAACATTTCCTTGACATATTTACTTTGATATGAAAATTATTTTATCTGACTGACATATTTGCAACCCTAAGAAAAATGGCATTTCTCCAAGCATAGACATCTCAAATTCTTTTTGCATATTATCAAAAAATTATTATATAATCTTTTCATTGTTTCTTCCAAAAATGATGTCATCAACATATACCACAACAATCAATTGATGCTCTCCTTTTGTTTTGATGTAGAGATTACTATCATAAAATCTTCTCTTGAAACCTTGATCCTATAGGTACTTATCAAGTCTTGCATACCAAGCTTTAGAAGCTTGTTTCAATCCATACATTACTTTATTTAATCTGCATACATGGCTACTAATATTTGAGATAATAAATCCCTCAGTCTACTCAATGTATACTTCTTCTAGATTCCCATTTAGGAAGGTAGATTTGACATCCATCTGAAACACTTTGAAATTTTTAAACCCTACATATGCAATAAACATTATAATAGCCTCTCATCTTGTCACTGGTGCAAAATTTTATTCAAAATCTATTCCCTCAATCTGAGCATATTCTTTACATACTAGTCTTACTTTATCCCTAGTTACTTCTCTATTTTTTCATTCAACTTATTTTTGTAAACCCATTTTGTTCCTATCACATTGTGATATTTTAGTCTAGGCAGTAATTCCCAAGTATCATTCTTTTCTATTATATTTAATTATTCATCTATTGCCTTAACCCAATGCTTCTCATGTCTATCTTCTAAAAAAGTTCTAGGCTAATTTTTGGATAACAAAGATAAATTAACTTGCTCATATTCATTTACCATCATTCTTCTGGTGTGAATTTCTTCATTTATATCCCTGATGATGTCACTTTAATTATGATTTTTATGGACATATTTGGATGGAGTTTTAGTGTCCCCTTTTTTTCTTCTCATCTTCATCTAATTCTTCAAAATCTTCCTCTTCAATGATTTCAAGAATGTCTATTGGATTATTGATTCTTTACATTCCTTCTTGTTCTATCCTGACACTTATAATTTCAACTATTTTCTTGGTTCTTTTGTTATAACATGTATAAGCTTTACTTTTTCAAGAATAACCAAGAAATATACCTTCATCTTCTCTAGATTCAAACTTACCCAATTTTTCATTGATTCTCTTTATGAAGCATCTACTACCAAAAACTCTAAAATAATCAACTATTGTTGGTTTGTCTTTCCATAGCTCATAAGAAGTCTTGTCACTATTGAATCTCAATAATTATCTAATTTGAATATGCATTATTTTAGCAATTGCCTCTCTCCAATATTTATCTAGTATTTTGGATTCATTTAGCATTATCCTTGCCATCTCCTAAACTATTCTATTTCTCCATTCAACTACTCCATTTTTCTATGGAGTTCTAGCTACTGAATAATGTCTCTTTATTCCATGGTCTTCACAAAACTCAATAAACTAATTTGACATGAATTCTCCTCCTTGATCTGATCTTAGGCACTTAATCTTCAAACCAGTTTCATTCTCAACTAATGCTTTGAGTGCTTTGAAATGTTTGAAAGCTTCTAATTTTTTTAAACATTACCCAAGTCTTATGTAAAAAATCATCAATAAAAAACATGAAATATTTCTCACCTTGAGTACTTTGAGTTCTTAAAGGTCCACACAAATCAGTGTGAACAAGCTCTAATATTTGAGTGGTCGAGTACTCTTTTGTTTTGAACCACCTTCTGGCCTACTTCCCATGCTGACAAAGTTCACAAAGCATGTTGGATGGCTTTGTAATCTTTGGAAGATTTTTAACTACTTCTTGTTTATTTTGACAATATTGTCAAAATTTATGTGTCCCATTCTCTTATGCCATAGCCAACTTTCTTCAATCTACCTCAAATAACATCTTTGACCTTTGATGTTTGATAACATATACAAATTATTGCCTATTCTCTGAGCATCTACAACCAACACATCTGAATCTTTTCTCCTAATTTCACAACCTTATACATAAAACTTTAGTATGTGCCCCTAATCACACATTTAAATTACACTCAAAAGATTATTCTTAAGACCTTATCCATACAAAACATTTTTAGTTTTAGTTCTACCATTATCCAAACTTAGTGTACCTTTTCTAGCAATTCTAGCAGTACTATTATCTCTAAATTTCACTATGCCACCATTGATCTTCTTCAAGGTTATGAACTTACTCTTGTCTCTAGTCATGTGCCTCAAACATCCACTATTAATAAACCATGGCTTTTCTTTGTTTCTTACATGCAAAGCTATCTGGACCAACATAGACTTTTTAGGTTGTTTCTTCTACCATGAACCTATTTAAAATTTCTTCTTAATGAATAGAGCCTTAAAAATACAGTCCTTCTTGACTGACTCAAACACACTTATATAATATTGGGCTATGTGTTTGAAGTTATTGCACTTGTAACATATTATGGCCTCTTCATTAAATCTTAATAGAGGAACAAAATAGTTGTGGCTTCTATTTGACTCTGCATGAGTTTCCTTCTTATTTCTAAAATTGTTAGCCTTTTTTTGACATTTTATTTTATTATAACCATATCCTTACAATAAAAATAGTAACCATAAAAATAGGACCTATTCTTTTATCTCTAACCTAATTGCCTTTTTTAACTCTATTCCTTCTAGTCTTCTTTGTTTGAGATGTCCTCTATATTATTAACTTCTTCCCTTTTTATTTCCACATTTGTAATAGCTTTAGCATAGTTCTTTCCTTTTTCTATGTTAACCTTGTCTATGGCCTCCCCTTTCTCTTTTTCAAATATGATACCTATCTTATTTGGCATTGATCTTTGATTTTCTAATATCTTATTCAACATATTAGTGTTATTATTAAATTTTGAATCATTTGTTGCTCTATCATTGATTGCTTTATTTGTTTTTTCAAGATCTACTTTTAAAGAAGCAATTTCAATAACATACCTTTCACATTCATCACTTATTTTTTGTAACTATGTCATTAGATATGTTTCATTTTTCTTGGCTTCTTCAAAGTGTGCTTGTAGATCTTCAATTGTTTCCTTTGACTCATTTTCATTTTTCTTGATTTGGAACATTAATTTTTTATTCTTCTTCTTAAGAGCTTTTAACTCTTCTAAGGCACAAACAAGTTCTCCTTCAATATTCAATTCAACTCCATTTTTTTTTTCTTCTTGATCATATGTACTTTTTCTTGTAAAGGCATCTTCATGTATGACCATGAATAGAATCTCTTCTTCTTCTAAATCACTGACTCTACTATCTTCAACTGAGCTAGGATATTTATAATACAAACTCTTCTTCTCAAATCCCTTCTTGAATTTTCCATTGAAATTCTTCTTGTATGTATATTTTTCTTCTTCATTGTAACCATTACCCTTATATAGGCACTTAGCTATAAAATTTCCAATCTTTCCACAATTAAAACATTTAAAAGGTAATTTTCCTTGATATTTACATGTGCCCTTTTTTAGCTTGCAAATGAATAGATCTCTGTTGTCATATTCATCATCGCTAGAACTATCACTTGATTCTTGAATCTAAGCCTTCTCTTTATTTGATATCTTGAAAGTAAATTCTCTCTTTGAGGGTTTCTCTTGTTTAGTCTACATATCATAGGTCATAAGAATACCATGTGACTCATCCATCTTTAGCTTGGATAAATTCTTCATCTCTTCAATTGTCAAAACTTTTACATCATATCTCAATGGTAGGGATCTAAAAACTTTTTGTACCACAATTGATTATTCTAACTTTTCTCCAAGACCTTGAATCTGATTAACCGTTTGATCAACCCACAAAAGATAACTTGTTATATTTTCTTCCTCTTCCATATTCAAACTATCTTTTGAAAGTCTGAAGCTTAGCTTGTAGAACCTTTCCATCACCTTTGTAAATCTTCTCAAGTTTTACACAAGTTTCATGAGTAGATTTACATTGCATAACTTTAACAAATTTTGATTCACATAAAATATCATTTAAAGCTTTAGCATTATTTTCACTTGCCTTCTTTTCTACCAGAGTAGTTAAGTGTCTGTGGCTCTTCATATTCCTCCACCACTGCTTTCCAAATGTTGAATCCAAGGGCCATCAAATAAGTCCTCATCTTTGTGCTCCAAAAATCATAATTTATCTCATCAAATAAAGGTGCCTTATTTTTATAAAAACATTCATGTGATCTAGCCATCATGTTTTCCTTGATCTACCTTTAAGCTATAAAACTTTTTCAAAAAGGAACCTTCTCTGATACCAATTTTTAAGCATGAAATATACTAAGAGGGGGGTGAATTATTATATTATATATCTTTTACTTAATCTAATTTATTTTATTTAACCACTTAATCACACATTCAAGATATGTAATAAAATTGAAATAATAATATGAACCACACAAGAGAGAGAGAGAGAGAGAGAGAGAGAGACAATATTTTTACATGGAAATCCAAAGTGGGAAAAACCTTGGAGAACAATCTCAAGTATATGAATGACCACCAACTCAAATTACAAAGTTTGTAAGCACCAACTTATAGGAGCACCAACCCCTTTCTGAGCACCAACCCATAGGAGCACCAACCCTTTGTAAATATTTGTGAGCACCAACCCATAGGAGTACCAACCCCTCTTGTGTATAAAACACAACTATCTCTCAATGTTGGTTACTCAATAAATGATAGAAATATATAATATCTCCTTATTTTCTCTCCTCTAAAACAAATACAAACCATACACTCTCTTTCATATTACAAATGGCTTCTCAAGCCTTTATTTATATCTTTCCAAATGGCCTTTGGCATTCACCTTTTGTGACCCTTCAATCCTCATGCAAAATGGCACCAAACTTGCATGACCCTTTGTATCCTTGCATTTGAAAAGTCACATGGTGACCCTTCATAAACAAATGTATCCTTTCCTCTTTTGTCTTTATCTTGGTGACTTTTAGTATTCCTCAAAGTGTCCCTTCATGAAAAAATGTGTCATACCCTCTTTTGTCTTCACATGGTGACTATTAGAATTCCTCAAGATGACTCTTCATGAGAAAATGCATCCCATTCATTTTTTGTCTTTAGCCCTTCTCCATGGGTCCTCTTTTGACTTATATGCAACCAAAAATATATTCATTAATATTAAATAAATATTAACACACATTATCCTAGATATGAATATTAAAAACACCATTAAATTCAATGGGGCCTTTATCACTAATACTAGACCTTTGAAATCAATGACAATATTTCTAACACATAGGTATCTTAGGATAATTTATTTAGAATTTTAGTATACAAATTTTGGATCCATTTTCTTGAGGATGGTCTGAGTTTAAATTGATGTTGATCCCAATAGGATTGATGATGATCATGAGGATTGGTATCGATCCAGTCTAAGTTTACCAAGTTAATTCAAACAAATCTAATTCATTATGTTAAACTTAGTCCTAGGCTAATTTTGATGAAGTTTGGATATTGACAAGTTGTTAAGAGGTTAAAACAACATACTTATAATACATTTGAGGAGATTTGGCTAGATTTAGGGAGGGTTAATTAGTTACCTATGTTAGGAACCCCTTATCCAACGGAAGCACAATTGATTACTTTCTTATAAGCAATTAAACATGGAATTATACCAGAATGATTAAGTAACTAGAAACTTGAGATAGCAAAGAATTTGAGAGACAATACACACTCTTGTATTAAATACTACTAGAAGAAAATACAATAAGGAAGATGCCACTTCTTCCTCCACCTCAAAGGCTTGCCACACCTCAAGACCTTCTTCCCTCTCTCTCTTGCTCAACACAACCAACTCAACAGCCTGAGTTGTTATCCCCACCTTGAATACTTCAGCTGATCTCCTTGACCTTACACTTGTAGATCTCCTTAACCTTGCTTCAATGCTTCAATACTTTACTTGCTTGCTTGATTTACAATACATGCCTCATGGGTCTTTAAATAGAATCCCATGCATACAAAAATAGAACTCTAATTACAATAATTAGACACACAGCTCGTGACTATTAGTCATTTAACATGAAAACACTCACTTCACTTAACTGACTATTTGTCAACAGTAGTTCTAGAATGCCACAGGCAACCGATGTCAGTCCCTGTCTGTTTGGTGCTGACCAACGTCAGCCGACTCCTTACCGACACCAGTTGCCTTCTGCACTGGTCATGACCAACATCGGTCATGCTGTCAATGCTAGTACTTCTGGATCTTCAGCAACCTCCCTTCTTCATGTCTGCAATAGTTGAAGCTTTTAGCTCCATACCCTAATAATCTCCCACTTGGAGATAAATAGCTGTAATTGTACCTGTACCTATACACCATCTACTTTATTCCCTTGGCTCTGTATCCCTCTTCAACATCACTCTTGAAGACCAACCACCACAAAACCTGTGATGATAAACCTGTCACTTATGCTAAAAGAATTTTGTTGCTCCCAAATTCTTCATGACATACTTTTGAACCAACTCTACCCTTAGCTCAAATAACTCCCTGTATATGAAACCCTGCAACAAGAAACACAATACAGTAATAGGATAATGTAGCTAATATTATCCAACCTGGTAAAGATAAAAATACAATGGTCAAACCTCCATTGTCCTGTAGCCTAATCAAGACCACATACCATAGCCTTTTGTCTCACGTGTCCATCCACTCTCTTCTCTAACATGGGAATCCATCCCTCATCCAGTGCTTTCTTCCAGCTAACAACTCCACCAACAAATACCTATTTGGTTCTTCTCCAAGGACTCACACTCCTCATCCATGCTAAGTTCCCACTATTTCTAGATTCTACCTGCATTGCTTCTTCCATCTTCCTAGTTCTTGACCATCAGTAAGTAATATAAAGAAGGTGAACAATGAATATGAGGTTCACTTACCCTTTCTGACCTCAATATGGGCATTTGAGACTCCTTGATAGCTTGTTGTCCACCCAACATCCATTCCAGTGACTGATCTTAGCCATCTCCCAGTCTGCTCCCGACCGATTTTGGTTCCCTGCACTGACCCTGACTACCAACATCATTTCCTTGGCCGATGCTGGTGTCCCCCCTACCAATGTTAGTCCCTGCCTAACCGATGTTAGACTTCTCTACCCGACTCTATCGACCTTGCTGGTCTGCACATGCCCGATGTCGGTATCTGCCTGACCGACGTCGGTCCCAAGTGACTGACATCGGTGTCTGTGTGTTCTTGTAAGTGATGAAATATTCATTTTTGAGCTCATCTTGGATCAAACCTTTGTCCATACTACCTTGCTCAGAATTATTTAGCCCCTATGACTGATCTTTGTCCTTCATCTCCTCCATAAACACCAAGGCTTCTTTGTTCCTATCAAAAGCATCAAATTTCCTTTTCCTACAATGAACTCTATCTATGCTTTCTGAATCTAAACACATACCTTTTGAATCAAGAACATCCATTCCCTTCTTATTCATGTGACCAAGCCTATCAAGCCACATCTTCAAATCTACAGTTGAAGTAGATAAACCAGAAGTAGAATCAGTAATACAAGTAGATAAATAAAGAGTACCTACTTTCTTACCTCTAGCTAAAACAAGTGCTCCCTTGGTAACCTTCCAAGAATCTACTATGAGGGTTATTGTGCATCCCTCATCACCCAACCTTCCTATAGAAACCAAACTCTACTTCAAAACTGGGACATGCATGACCTCCTTCAACACCCATGTGTTGCCCATCTACAATCTCAGCTGCACTTTCCCTTTGCCAACTATTTGACAAGGCATACCATCCCCCAAATAAAGCACTCCAAGGTCTCCCTATTCATACTCGTGGAACAAATCTCTGTTTAGGGATGCATGAAAAGAAGAACCAAAATCTAAAACCCAAGATCCTACCTGACTATCCAAAGAAAGTATGAGAGCATCTTATACCACAATATTTGCATCCTTTGCTTCTTCATTACCTTCATGTTGATTCTCTTTATCCCTCAAACAACACTCCTTCTTTGTGTGTCCTCTCTTTCCACAAAACCAGTAGGTGACACCTCTGGACTCGGATCTCCTTCCCACCTTCGACCTTGATTTCCCTTGCTCTACCTTCTCTCTTTTCCTTCCCCTGCTTTCTGCACTTAGAGCATTCCCTGATGATTCACCTGTGCTTCTCCTGCATATTTCTTCATTAAATATCACACTCACAACATCATCAACTTTTAAGATTTTAGAAGCAAATGCAGAATTACTTACTGTCATAACCAAACTATCCCAACTTTCAGGTAAGGAGCATAAAATTAAAAGAGCCTTTACTTCATCATCAAAAACAATATTGACTGAAGATAACTAGTTTACCAAACCATGGAAATCACTAAGATGAGTATGTACCAATCCACCTTCCTGCATTTGCAAAGTAAATAACTGCTTCATAAGAAATACCTTATTAGAAGCTGAGGGCTTTTCATATAAATTTGCCAAGGATTTTAACAACTCTTTCGTTGTCTTACACTGTGATAAGTTGGAAATCACAGACGATGCAAGGCTCAACCTTATGGAATCGAGAGCCTTCTGATCAAGAACACTCCATTCTTCATCCTTCACATCTGTGGGCTTGCATGCAACCCCACCCAATGGTAAGTATAAATCCTTTTGATACAGATAATCCTCTATCTACATCCTCCAATGTTGATAATTCTTGCCGTTAAACTTCTCCATTCATAGCTTACTTTCTTTTGTGATTGCTAAACTCCCACTCAATCAAAAATCCTATGGATGACCTGTAATCAACAAACAATAACCTGCTCCCTGCAAATCGTAGCTCTGATACCAACTGTTAGGAACCCCTTATCGAACGAAAGCACAATTGATTACTTTCTTATAAGCAATTAAACACGGAATTATACCAGAATGATTAACTAGAAACTTGAGACAGCAAAGAATTTGAGAGACAATACACACTCTTGTATTAAATACTACTAGAAGAAAATACAATAAGGAAGATGCCACTTCTTCCTCCACCTCAAAGGCTTGCCACACCTCAAGACCTTCTTTCCTCTCTCTCTTGTTCAACACAACCAACTCAACAACCTGAGTTGTTATCCCCTCCTTGAATACTTCAGCTGATCTCCTTGACCTTACACCTATAGATCTCCTTGACCTTGCTTCAATGCTTCAATACTTTACTTGCTTGCTTGATTTACAATACATGCCTCATGGGTCTTTAAATAGAATTCCATGCATACAAAAATAGAACTCTAATTACAATAATTAAACATGCAGTTCATGACTATAATTAGTCATTTAACATGTAAACGCTTGCTTCACTTAATTGACTGTTCGTCAACAACTATTTTGGAATGCCATAGGCGACCGACGTCGCTCCCTGTCTGTCTGCTGCTGACCGACGTCGGTCGACTCCCTATCGAC
The DNA here is from genome assembly GCA_037957365.1 of Torreya grandis. Taxonomy (NCBI): domain Eukaryota; kingdom Viridiplantae; phylum Streptophyta; class Pinopsida; order Cupressales; family Taxaceae; genus Torreya; species Torreya grandis. Next base: position 1,019,551 of record JARHVA010005271.1, on the reverse strand, counting down.
ACCAGTTGCCTTTTACACTGGTCATGACCGACATCGGTCATGCTATTGATGCTGGTACTTCTAGATCTTCAGCAACCTCCCTTCTTCGTGTCTACAATAGTTGAATCTTTTAGCTCCACACCCTAACAACCTAGGTAGAAAGTAACTAGTAAGACTAATTATGTGATGTAAGATAGTAATGGTAAAACTAAATTAAATAACATGAAAAATTATGGGGGAGTAGTAACACACATATATTAATAATAATATAGTAATGTAAATTTTTAGTGTCTACATTTTCCCCTTTTTGTTGAGAGGTTTGTGATAACCTACCATGAGACAAAAACTAGGATGGGTCTAATGCTCCAAGTTTATTTGAGGAGGTATCCCTCAAACTAGGAGCCAGTGAAGGATGATAAGGTAGAAATGGGTTTGAAAATGAGGTTATAATGGATAGGGTAGATATAAAATGACCATTTAAGATATAAGGATTATCATGAAGTAAAATGTTGCATTGACAAGATATAGGATATCCAAATAGGAATACCACAAGGCAAACAAGTAATGGATTATCACAACTATGAACATGCAGGTGTGATTGAAGGTAGTCAAGAGGGTAGATTCTAAGATGGGATTACCAAATCATTCTATGTGCTTGGTACATATGTGCTACCTATAGACACATTTACTCATAAGATGAGGTATACTTTTAGGATCCACATGGGATAGACTTTGAAATAAATGTAGACCTTTCAAAGGTTGTAAGACCAATAGGGGGTCTATGTTCACAAGATAGTAATCTTGGGTAATAAATAATGGGATAGTTTTAATAAAATAAAACTTAAGTGGCCTTAGGACAACACTATAATGATGCAAAAAATTGGTAAGTAGTAGAAGAAGTAATCCAAAATGGACATAATCAAAATTGATCTAATATATCGATGTTGATTTTGGAGAATCAACATCAATCACAAAATAATTGATGATGATCCTACAGGGATATAAATAAGACACCTAATGTAGTGGAAGCTCATTTATGAATAGAGAATGTGTGCATCATAGAGAAAATTTTACACTTGTCTACACATTTTAGTGAAGTATATAAGATGGAGGCTAGTTGGAGTGGTCAATGATGGTGATCATGATCACATGATGAGGTGGGGGTAATGTTTTGTGTTTTGAATTTTTTGGTTTATTTTATGTGTTTTTTTATTCCCTATAGTTGTTATAGGTTGAGATTGACCCATAATGGATCGATACCGATTCCTTCAATGATTGACTATTGATTCTTTATGGATCAATGACAAGCATACAATCGGTGATGATGGGTGCTAATTGGTGTCAATCCTATAAATTTCAATTCTAATTATTAAGAATAGGAGGTAGAAGGAGAAAACTTATAATTGATATTTATTGGTGTAGGAAACTAAATAAATAATGGGGGTTTATGGGGTTGTAGGCACACATATTGCATACTATGTGGGATTGAGTTTTACTATTACTATAATAGCTTTGAGAGGTGATGGGAGATTCATATTGGGAGCATCTAGAAGATATAGGATTAGGTGGACTAACCCAGTATTATTAAGTGCACAAAGATTGGATTCTATTGGTGTCACTATTAGAGTGATGGGATCCAACTACAAGGACTTTTTAGCTACCTATTAGAGAAATGACCCTAACACTAGAGGATATATATAAGATATTAATATTTCTAGCATATGGGGTGGATATTATTCCATTAGATGAGAGAAGATGAGAAATAATGCTAACACATATAAATGGATATGATATTATAGATATTATTTTCATAATGGGAGGATTTAGCTTTGAGGTATTATATGATTAGGACTGAGATGGGATATGAGTGATCACCATGATGATGTTGTCTATCTTTTGTTATGCATTGCCAAATTTAGGTGTGGGAGATTTACATGGAGATTGATAGGGTTATTATGAAATATGTGTGAACATCATATAGTGTTTATATGGGCTCCTACACGTTTAGCATAGATATACAAAAATCTATGGGGATGGAGGACACAATGATACTTTGTTTTGGATGTGACCTTAATACTATAATTTTGAGATTATGAGCACATATGATTAGTGCATCCACCATGGCTACCATGAATGGGATGGCACTAGTTTGCATTTAGTGTAAGATTTTTACAATGGAGAGATGACTTTGTCCATCCACATGGATATGGGAGAGTATAGGATTTGGATTATTATTGATAGGTTATAAAAAAGATAGAGGAGGAGGAGGTGGTGTGGAGGCTATATGTTAAATTTATAGCATGGTTGGGGATGGATAGGGATTTGATGGAAAGGTAGTGGGTGAGGTGGCTACAAAGACAATGTGAAAAGTAGGTGGAGTTATTTCAGTTTGGGCACATACAGTGATAGTTTGGGCTACTCTAGCATATATCTAAGGCACAATAAATATATAAGAGACACAACTCTGAGGGGGAGTTACCAAATCCATAAGTGATAGATATTATTTTTTTATTAGAGGAAGAGGTAGAGGTGGTAGATGTATATGATGTCAGGGCTATAGAGGCATACTTTTTACATTGAATGGACCATTTGAGAGGTAGATAAAAGAGAGTGGTGTATCCTAGATGTGAGGCATGAGATGTATATATGGTGGATGTGGAGGATAGAGGATGAAATGGGGAAGGATAGGTAGATATATAAATATTGATCATAGAGAGGGATAGTTTCTAGGTAGAGTGCCATGTTCTACAAGCACACCTAGCCAGATTTGATTTTGAGTGGAATCGATTACAATCTAGCTTGACTAAGTTATAAGGGCATTATGACTCATTATAATAGATTTATGATGAGGCATGTCAGGAGTAGGATAGATATCATGACTAGCATAAGAGACTCTGAGTATTGGTAGGGGCTACAGGAAGAGCTATGTTAGGATCCACCATAGGGGGAGGGACATAGGGTAGGAGTATCAGGCAATTGATAAATATTAATATGGATAGGTACCAAGATGTTGTGGTAGAGCTTTGATATTATGAGAAAATAATTATAGATCAGCTTCCAAAGGTTCTAGATATGACACCCATATAGTGATATAGGGCTAGACTCCACAATGAACATAGACTACTACAGCTAGCATGGGGAGTGTACCATGAGGGAGATATGGAAAGGAAGGAGAAGGAGATGGAGGTAGATATGGAGGTGAGGTTAGAGGTAATGGAGGAGGTAGAGTGAGTATCCAACTTAGCTAGCTTCAATTTATAGAGTAGCCATATCTATAGCTTATTATATGGATTGGATTTTTTATATATTGTATATCATGTTCTTTCACTTATTTGATTATGGATCTAGATTACTATGTACCACACATTTTTTACATGATCTTTCACTTATTTGATTATGGATCTAGATTACTATGATTATGTTTATATAGAATCTAATTTTATTTATGTGATATATCATGGTTTATATTGTTTATATGGTGTGTATATGGATTATGGTTTTTAGATCATGCAATGTAGCTTTAAATTTTATCTTTATTATGGATTTATATGTATGTGTTTTAATGCATTTATGATGGATTGTGGATTTTAAATAAAGCATTAATTTCATGAGCTTATGAATTTATGATGTATTTAGCTATGGATCTGATATTACATGGATGGTGTTTACATGGTTTTTTATTTTTGATTATACTAATTCGATTATGTGGGACATCATGGATATTGTTTTATGTCATGGTTGATTATGGATTTAGATTATGTTATCATTTTTATGAATTTAAATGTTTGTGAATAATGGTAATTTATGATGAAATTATTTTTTTATTAACTTATCAAGGATGTATAAATCATAATTTGCTTAGACCCTAACCAAAGCTATGACTCCTATTGTTTTCATATATGGACACTTTTTATCCAATATTAATGGGAATCCTTAACAATCTCATGTCAGCTAAACTCACTATTCTTTGGATTTAAAAGGGAACTTTTATGTTTGCATGGAATGGGGGGAAAACATAAATCTTTAAGAATACACATCTTATTTTGTGTTTTTGAGTTTGTTAGGTTAACCTTAACCTAATCCATGTATATATGTAGACTGATCAATGCAATAAGTCTAAAATTTTATGAAAGCTAATTAATACAGGAAGCTTTCATGGGATATAATTTTGATTTATGGATTTTTAAAGGGTTTACTTTTAATAAGAAACTAATCAATGTGGGAAGTTTCTCAAAAAATAAGCATATCTCCATCCTTCAAGGGAGTGGTCTATATGTTTAGATGTATATAATATTAGAAGATGTCCTTCAAGGGATCAGTCTATAATTTTGATCTTTTTTTATTTTATTAACCGCTATCCTTCAAGGGATCAGTTTGTAAATTTGATCTTTTTCTTGATTTTATATCCCAAATTAACCTTTTTCCATGGAATATATTTAAGGAAATCTATGGTGTTTTTATAAACCAAGCCACAAAATAAGAAAATAAGTTATTCCTTTCAAACAATATTTTTAAGGTGAATTATTTTTATGAAATAAGTATTTGGAACTCTTACCTATTTTTAGCAGAGCTAATCCATGAGAACATTCTATGAACAGAGTTAGGGTGTCCATATTTAAAGATAAAATGGGTATATTACCAAAAATTCACATGATTTTTTATCATTACTAGGTACATTTAGAGATAAGGGATAAGATTTTAAGGGAAATCACATTGACTAGATTTTTTAATAGGATTATTAACAATAAAAAGGATGTATATGCAAATAATTAAGAGGTTCACATTCTAGTTTCTTTTCAAAGGAGGCCAAGTAGTATGTTTGAGATCCATATTTATGGGTGATAATATAGGGTCCAAGCCAATTCAGAGCAAATTTTCCTCATTTACTTATTTATATATTTGTGACATGTTGATTTTCTTTAAGGTTAAGGTCACTAATATTAAGTCCTCATTCTTTTAAATGTTGATTATATGCACGCTTTATCCATTCTTGATATACATAAAGTTGATCAAGAGCTATGGGTTGAAGCTCATATAAAAGTTTCAATTGTGTTAATCATTCTTGATGATAATCTTGTTCATAAATGATGTCCTTAGTAGAGATCTAAAGATAATGAATTTGGACTTCTAAGGGGAGAACCACTTTGGTAACATAGACCAAATAAAAAGGGGTAACACCTATAGGGGTTAGAATACTAGTTTGATAAGCCCACAAATAAAAAGGTATGTGAAGATGTTAATTCTTTCCACATTGACAATTTTGGTTAACATCTTGATAAAGGTTTTTTTGGATGCCTCAGCTTGTCCATTGGCTTGTAGATAATAAGGTGATGAAAAGCTTAGCTTAATGTTGAAGGAGCCACATATTTTTTGGACCTATTTATTTTAAAGAGATTTCCCATTATCTATAATGATTTTGTGTGGGACACCAAAATGATATATGATATGATGATTAATTAAATCAACAATCTTATCTACCTTGTTTAAAATAAGGGGAACAACCTCTACCCATTTAGTGAAATATTTGATAGTAATAATGATAAAACTATGTCATTGGGAAGATTTAGGATTAATCTTCCCTATAAGGTCTAATCCCCATTGGGATAATGGCCAAAATTCCTTAGATACCTATAACACATGAATAGGGACATGAGATAAGTTAGCATGTTGTTGGCACTTCATGCATTTCTTGACATATTCACAACAGTCCCGATTCAAATTATGCCAATAATAACTTATTCTCATAATCTTCTTGGTAATAATTAAACCACTAAAATGGCCACCACATATTCCATCATGTGTTTCTTTGATTATGAGATTTCCTTCAGAGATCTAGAGATAATGGAGGAGAATACCATCAAACCCCTACTTATAAAGCACACCCCCTAGTATTATATACTAGGTATTCCATTGTTGACAAGCACGGTTAGAATTTTTGGATAAATCTTAAGGAATGATACTTTTAGACAAATAATTGAATATTTGTGTACCACAAATTTAAGTGCTTTTATTCTACAATATAGATAGAAGGAAGATCAATTTTGGCATAAGAAGGTTGATTAACCTTGTGGATAAGGAGAAATAATTTAGATTCCTAAGAAAAAGATGGGATAAAGGAAGCCAAGAAATCCATGATATCAGCAAACTTGTTAGTTGACCGAGGAGTGGTATGGATGACATAGTGGTTGAGGGTGGCCAATAATTATTCTACTAATATTTTATACCTCTAGAGTAATTTATTCTTACATTGATATATACTAGTTATTTAATTGAATATGAGGTAGAAGTCCCCAAAAATATGAAGCAAAACCTAGAGCCAAAGCTATTTGGATACCTATAATTAGGGCTTCATATTTCACCTTATTATTAGTACAATAAAAATCAAGTTTGAAATATAGGGGTATAGGAATTCCCTTTGGTTGTATTACAATAATCCCTCGTCCCCTTCCACATTTACATTTAGATCCATCAAAGAACAACATCATTTGACACATTATATCTCCTTGGGATGTAGAGGCTATCGATTCATCAAGAAATTCATAATTGAATGGTAGATTATTAGTAAGGGGTGCCTTAACTAATTGATCAATAATGATCTACCCCTTAATTGACTTTTGGTTAAGAAACTTGAGATCAAACTTGGTGATAAGAATAATACATATTACCATTCATTAATTCTAATAGAGTTTTGAATGCATGAACTTAAGAGGATCAGTATTAGAAACCAAAGGTATTGAGATTAAGTAAAAAGTGGAAAATTTTAGAAGCTATGAATACTAAGGACAAACATAGTTTTTAAATATGAATGTAATGAGTCTCATACTCAACCAAATTGTGACTTATGTAATAAACTATTTATTCTCTATGTTATTCATCTTGATGGGTAAGCATGAACCTAAAGCATGGTCTATAGCTGAGATATACAAGTAAAATGGTTTATCCTTTCTTGGTGGAATAAGGATAGGGAGAGATAATAGATACTTATTAAGCATATCAAAGGCTACTTGGCAATCTGAATCCCATATAAAATGGGTGTCTTTCTTAATAAGGTGATGGAATGGTTGACATCGATCAGATAATTGTGAAATAAAGTGGCAAATAGACTATAATCTCCATTATAAACTATGAAGATACTTGAGGTTAGAGAGAGGTGGCATATTTATAATGGATTTAATTTTAGTAGGGTCAACCTCAATTCCCAAAAGGGAAATGATAAAACCCAAAAGCTTTCCTGATAAAACCCGAAAGACACACTTTTTAGGGTTAAGATAAACCTAATATTTTACTAGATGGGTGAAGATTTTCTGAAGGATAGATAGGTGATCCTTAAAATAACTATATTTACCAAGAATATCATCCGCATAATCTTTAATGAGTTTGTGAATTAATTCATGGAAAATATAGGTCATGGCATGCTTTTAAGTTGCTTTTGCATTTTTTAAACCAAAAGGCATGAACCTATAACAAAAAATCCCCCATGGAGTAATAAAAGAGGTTTTATGTTGATCTTCTAAGGTGATAGGGATCTGGTTATAGCTATAAAATATATCCATGAGTGACAACATTTCATGTCCTATAGTGAGATCCATGAGCTAGTCAATATTAGGAAGGAGAAAATCATCTTTTAGATAGGCAATGTTAAAATCATGAAAGTCAATACAAAGGCATAGTCCCCTTGTGGGTTTTATGATAGGTATTATGTTAAATATCCATTAAGGATAATCAATGGGTTGGATAAATTTAATGGATATAAACTGTTTTAATTCTTCCTTGACAAGTAGCACTACATGAGGATGCATTCTATGAAGTTCTTATTTTACTAGTTTAACTTCAAGAATGGTGACAATATTATGGATGACTATGGTAGGATCTATTACTGGCATATCATTTTAAGACCAATCAAAGGCTTGGATATGATTATCAAGTAATGCTATGAAATCTTGGTGTTCTTAATAATCTAAAGACTAGTTAACTTTGATGTTTTGTGGGACCTTGAGTGTTCCTATGTTAATATCAGTTGTGACCTCATTAAAAAGGCTAGGATAATTAGATGGTATGATATTCTTCAAATATGAATCTCTTAGCCCTAAATATGTTAAAATAGAGTCACCATCTTGACACTCTATTACATGGACTAAGGAGGAATCTTCATCTATTAGGTTAGGAAAAATTAGAGGAAATAACTTAATGGATCTAAGTGAATGGTGTTAATCAAAAAAATAGGTGGGATGGAAATGGTTTTATTGATTAATATAGGAGAACCAAGTGGGGATGATGGTGTTTCATCATCCATAACTATAGGGATATTAGATGGCAAAGTGATATCATTATCAACTTCAAGAATTTTCTTGAAACTGAGTCCATGTTTCTCATGTGGTTTCATAAGGTCATTTATCATAACTTCATGAGGTCCTTATTCATAACTTCCTAGGCCAAATACTTTCCAAGCACATCATTTTAGATAGGTTTGTGTGAAATGTGATTTATCCATATAGGAAAAGGTAAATGAGAATGGTTTGGTACATGTTTGAATTTCCCTATATAAAGGGGATTGATTTATTCCTCCATAGATTAAGTGTGTTTAGAGGTAGGGGGGCCAAAGGGAATAATATCTCTTAGGTTGGGTTAGAAAGTAAATTATTAGTTAGGGAATCCATATTCTTGAGGTGTTGATAAGGTGCTAAGATTTAATAATTGATACTCCCCTACATAGAACTATTGGAATGCTAAGTCAAGGGAGTTTTCATTAGGAATACAAGATAAGGGTTTGTGAAACTAGTTGATGCTTCCCCTAAAAATAATGGGCTTAAATTATTTATGGGTATCAAGACATCATTAGGCTAATAAGTCAAGTTTCATGTCTTGAATGGATGTGGGTCTGCTAGAACAACTTGGATCTTGCCTTCATGTTCATATTTAAGGCATCAATGTAAAGTAAAGGGGACATAATGCATAGTGCATATCCAAGGACGTCCTAGTAGGATGTTATATTGAAATTCTCCCTTTATCATGTAAAATAGATCCAAGAGAGTATGTACATCTACTTGGGTGGGGAGGATCACTATACCTAATGTGGGGGAAAGAGTGTCATTAAAGGCTCATAGGATGGCTTGAGATTGATCCACAATAGCTTTTGGTAACTGGAGTTTCCTAAAATCATGTGAGGAGATAATATTTATACTAGCTCCATTACCAATCATAACTTTTTTGAATCAATTTTGATTAACTTGGGCAGTGATAAATAATTGTGGGTCCTAGTTATTGGGTTGTAATGGGGATATTTTGGAATCATGAAATGTGATAGATGACAGCTTTTGTAAGGATCCAATGAAGGTTGATAGAGGTTGAGATTTGTATGGTTATACCTGGGTGTCTTGTAAATCCTCTATCATAGCTTCATGATGTTGTAGTAAATTTTGGATCAGTTTGTATAAACAAATTTTGATGGGAAGTTGGTGGAGTTATTTTAAAACTAATATCTCTATCAACTCCAAAGGATTGTTTATATGTTCTTTCCAGGGAATATAGACTTTGGGTTTTGGGATAGGAGATGTAAGATTATTTGTAGTAGTAGGGGATTTTGTAATAAACACATTAGATTTGTTGGGATTTTGGGTTTTATGACCATGTGTTTGGGATTGAAAGGCTATGTGTATTACATCTATCTAGAACAATGGTTGGTTTGTTGTGTTTCCAAAGTCATCTAAGTATAGAGGGTTTAAGAGGGGTTTATATTGAGTCTTAGAGGTTATGTCTTCTTTTTTTGAAGCTTATTTATACTCTCTCTCAATAATGTACTAGTTTTTGGGGAGATTGTAACTCTAGTGTTTTGATTACGAGAATAATCAAGACCAAAATGTTCCCATAAAATATCATTCTTTGCTAATAAATCTCAAATTAAATATTTAAGAGCATTACAACTTTTGTTATTGTGCCCTGATATTTGATGGTAAGCACATTTACTATTTTCCTAATCCCATCCTAGTTTTTGAGTATGGGGATGAATAGGCTTCATAGGCAGTAGTGTGATAAGGGAGGTTCAAAATATTTGATCAAGAATCATGGAATAAGACCCCCATAATGGATCTTGGTCATGTTTTTCCACCTTTCATGACATTATCATGAGGGCTACATTCACTTTCTTGTCTTGATTCCTTACATTGATTATTCTTATGTTTCCAATAGAAGGTACTTTATGCTTCTAATAAGACCTTATACCAAGATTTTGAGGGTAATAAGGATTTAAGGGATTATGTATTATAATTATTATAAAGAAAATATATTTTTATATTGGTATATGTTTATTAGAGGAAGATTCCATATTGGTGGTTTTTGGCCTTCCAAAAGGATAAGGTCCAAGTATGGATGTTTTAGTTCGAATTGATGGCATAGTAATTTTCCCTTTTTGATCTTGGTCAAAAGTAGTAGGTATATCCTCTTTAGGGAGCTCAATTATTATCATTAGATGTTGTAAGGATTTACCTCTTGGTTCCCCAAGGCATTTGTCTCCACTTCCTAAAACATTTCCCCTATTTTTCCCTTTTATAGGATTTAGATCAGCTTGAGCTATAAGGGAAGCTAGTTTTGGAGCTGGTTTATGTAATGTATCAAACATCTCAATAGGAAGTGATCTAGAGGGAGTGATCATGCTATGTAAAGGTTTAGTATTGACTAAATGAGTAGCATGTGTATTTTATAGGATATCTAAATAAGTATCCCCCTTGATAGTTTTTTCATCCTTTATTTTTGATTGGTTTCCTTGAATAGGCTTAGGTAGCATTTCTTCAAGAGGATCCTAAATAATGAGATCAAGAAAACTTTAGTAGATATTAATAATATATATAGCCAATTTAAATGGTTTAAAAATATCTCTTGTAAGGAGATATGAGATCCTTGTAATTTTGGAAGATGATTTGAAATCATTACCAACTTCTTTAAGTAAATTTTGATCATGAATTATGTTTATTACATGGGTTTTATGATTTGAAGTGCTTCCTACATCTGATTGTATAGAATTAGATGTACAAGGATGATTGGGGAATGGTTGTATAAAGATATAGATAGATTGATTAGGAGGAGAATTAGGATTACCCAACTATAATTCTCTTTGGTTGATAAGGTTTTGAAACAAACCTTTGAAATATCAACATTTATTGACCCCATGACTAAGTACATTATGATAAGTGTAGATGTCACTTTCATTATACCAATTAATTTGGGGTGAGAATCATCATAGAGTTTGACCAGAGGAAGCTTGATAATGGAAAATTTTAGGAGCTCATCTAAAATAGAATCATATGATTCCCTAAGGGTGTATATTGTTGAGGATGAAATAATGTTAAAGATTTTTATGGTTGTGTTTGGGAGGTAGAAGGTTTGTATTATTTCAATATTTGTAGAGGTGTTGATTTTAAGACAATAACATCTGATGTGCCTTTAGTTTTAGCATTTTTGGTCCCTTTGGAGGGGTTCAATTTGAAGTTCTTATTATGTAACTTAACCTTTTCTTCTTTTAAGGCTCAGACTTCTAATTTATAGGCCATGGTAAAGGCATCATCAAAAGTTTTAAATGATTGTACTTTTAGTGTTGATGAGATATGCTTAACACATGATCTCAAAAATAACTTGATTAACTTAGGTTGAGGAAGGGAGAAAGTTACTTGATTTATAAGGCCTTTCCACCTAGCTATAAAATTGGCAATGGATTCATCATCAAATTATAAAATGGCATATAGGTCAGTTATGGTTACTTTCCTTGATATATTAATGGATAAGTGTTTTAAAAAGATTTGAGCCAAATTCCCAAAAGAAAACAAGGAGTGTTGAGGGATATATTTGTACCAATCTAAGGCTAGTCTAGCTAATGACATGGGAAACATCCTTAAAAGGAGAGCATCATCATGAGCTATAAGGTAATAAGCATGTCTAAATTCCCTAAGGTGTTGTTGGGGATCTTCCTTGTTTTAAAATTTCATAAACTTAGGAAGTTCCCACTATGAGGGATATGGCCTAATTGGGATGGTGTGATTAATAGGTTCATTGAAAATTTGCTCATACATGGGCATATTTTTCTTCCCAAAGGTAGAGGAATCTATATTTTCCATCCTATTTATAAGAATGTTTATGAGGTCATGATGGGTATTGTATTGAGGCATACCCCCTAAGATGTTTTATTTTGAATATTGATAGGTGGGGAATGGAGTGGAAAATGGTTTTGAAATGGGATGACCAATAGAAGTGTTCATTATAGGTTGAGATGCATCAACATATTATGGGACTTGAAAGGGTATGTTTTTTTGTAGGGATGAGTGAAGGTGAGTGGTCATAAAGGATTGTGAAGGACCTAGGTACTGAGTAGTCAAGGAGACATATTGCTAAAGAGGCTGACTTAGAGGAACCTATTGTAAAGGTTGGATTTAAGGATTTGAAGTTATGCTTGTTTGGATAGGTGGAAGAGTCATAGGGATTAAGACTACTAAATTATGGAGTGAAGTAGTGGGTGGTGGAGTAATCATAATTTGGCTTGTAGTAATATTTTAGGTTTGGGTAAAGATTAGACAAGGGTTACTAGATACTAATAGTGGTGGATTATCTAGGGGTTGCAGTACATTGGTATAAAAACCCATTGGAGGAGGATTATTGGAAGAGGAAACCATAGCCACGACAAGCATTTTAGGACCCTCTAGGGGATTACCATACAAAACCCATAAGATTAGGTTCAAGGGGAAATAGGAATTCATATGGCTCGATTACTAAGATAATTATTGAGGTAAATTGGATTACTATCCAATATACTAGAAAATTATGGGTCTCCTTATCTATAAAATTGGGGAATGCCTACCCCCATGGAGTTAGGAGAGGTAGGAGGACTTGGTGTGTTCTCCATGGATGAGGATGAGGTATGAGATTCAATTTGTTTTAGTGACTATTATAACATTAAAACCATGTTTCACTAAAAAATAAATAAAAAATGAAATGCAAAGACATAATTATTTTGATTATCTCATTTTAGTCAAAGAAAACACGTGCACTATTAAGTGTACTTAAATATTTTTATTTTTTAAGATACAAAATTTAGAATGTGATAGGGAGATGGGTTAATAAAGTTACTAAGAAATGGTAATCTTAGGTTAGTTTTAGGTTTTGTTTAAGGTTGGGAACCTTTATAGATGTAAAGGTACGTTGAGGCCTGATTCTATGTTGGAAAGAAGTATGTGGCTTGGTATTAGGGCCTACCACCTCACTTCACACACTGTAGTGATAAGGGTGTCAAGTGCTTAGCCTTTATACTTTTTTCTAGAATTTTTATACTCAACTAGTAAACTAAATCAGTTTTCCCCTTGGTGATGAAATCCAAGTAGGTTCACTTAGGTAGGGAATGTTTTGATGCTTGTTTTTAAGATTGTCATGGTTTGGTTGTGTGAAAAAGTGTAACTATCATGATGTATTAATCAACCTAAATTAATCTATTTGGATTATCTAATCAAGGGGATGAATGCAATTATTATTTAAAAAGGAACTAAAGATTTTTTTATTTTTCCTTTTTTGAATGAAAACATACAATCAATAAAATGAAATTAACAAATGATATCACAATGAAACACAACAAAAAAATAATGAGAACTAGGGGTCCCATTGGGTGTGATAGAATGTTTTAGTATATTTCATTTGTTCTTCTTAATAAATAAACTTACTAAAATATAAAAAATTATATAGGGTTTTAAATGGATACTTGTGATGGAGGTTATGCACCATTGATCCAGTAAAGTGGGAACTCCTTTATGGATAGGAAGGATTACCTGCACACAAGAGATAACTTGAAAAATATTGATTAAGAGGATAAATGAGTGGGATAATTAGTACTAGACCATTTCCAAGAAGTGGTAAACTTCCTTAAGAGAATGTTAGCCCACTATTTTATGCAATCAAGTGGATAATGTAATAATAGAAATTATAATAAAGCATATGATAATATATATGTGATACTAAAATGAAATGGATTAAACTATTACATATATGTTATCAAATTATTCATTCTAATAAGCTATAGCTAAATCTTTTAGTGATAGAATGTTTTAGTATATTTCATTTGTTCTTCTTAATAAATAAACTTACTAAAATATAAAAAATTATATAGGGTTTTAAATGGATACTTATGATGGAGGTTATGCACCATTGATCCAGTAAAGTGGGAACTCCTTTATGGATAGGAAGGATTACCTGCACACAAGAGATAACTTGAAAAATATTGATTAAGAGGATAAATGAGTGGGATAATTAGTACTAGACCATTTCCAAGAAGTGGTAAACTTCCTTAAGAGAATGTTAGCCCACTATTTTATGCAATCAAGTGGATAATGTAATAATAGAAATTATAATAAAGCATATGATAATATATATGTGATACTAAAATGAAATGGATTAAACTATTACATATATGTTATCAAATTATTCATTCCAATAAGCTATAGCTAAATCTTCTTGTTCTTGTATTACTTCTAATTATTCATTGATTGCTTCTAGAGTAGGGGCAAAGAGAATTACACAAAGTCTTAGCTCAAAGGAAATATCAATCTGATTTATGAATAGTGGGTGAAGGACTATGATTAAATCATATATGGAAACCAAATCATGTATAACATGTGGTAATGTCATATACAAATAGAGATTCATGATTTTAAGACTAGAAATAGCTAATTTAAATTACTTAAGACTATTAAATTAGCTTCAGATTTTAGATAAAAAATAAAAACATGGGGATTGATGTTGATTATCTTAGAATCATTATCCATTATACTAATTGATGTTGATTTATGTAGGAATCATCATCAATCCTAACAGTAGGTAAATTAATCTTAGGATGGGGCCTAAAGGTGGGATTTAAGGGATTTTAAATGTCTTTAGGAATAATTAATTATTATCTAACCAAACTAAGGGTGATAAAAAGAAAATAAAAAAATAATATAGTAAGGAGAATATATTCAAATGAGAAATATACCTACCTTTGAAATGATTTCAGTATTGCATAGAATTATCATGTTGATGAGGATGATCTTAATCTTTTAATGAGTGAGGATGAACTAAGATAGGTATGTCATTCTTTTCTAGGTATTCTATGATAATTTATCCATCATTATAGTGTATGAATTCAAGATCCACTTTATCAAGGATGGTCTGAGTTTAAATCAATGCCAATCCCAATAGGATCAATGATGATCACAATGATCAGTTTTGATCCAATCTAAGTTTACCAAGTTAATTCAAACAAATCTAATTCATGAGGTTAAACTTAGTCCTAGGTTGGTTTAAACAAAGTTCAACTAGTGAAAATTTGTTAAGAGGTTAAAATACTTACTTCTAATACATTTGGGGAGATTTGACCAATTTTAGGGAGGGTTAATTAGTTACCTAGGTAGAAATTAATTAGTACGACTAATTATGTGACATAATATAGTAATGGTAAAACTAAATTAACTAACATAAAAAAGGATGTGGGAGTGCTAAGACATATATATTAATTCTAATATAATAGTTTAAAATCTTAGTGTTTGCATAGGGTCTACATACCATATTTATCCCTCACACAGGGAATCTCATGACATAATTGTGGTATAACACTCTTTGGGATTTTATTCACTTTACACAGAACATTTTGAACATCCCATCAACCCTAATCTTTGCAAATTAAACTTAAATGATGTTAAAGCTAAAAATAACATGGTTCCTCTTAAAAGTGTGAGGACTCATTCCTATAGTTATTCCACATGGATCTATAGTTAGGTTTGACACTTAGTTTGATCTTGAAAACATGTTTGCAAATCTTAAAGGAGGACTAAAGATTCACTGATTGAATTCAAGTCATAATGACAACTCAAAAAGCATGAAAATTCCCACCAAAAACTATTCTATCATGTCCTAAATATTGGATTATCTTGAATACTACCTCCAACCTCATGAAATATCTCACTACACTTTGCAAAACCTTAGAAACATTATATTGTAAATCTTTAGGTAGGTTTGTAGACTCATAAGTTTGAACAAGACCACATGGTTACATGTGGAACTATGATTAATAACCATTTTATGGGTTTTATATCCATGTCATCACTGATGATCTATTATTTTATATTCTCAAGGAGGTTTTGAAGAGTTTTAAGACCTCACCAAGACTTTTCAACTTTTGGAGACCCTAAAATCTTATGAATCTTACTATTGTCAACATGTAAATAGTTACACAAGAAGGTTTCTTGTATCCCTAAGGCAACACTTATGAAAAGAGTATTGAATATGGTGTATAAATGTTTTTTAGACCCTTAGAAAAGGCACCCATCTTTCCATTATTATTTCATCATGCTCAGAGATGGAGAAAATGAAGTAAACTGGTACCTTGCCTGAATGGATGAGACACTGTGAGTCCTTCACCTTATTAGTGATTATTCATAAAGGATGAAGAGGCAATATAAAAAAAAATCCACAATATGGAAGCCAAATAAGGTCCCCTCTACCAAAAATCTTAGGTCCTCATTTTCTCTCTCCTATTTGTATTGTTCATAAACCTGACTAGCTTTACAAGGTTGACAAAGAGCTCGATGGAGAAAGGAGACTATTTTTTACCTATATTGAATTGAAAATCCCTCCAGGGCATGTATCTATGTTTTGGGGACACAAATTAATCCATGTTTGTTCTTTAACCTAATTTTTCTCTAACAGATGTATATAGAGCACCTGAAAACTCTCTCTTTCTACCATGAAAACTATCTATTTTGCCTAAAAGCTAATGGAGATGATATGTTAGGTGCTTATAAAGTTTGTAAATGTTTGTATGAACATGTAGTGATGTTTCAATCTTTACTTATGTCATACACTTGTCCTTTTCTAACAAAACCTCCTTTAGACATTATAAAATGGGTAATAAAGCATTGTAAAGAGGGGTGTAATGTTAGAAATGAATGTTTCAACCTCTTTTGACACTTGTATAGACTAAGGAAGGAGTAATATGACTTTGATACCACTTATTATATTTCAATAAGACCTCCTTAGACCACTTAAACCCCTTTGACCAACTTGACTATGTCATAAGGTGATTATACAACATAAGGTCAAAATGACATTTACCTAAATTTCATCAAAACAATCTTAAACCATGCTAAAAGAGATTGAAAAGACCATTTTAAGTACCCTACAAGGCATATTATTACTATACACAAGCATGAAGGACATGACAGGTAATTTTTTGAATTGCAAGGATTGAAATTTGGCTTGAGAGGCCAAATTATCAATAGGTACAAACCCAAGGCTAATTTTACTATCTAATTACACAAAAAGATCTAGATATTGATCTGAGTGGCACATAGTCCAATCTTCCACCTTCTTATTGCATCCTTGTATTATTAGTACTATACAATACAAATAACCATTAAGTATCTTATCCTTTATTGTAAATTCTATACTCAAAAATATATAGTCCAAATCAATTTCAAGATTTTACATTTAGATTAATAATTCATTATATATCTTAATAATATGAATTAATTACATTAGTTTATATCTTATTAGGGTTAACCTTAATCCAAAATAGGTTAAAACTAATTCCTACATGCATTAGGGTACTTTTTCATATATAGATATGTTAAATTAAAATTACAAATTTATTAGTATGTACGTTGACATAAGAATAGTGACACAATGAAAAATAAGGGACAAGGGATGCATCTACATGAGCTCAAGGGGACCAAAAAAATAACTATGACTATACGTGTTTTACCCTAATTTATATTTAAAAACCCTAATAATATAAAAACTAGTATGTGAATACATAGTACTAAATATGGAACTTAAGAATGAATCTAAATGTAAAATCTTGAAACAAATTGAAATGATTTGACTAGTGGCATATGTTAAAAATAATAAGTATAATAAAGGGATAATTACTTAACTTTTTTGATTTACTCTTAGAATGTGATTGGCTTATAATAATGGAATATAGACTAAATAGGTCTTATGATGCATCCATATTTAAAACTATTTTTTTATTTGTGTAGGGTTAGTCATGTTAGCTTTGGGTCATAATCGACTATTGTTACTAACTTGCATTGAGTGATAGTGACTAGTGAATAAAATATGGTATGTGATTGTACATTCACATTCACCTATCTCTAAAATCTTTATGTGTGATGTCAAACCTGAATGATGCATGCAACTCTATAAAGCATCCTCTTTCACCACGAAACCCTAGGTGTGTTCATAAGGGATATAAACCTAGTTTTTTGTTTAAAGTGTTATAGGTTAAACAAACCCTAATCACCCTCATTGATGATTAACCATTGCCTATGTGTATAATACTCCAAGAAAGTAAATCAAGCCACATGTAGTTCTCCCACCTAGTGTGATACTAAAATTTGTATCCTTCATTATATGAATGAAACTAATGATTTGGATTTGATCCTTGAAATTTATTGATTTAAATTGGATTTGGTTTGCTTTATACTTGTCTATGGGCTACCCCTAGAGATTAATTTACAAATTGGGAGGAATAGGGTAGTTTTACTCAATGTGAAATTGTGTATAGATGTGTACCAGATAGGTTTTGGGTCCCTTATTAAGTGAGGTCTTACTTTGTATAAATGAGTCTAGTTAGGTAATTTTTCACACCACTAACATGCTAGGCAGATGAGCTCATGTTAAATGAATATTTGATCTTAAAAAGTATGCAATGCCAAGAGAGGTTTGGTAATGTTAGTATCAGGTAAAAATCAACTATAGATATAGAAGTAATCTAACATTAGTAACCCATACACAAAATTACTAAAATAAGCATCCGGGCATTTCTATGTAGGATAGTAAATAGGTTTGAGATAAATAATGTGGTCTCTGTAGGTGTGTAACTTCAAAATGGAAGGGTACAATTCATATGGTATGGCATATTTATAAATAAAAGTGAATTGTATCATTTCATGTATGTAACATATGTAATACAAGGACTATAAGTTTCATGTCTAGATAGATGTATCAGTGAATCATGTAGTATTAATTATCACTAAAAAGATAATTGAATAAGACTACGCAATAAAAGTGCATGTAATGGATCATGGAAATAATCAATCTAATCAAGATAAATAAGTAAAAAAAACTCAATAATCAGTTTTACACATAATACCAAGGGTCACATATATGGGATATTAATATGCTACAATTAATAATACCAAGAGCCACACGTAAACTACATAAAGATGTCAGAAACAAGGGACATCAAGATGTATCAAATAAGGCCAAGGGCCACATGAAAGGGACATAAAGATATCAAATAAAATAAGGTTAAGGGCCACAAACAATAAACATTCAATGACTATCCTATCATTCAATAACAACAACATCAAAAAATCATAGAAAAATTTGAAAACTAGTCTACTTTATTAACGCCACATTATAGTAGAGTATCATATCTATATAGTATTGTGTAAGATATGAGTAAGTAAAAATACATGTGTAAGAAATATATATTTAACTCACCATGGTATAAATTTATATAAATATATAACTTGTGATATTGAAAAATGTGTAATAACATTCCCTCATTATTGGCATGGCCATTGGGTAGAGGAAATTCCAAACATCTATATGTCCATGTGTAACTTGTATGTCCTACATCACACTCATATACTATGAAATGCATGTATGTATTTAAATAATATGCCATATACCATACATGTGATTAATAACATATGTAAATAGTGTAATCCATTAATCATGTCATGTTTAAGTCATGATTTTTATTATTTGAATATTTTGAATGTTTTTGTATTTTTATTAATACTCATGGATTAGAAATTAAGTCATATTCATTAGGATTGAATTTTATATTTACATGCTTATCCTTTAGATTATGTAAATGTATTGCCTTTTCTTCCATTGTCTCTTATTTTTCATATTTTTTTCTTTCTATCTTTGATGATTTTGTCTTTTGGTGAGTACCATTGCCATTATCTTGAATCCTAATTGTATTTTATTCATGTAATAAGGAGATATATTGATATGTTTTTTCATTGTGTTATGTATCATGTATAACCATTATGATCCTAACATAAGTTTCAATAATAAGGTCTCACCCATATGCATGTATCAAAGACATTTGGACCACAAAAAATATTTATGGTAATATGTCCAAGGAATGTACCATAATGTGGATTAAATAAGTCTTTAATGTTGAGCCCCAAGTTTCAAAAAAATGTGATTTTAAATACATTTTGGAGTTAATATTCATAAATCTAAATATTTTTTTAATATGCACCTTCTATATATATTGTAATTGTCACAATATCTTATTCTAAACTCTTGTAACCCTTGTGTGTTGAGTTTTGTTAGAACTTAGCAGTGAGTGTTCTTGATAATATTATGTCACTTTTATGGTGTCTTTATTATTTTAAATTTGAATATTATTTTTTAATTTTTTCCAATGATCTATGTTTTTGATAAGTTAAGGCAGCAAACCAGGGACCGAACCCTTCACAAAGCAAAAAAGACAAGAAGACAATCAAAAAAAATATGCCTTCAAAGAGATGACGGCACTAGCAGAGGAACAACAAACATAAAAACAAAACATAAGAAATGGAAAGACCAGAGTTAGAGAGGACTCTCCTTACATAACCATTGATTTGAGAAGATCATTAAGTTTCTCAGTATTCTCTGCATTGTCAACATGCCTAGTATTACCCACCTCTTTCAGCATAGACATGTTCAAGAGAATTGTATTCCAGAGTCCCTTGGTGAAATTCTACTCTAGCCTCTGAATACGATCCTTCAGGGCCTGAATTTTAGATTTTCAATCAGTCTCATTCTCTATTTCCTCACTATCTTCCTTGATATACATTTTCCCCTTATTATCAGTAGTTTCCATAGTGTCAGCACCATGCTCTTCAGTAACCTCAAAATACCTAGTCTCCTGCTTCCCTCCAGTGTCCTCAAAAATTTCCTAGATTTCCAAATCCTTAGACTCTTCCTCCTGGGTTGCTTCCTCTGAAGCACTTTCTGAGTAATCAATCAGTCTATTCTTCGAGGTAGGTTTACCAGCAATTTGCCCCAACCTTCAAACTCTAGAGGAGAAGCCTTCCTTATTAATTTTGAAAGACTCATAAGATTTACCACCTTGGCCCCCCATGGCCCTACCCAAATTTTTGTGGGTCCCCTCTGTGGTCTCTCTAATATTCTCTTCCTCCTCATCAACCTTTGTCTTCTTACCCTTCTTGCTCACAAAGGAGCTGGGGGTGTCAACAGGGGTCTCTTCTAGGGTGGAGAAAGAAACATCTTTTGTTTTGGAAGGAGTAGGGAAAAAATAGGACTCATCAATAGCATCGCCAGACACCAGATTGGAAGGAATTTCTCCACTATCAATTTTGATAGACTTGGATGGCTCAAGGGCTTGGTGAAAGTTGTATAAGTATAAAATTAGGCCCTGGTGTAGGGGAATAGGGTTCATATCCAGCTTATTATCCATTAAAATAATAACAACATTGTGCCTAAAGTGATTTAACAAAGGGAGGTGGTAATTGTAGAACCTGGTAAATTGACCTTCGAGCATGAAGTACTTCATGAGAATAAAGCACACTCCATCCCATGGCTCTGGAAGTTTGGCGTGCTTTAATCCTCCTTGTTATTTTTATGCTATGTCCTATGATTATATGATAATAATAAGATGATTTCCTTTATTATAGTGAGAGACGTCTAATAAATCAATGTCTAGTGGATGGTGATGTGATGATATTATGATAAAATAATATTTGAAATATTGTTCTTGGTTTATCTTTAGGACTTGTTATTTGCAATGATGTTGGAGATTTTTTATCTGGCATCTCTATAATATTTATTGAAATGTATAATTTTTTCTTTGTCCAAGTCATGTTTGAATTTAGTGTCACATGTTCCTAATGTGGGATAATAAAAAAACTATTATGATAATTTTGGATGTATTAATGATATATTATTATTGCCTTTCCTTTTTCCCAAAAATATTGTGTTTGAATAAGAATTTATGATTTAAACCTTTTCATTTTATATGAACTATACTGATATTTTCCCACTCTAATAGGTGTGAAAGGAATATGCAATAAATATTCATTTTAAGGGTTGAAGTTTAACTTGTGTAGTTGATCATATGTCATATATGCCATGTTAGTATCATCATCATCATCATCATCATCATTGTCATAATAATTTATGACCATGCCATCTTGGTTTTCTGAATTCACCACTAAAGGAAGATTAGGAATAGGTTATGGTTACTCTATATTAGCTTTTAGTTCATGTTACACAACTAATTTATATGTTATGATTAGATTCTTTTCTAGTACTTGATTTATCCTCTTCATATGTATGCATCTAAGATACTAGAATGGGTTGTGATGGAGGAATGACAAAATGATCTTCCTGATATGAATGTGATCAATTCTCATTAGTATATTAGTTCATCTTACAATATTTTAAGGCTTCAACATATATAGGTTGTTGTTTAATCCATTTTTAATGAATTTTTGGTTTAGGGTTAATGGGTTTGAATAGGCTATACATAATATGAATAGAATTATTATAAATCAAGACAAATAATTGAAAACTTGGATAGATGAATATTGTGAATTACAATTATGATTTATGATAAATATAAATTACACTCAAAATATTAGTTTATTACATAAACACAAATAAAATGTAATACTTAACTTATGTTAAAATTCATGTGTAGATATGAGAAGTGCAGAGGTGGGAATAGGTGGGAAAGAGATCAAAATCCAATCATCATATTTTATAAATATTTCTTCTAAAGGCCTAGACACATATGTTAACCTTGGGACACTTGCATCAATGTAGGTGTCTTGGTCTCAATGGTATTGTCTTGTATAAAATATTTAAGGTATTACATAGAGACCACCTAGAACCTTCTAGGTTTTATGTCAATTTTTTATTGATATGTTTTATTCACATTTACAGGCTGTCGATGATTGTTATGTGTCAAATCATAGAAATTCACCTTAGGTTTTGTACCTTTCCAAAAATGGGTTAGTGTGTTCATGATGTTAATTTGATCTCAAGGACCCTTTTTCATTGAGTGTTTCCTACGTAGCAAATACTCCAAAGAGGTCCTAATACATATGTAGTTATCCCCTAAATGTTGGATTATGTGGGTATATGGATGTAATATACTATATTCAAGGGCATGCAATGATCTATCTTGTAACTTGACAAATACTACTCATGGATTATTATTTGAGTGCTTCAAACCTATAATATAATTACTCTTACGACTAATATGGAAATAGGGAAGAATAGGGTAGTATAACTCAATTGTAAAACCAATTAAATGAGCTTAAATAGGTTCTTTTTTGGTATTTCTTAGAAAAATAATGAGTAAGCTTAGATTTTTATTTATACCACACCTTTTGGAAATATATCATAGTAGGGTTCAATAATAAAAATAGGATGACCCATATGTTTGAATTTAGTATCACATGTTCCTAATGTGGGATAATGAAAGAACTATTATGATAATTTTGGACGTATTAATGATATATTATTATTGCCTTTCCTTTTTCCCAAAAATATTGTGTTTGAATAAGAATTTCTGATTTAAACCTTTTCATTTTAAATGAACTATACTGATATTTTCCCATTCTAATAGGTGTGAAAGGAATATGCAATAAATATTCATTTTAAGGGTTGAAGTTTAACTTGTGTAGTTGATCATATGTCATATATGCCATGTTGGTATCATCATCATCATCATTGTCATAATAATTTATGACCATGCCATCTTGGTTTTCTGAATTCACCACTAAAGGAAGATTAGGAATAGGTTATGGTTACTCTATATTAGCTTTTAGTTCATGTTACACAACTAATTTATATGTTATGATTAGATTCTTTTCTGGTACTTGATTTATCCTCTTCATATGTATGCATCTAAGATACTAGAATGGGTTGTGATGGAGGAATGACAAAATGATCTTCCTGATATGAATGTGATCAATTCTCATTAGTATATTAGTTCATCTTACAATATTTTAAGGCTTCAACATATATAGGTTGTTGTTTAATCCATTTTTAATGAATTTTTGGTTTAGGGTTAATGGGTTTGAATAGGCTATACATAATATGAATAAAATTATTATAAATCAAGACAAATAATTGAAAACTTGGATAGATGAATATTGTGAATTACAATTATGATTTATGATAAATATAAATTACACTCAAAATATTAGTTTATTACATAAACACAAATAAAATGTAATACTTAACTTATGTTAAAATTCATGTGTAGATATGAGAAGTGCAGAGGTGGGAATAGGTGGGAAAGAGATCAAAATCCAATCATCATATTTTATAAATATTTCTTCTAAAGGCCTAGACACATATGTTAACCTTGGGACACTTGCATCAATGTAGGTGTCCTGGTCTCAATGGTATTGTCTTGTATAAAATATTTAAGGTATTACATAGAGACCACCTAGAACCTTCTAGGTTTTATGTCAATTTCTTATTGATATGTTTTATTCACATTTACAGGTTGTCGATGATTGTTATGGATCAAATCATAGAACTTTACCTTAGGTTTTGTACCTTTACAAAAATGGGTTAGTGTGTTCATGATGTTAATTTGATCTCAAGACCCCTTTTTCATTGAGTGTTTCCTACATAGCAAATACTCCAAAGAGGTCCTAATACAAATGTAGTTATCCCCTAAATGTTGGATTATGTGGGTATAAGGATGTAATATACTATATTCAAGGGCATGCAATGATCTATCTTGTAACTTGAC
This sequence comes from Torreya grandis, assembly GCA_037957365.1. NCBI lineage: Eukaryota > Viridiplantae > Streptophyta > Pinopsida > Cupressales > Taxaceae > Torreya > Torreya grandis. Next base: position 994,767 of record JARHVA010005271.1, on the reverse strand, counting down.
AAATACTACTCATGGATTATTATTTGAGTGCTTCAAACCTATAATATAATTACTCTTACGACTAATATGGGAATAGGGAAGAATAGGGTAGTATAACTCAATTGTAAAACCAAACTAATGAGCTTAAATAGGTTCTTCTTTGGTATTTTTTAGATGAATAATGAGTAAGCTTAGATTTTTATTTATACCACACCTTTTGAAAATATATCATAGTAGGGTTCAATAATAAAAATAGGATGACCCATATGTTTGAATTTAGTGTCACATGTTCCTAATGTGGGATAATAAAAAAACTATTATGATAATTTTGGACGTATTAATGATATATTATTATTGCCTTTCCTTTTTCCCCAAAAATATTGTGTTTGAATAACAATTTCTGATTTAAATCTTTTCATTTTAAATGAACTATACTGATATTTTCCCACTCTAATAGGTGTGAAAGGAATATTCAATAAATATTCATTTTAAAGGTTGAAGTTTAACTTGTGTAGTTGATCATATGTCACATATGCCATGTTGGTATCATCATCATCATCATCATCATTGTCATAATAATTTATGACCATGCCATCTTGGTTTTCTGAATTCACCACTAAAGGAAGATTAGGAATAGGTTTTGGTTACTCTATATTAGATTTTAGTTCATGTTACACAACTAATTTATATGTTATGATTAGTTTCTTTTCGGGTACTTTATTTATCATCTTCATATGTATGCATCTAAAATACTAGAATGGGTTGTGATGGAGGAATGACAGAATGATCTTCCTGATATGAATGTGATCAGTTCTCATTATCATATTAGGTCATCTTACAATATTTTAAGGGTTCGTCATATAGTGGTTGTTGTCTAATCCTTTTTTAATGAATTTCTAGTTTAGGGTTAATGGGTTTGAATAGGCTATACATAATATGAATAAAATTATTCTACAGCAAGACAAATAATTGAAAACTTGGATAAATGAATATTATGAATTAGAATTATGATTTATGATAAATATAAAGTACACTCAAAATAGTAGTTTATTACGTAAACACAAATAAAATGTAATACTTAACTTATGTTAAAATGCACGTGTAGATATGAGAAGTGCAGAGGTGGGAATAGGTGGGAACAAGATCAAAATCCAATCATCATATTTTATAAATATTTCTTCTAAAGGCCTACACACATATGTTAACCTTGGGACACTTGCATCAATGTAGGTGTCCTGGTCTAGATGGTATTGTCTTGTACAAAATATTTAAGGCATTACATAGAGACCACCTTGAAACTTTTCGATTTTATGTCAATTTTTTATTGATATGTTTTATTCACATTTACAGGTTGTCGATGATTGTTATGGATCAAATAATACATCTTCACTTTAGGTTTTGTACCTTTCCAAAAATGGGTTAGTGTGTTCATGATGTTAATTTGATCTCAAGGACCCCTTTTTCATTGAGTGTTTCCTACGTAGCAAATACTCCAAAGAGGTCCTAATACATATATAGTTATCCCCTAAATGTTGGATTATGTGGGTATAAGGATGTAATATAATATATTCAAGGGCATGCAATGATCTATCTTGTAACTTGACAAATACTACTCATGGATTATTATTTGAGTGCTTAAAACCTATAATATAATTACTCTTATGACTAATATGGAAATAGGGAAGAATAGGGTAGTATAACTCAATTGTAAAACCAATTAAATGAGCTTAAATAGGTTCTTCTTTGGTATTTATTAGATGAATAATGAGTAAGCTTAGATTTTTATTTATACCAAACCTTTTGGAAATATATCATAGTAGGGTTCAATAATAAAAATAGGATGACCCATATGTTTGAATTTAGTGTCACATGTTCCTAATGTGGGATAATAAAAAAACTATTATGATAATTTTGGACGTATTAATGATATATTATTATTGCCTTTCCTTTTTCCCAAAAATATTGTGTTTGAGTAAGAATTTTTTATTTAAACCTTTTCATTTTAAATGAACTATACTGATATTTTCCCACTCTAATAGGTGTGAAAGGAATATGCAATAAATATTCATTTTAAGGGTTGAAGTTTAACTTGTGTAGTTGATCATATGTCATATATGCCATGTTGGTATCATCATCATCATCATTGTCATAATAATTTATGACCATGCCATCTTGGTTTTCTGAATTCACCACTAAAGGAAGATTAGGAATAGGTTCTGGTTACTCTATATTAGCTTTTAGTTCATGTTACACAACTAATTTATATGTTATGATTAGTTTCTTTTCTGGTACTTGATTTATCCTCTTCATATGTATGCATCTAAGATACTAGAATGCGTTGTGATGGAGGAATGACAAAATGATCTTCCTGATATGAATGTGATCAATTCTCATTAGTATATTAGTCCATCTTACAATATTTTAAGGCTTCAACATATATAGGTTGTTGTTTAATCCATTTTTAATGAATTTTTGGTTTAGGGTTAATGGGTTTGAATAGGCTATACATAATATGAATAAAATTATTCTAAATCAAGACAAATAATTGAAAACTTGGATAGAATATTGTGAATTAGAATTATGATTTATGGTACCTATAAAGTACACTCAAAATATTAGTTTATTACATAAACACAAATAAAATGTAATACTTAACTTATGTTAAAATTCACGTGTAGATATGAGAAGTGCAGAGGTGGGAATAGGTGGGAACAAGATCAAAATCCAATCATCATATTTTATAAATATTTCTTCAAAAGGCCTAGACACATATGTTAACCTTGGGACACTTGCATCAATGTAGGTGTCCTGGTCTCAATGGTATTGTCTTGTATAAAATATTTAAGGTATTACATAGAGACCACCTAGAACTTTCTAGGTTTTATGTCAATTTTTTATTGATATGTTTACTTCACATTTACAGGTTGTCGATGATTATTATGGATCAAATCATAGAACTTCACCTTAGGTTTTGTACCGTTCCAAAAATGGGTTAGTGTGTTCATGATGTTAATTTGATCTCAAGGACCCCTTTTTCATTGAGTGTTTCCTATGTAGCAAATACTCCAAAGAGGTCCTAATACATATGTAGTTATCCCCTAAATGTTGGATTATGTGGGTATAAGGATGTAATATAATATATTCAAGGGCATGCAATGATCTATCTTGTAACTTGACAAATACTACTCATGGATTATTATTTGAGTGCTTCAAACCTATAATATAATTACTCTTACGACTAATATGGAAATAGGGAAGAATAGGGTAGTATAACTCAATTGTAAAACCAATTAAATGAGCTTAAATAGGTTCTTCTTTGGTATTTCTTAGATGAATAATGAGTAAGCTTAGATTTTTATTTATACCACACCTTTTGAAAATATATCATAGTAGGGTTCAATAATAAAAATAGGATGCCCCATATGTTTGAATTTAGTGTCACATGTTCCTAATGTGGGATAATAAAAAAACTATTATGATAATTTTGGATGTATTAATGATATATTATTATTGCCTTTCCTTTTTCCCAAAAATATTGTGTTTGAATAAGAATTTTTGATTTAAACCTTTTCATTTTAAATGAACTATACTGATATTTTCCCACTCTAATAGGTGTGAAAGGAATATGCAATAAATATTCATTTTAAGGGTTGAAGTTTAACTTGTGTAGTTGATCATATGTCATATATGCCATGTTGGTATCATCATCATCATCATTGTCATAATATTTTATGACCATCCCATCTTGGTTTTCTGAATTCACCACTAAAGGAAGATTAGGAATAGGTTTTGGATACTCTATATTAGATTTTAGTTCATGTTACACAACTAATTTATATGTTATGATTAGTTTCTTTTCTGGTACTTTATTTATCCTCTTCATATGTATGCATCTAAGATACTAGAATGGGTTGTGATGGAGGAATGATAGAATGATCTTCCTGATATGAATTTGATCAGTTCTCATTAGCATATTAGGTCATCTTACAATATTTTAATGGTTCATCATATAGTGGTTGTTGTTTAATCCTTTTCTAATGAATTTCTAGTTTAGGGTTAATGGGTTTGAATAGGCTATACATAATATGAATAAAATTATTCTACAGTAAGACAAATAATTAAAAACTTGGATAAATGAATGTTATGAATTAGAATTATGAGTTATGATAAATATAAAGTACACTCAAAATAGTAGTTTATTACATAAACATAAATAAAATGTAATACTTAACTTATGTTAAAATGCACGTGTAGATTTGAGAAGTGCAGAGGTGGGAATAGGTGGGAACAAGATCAAAATCCAATCATCATATTTTATAAATATTTCTTCTAAAGGCCTAGACACATATGTTAACCTTGGGACACTTGCATCAATGTACGTGTCCTGGTCTCAATGGTATTGTCTTGAACAAAATATTTGAGGTATTACATAAAGACCACCTAGAACCTTCTAGGTTTTATGTCATTTTTTTATTGATATGTTTTATTCACATTTACAAGTTGTCGATGATTGTTATGGATCAAATAATAGGTCTTCACCTTAGGTTTTGTACCATTCCAAAAATGGGTTAGTGTGTTCATGATGTTCATTTGATCTCAAGGACCCCTTTTTCATTGAGTCTTTCCTACATAGCAAATACTCCAAGGAGGTCCTAATACATATGTAGTTATCCCCTAAATGTTGGATTATGTGGGTATAAGGATGTAATATAATATATTCAAGGGCATGCAATGATCTATCTTGTAACTTCACAAATACTACTCATGGATTATTATTTGAGTACTTCAAACCTATAATATAATTACTATTATGACTAATATGGAAATAGGGAAGAATATGGTAGTATAACACAATTGTAAAATCAATTAAATGAGCTTAAATACATTCTTTTTTGGTATTTCTTAGACAAATAATGAGTAAGCTTAGATTTTTATTTATACCACACCTTTTGGAGATATATCATAGTAGGGTTCAATAATAAAAAAAAGATGACCCATATGTTTAAATTTAGTGTCACATGTTCCTAATGTGGGATAATAAAAAAACTATTATGATAATTTTGGATGTATTAATGATATATTATTATTGCCTTTCCTTTTCCCTAGAAATATTGTGTTTGAATAAGAATTTCTGATTTAAACCTGTTCATTTTATATGAACTATACTGATATTTTCCCACTCTAATAGGTGTGAAAGGAATATGCAATAAATATTCATTTTAAGGGCTGAAATTTAACTTGTATAGTTGATCATATGTCATATATGCCATGTTGATATCATCATCATCATCATTGTCATAATAATTTATGACCATGCCATCTTGGTTTTCTGAATTCACCACTAAAGGAAGATTAGGAATAGGTTTTGGTTACTCTATATTAGCTTTTAGTTCATGTTACACAACTAATTTATATGTTATGATTAGTTTCTTTTCTGGTACTTGATTTATCCTCTTCATATGTATGCATCTAAGATACTAGAATGGGTTGTGATGGAGGAATGATAGAATGATCTTCCTGATATGAATGTGATCGGTTCTCATTAGTATATTAGGTCATCTTACAATATTTTAATGTTTCATCATATATTGGTTGTTGTTTAATCCTTTTTTAATTAATTTTTGGTTTAGGGTTAATTGGTTTGAATAGGCTATACATAATATGAATAAAATTATTCTGCAGTAAGACAAATAACTGAAAACTTGGATACATGAATATTATGAATTAGAATTATGAGTTATGATAAATATAAATTACACTCAAAATAGTATTTTATTATGTAAACACAAATAAAATTTAATACTTAACTTATGTTAAAATGCACGTGTAGATATGAGAAGTGCAAAGGTGGGAATAGGTGGGAACAAGATCAAAATCCAATCATCATATTTTATAAATATTTCTTCTAAAGGCCTAGACACATATGTTAACCTTGGGACACTTGCATCAATGTAGGTGTCTTGGTCTCAATGGTATTGTCTTGTACAAAATATTTAAGGTATTACATAGAGACCACCTAGAACCTTCTAGGTTTATGTCAATTTTTTATTGATATGTTTTTTTCACATTTACAGGTTGTTGATGATTGATATGGATCAAATCATAGATCTTCACCTTAGGTTTTATACCTTTCCAAAAATGGGTTAGTGTGTTCATGATGTTAATTTGATCTCAAGGACCCCTTTTTCATTAAGTGTTTCCTATGTAGCAAATACTCCAAGGAGGTCCTAATACATATGTAGTTATCCCCTAAATGTTGGATTATGTGGGTATAAGGATGTAATATACTATATGAAAGGGTATGCAATGATCTATCTTGTAACTTGACAAATACTACTCATGGATTATTATTTGAGTGCTTCAAACCTATAATATAATTACTATTGTGACTAATATGGAAATAGGGAAGAATAGGGTAGTATAACTTAATTGTAAAATCAATTAAATGAGCTTAAATAGGTTCTTTTTTGGTATTTCTTAGATGAATAATGAGTAATCCTAGATTTTTATTTATACCACACCTTTTGGAAATATATCATAGTAGGGTTCAATAATAAAAATAGTATGACCCATATGTTTGAATTTAGTGTCACATGTTCCTAATGTGGGATAATAAAAAAACTATTATTATAATTTTGGATGTATTAATGATATATTATTATTGCCTTTCCCTTTTCCCATAAATATTGTTTTTGAATAAGAATTTTTGATCTAAACCTTTTCATTTTATATGAGTTATACTGATATTTTCCCACTCTAATAGGTGTGAAAGGAATATGTAATAAATATTCATTTTAAGGGTTGAAGTTTACTTTTGTGTAGTTGATCATATGTCATATATGCCATGTTGGTATCATCATCATCATTGTCATAATAATTTATGACCGTGCCATATTGGTTTTCTGAATTCACCTCTAAAGGAAGATTAGGAAAAGGTTTTGGTTACTCTATATTAGCTTTTAGTTCATGTTACACAACTAATTTATATGTTATGATTAGTTTTTATTCTGGTACTTGATTTATCCTCTTCATATGTATGCATCCAAGATACTAGAATGTGTTGTGATGGAGGAATGACATAATGATCTTCCTGATATGAATGTGATAGGTTCTCACTAGTATATTAGGTCATCTTACAATATTTTAAGGGTCCATCATATATTGGTTGTTGTTTAATCCTTTTTTAATGAATTTTTGGTTTAGGGTTAATGGGTTTGAATAGGTTGTACATAATATGAATAAAATTATTCTACAGCAAGACAAATAATTGAAAACTTGGATAAATGAATATTATGAATTAGAATTATGAGTTATGATAAATATAAAGTACACTCAAAATAGTAGTTTATTAGGTAAACACAAATAAAATGTAATATTTAACTTATGTTAAAATGCACGTGTAGATATGAGAAGTGTAGAGGTGGGAATAGGTGGGAACAAGATCAAAATCCAGTCATCATATTTTATAAATAGTTATTCTAAAGGACTAGACACATATGTTAACCTTGGGACACTTGCATCAATGTAGGTGTCCTGGTCTCAATGGTATTGTCTTGTACAAAATATTTAAGGTCTTACATAGAGACCACCTAGAACCTTCTAGGTTTTATGTCAATTTTTTATTGATATGTTTTATTCACATTTACAGGTTGTCGATGATTGTTATGGATCAAATAATAGATCTTCACCTTAGGTTATGTACCTTACCAAAAATGGGTTAGTGTTTTTATGATGTTAATTTGATCTCAAGGACCCCTTTTTTATTGAGTGTTTCTTATATAGCAAATACTCTAAGGAAGTCCTAATACATATGTATTTATCCCCTAAATGTTGGATTATGTGGGTATAAATATGTAATATACTATACGCAAGGCCATGCAATGATCTATCTTGTAACTTGACAGATAATACTCATGGATTATTATTTGAGTGCTTCAAACCTATAATAAAATTACTCTTATGACTAATATGGAAATAGGGAAGAATAGGGTAGTATAACTCAATTGTAAAATCAAATAAATGAGCTTACATAGGTTCTTTTTTAGTATTTTTTAGATGAATAATAAGTAAGCTTAGATTTATATTTATACCACACCTTTTGGAAATATATCATAGTAGGGTTCAATAATAAAAATAGTATGACCCATATGTTTGAATTTAGTGTCACATGTTCCTAATGTGGGAAAATAAAAAATCTATTAAGATAGTTTTGGATGTATTAATGATATATTATTATTGCCTTTCCTTTTTCCCAAAAATATTGTGTTTGAATAAGAATTTCTGATTTAAACCTTTTCATTTTATATGAACTATAATGATATTTTCACACTCTAATAGGTGTGAAAGGAATATGCAATAAATATTCATTTTAAGGGTTGAAGTTTAACTTGTGTAGTTGATCATATGTCATATATGCCATGTTGGTATCATCATCATCATCATCATCATTGTCATCATAATTTATGACCATGCCATCTTGGTTTTCTAAATTCACCACTAAAGGAAGATTAGGAATAGGTTTTGTTTACTCTATATTAGTGTTTGGTTCATGTTACACAACAAATTTATATGTTATGATTAGTTTATTTTATTTTACTTGATTTATCCTCTTCATATATATGCATCTAAGATACTAAAATGGGTTGTGATGGAGGAATGATAGAATGATCTTCCTGATATGAATGTGATCAGTTCTCATTAGTATATTAGGTCATCTTACAATATTTTAAGGGTTCATCATAAATTGGTTGTTGTTTAATCCTTTTTTAATGAATTTTTGGTTTAGGGTTAATGGGTTTGAATAGGCTATACATAATATGAATAAAATTTTTCTACAACAAGACAAATAATTGAAAATTTGGATAAATGAATATTATGAATTAGAATTATGAGTTATGATAAATATAATGTACACTCAAAATAGTAGTTTATTATGTAAACACAAATAAAATTTAATACTTAACTTATGTTAAAAAGCACGTGTAGATATGAGAAGTGCGGAGGTGGGAATAGGTGGGAACAAGATCAAAATCCAATCATCATATTTTATAAATATTTCTTCTAAAGGCCTAAACACATATGTTAACCTTGGGATACTTGCATCAATGTAGGTGTCCTGGTCTCAATGGTATTGTCTTGTACAAAATATTTAAGGTATTACATAGAGACCACCTAGAACCTTCTAGGTTTTATGTCAATTTTTTATTGATATGTTTTATTCACATTTACAGGTTGTCGATGATTGTTATGGATCAAATCATAGATATTCACCTTAGGTTTTGTACCTTTCCAAATATGGGTTAGTGTGTTCATGATGCTAATTTGATCTCAAGTACCCCTTTTTCATTGAGTGTTTCCTATGTAGCAAATAGTCCAAGGAGGTCCTAATACATATGTAGTTATCACCTTATTGTTGGATTATGTGGGTATAAGGATGTAATAAACTATATGCAAGGGCATGCAATGATCTATCTTGTAACTTGACAAATACTACTCATGGATTATTATTTGAGTGCTTCAAGCCTATAATATAATTACTCTTATGACTAATATGGAAATAGGGAAGAATACGGTAGTGTAACTCAATTGTAAAATCAATTAAATGAGCTTAAATAGGTTCTTTTTTGGTATTTCTTAGATGAATAATGATTAATCTTAGATTTTTATTTATACCACACCTTTTGGAAATATGTCATAGTAGGGTTCAATAATAAAAATAAGATGACCCATATTTTTGAATTTAGTGTCACATGTTCCTAATGTGGGATAATAAAATAACTATTATGATAATTTTGGATGTATTAATGATATATTATTATTGCCTTCCCTTTTTCCCAAAATATTGTGTTTGAATAAGAATTTCTGATTTAATCCTTTTCATTTTATATGAACTATACTGATATTTTCCCACTCTAATAGGTGTGAGAGGAATATGCAATAAATATACATTTTAAGGGTTGAAGTTGAACGTGTGTAGTTGATCATATGTCATATATGCCATGTTGGTATCATCATCATCATCATCATCATCATCATCATCATCATTGTCATAATAATTTATGACCATGCCATCTTGGTTTTCTGAATTCACCACTAAAGGAAGATTAAGAATAGGTTTTGGTTACTCTATATTAGCTTTTAGTTCATGTTACACAACTAATTTATATGTTATGATTAGTTTCCTTTTTGGTACTTGATTTATCCCCTTCATATGTATGCATCTAAGATACTAGAATGGGTTGTGATGGAGGAATGATAGAATGGTCTTCCTGATATTAATGTGATCGGTTCTCATTAGTATATAAGGTCATCTTACAATATTTTAAGGGTTCATCATATATTGGTTATTATTTAATCCTTTTTTAATGAATTTGTGGTTAAGGGTTAATGGGTTTGAATGGGCTATACATTATATGAATAAAATTATTCTACAGCAAGACAAATAATTGAAAACTTGGATAAATGAATATTATAAATTAAAATTATGAGTCATGATAAATATAAAGTACACTCAAAATAGTAGTTTATTACGTAAACACAAGTTGAAATGGATGTGTAGATATGAGAAGTGTAGAGGTGGGAATAGGTGGGAACAAGATCAAAATCCAGTCATCATATTTTATAAATATTTCTTCTAAAGGCTTAGACACATATGTTAACCTTGGTACACTTGCATCAATGTAGATGTCCTGGTCTCAATGGTATTGTCTTGTACAAAATATTTAAGGTATTACATAGAGACCACTTAAAACCTTCTAGGTTTTATGTCAATTTTTTATCGATATGTTTTATTCACATTTATAGGTTGTCGATGATTGTTATAGATCAAATCATAGATATTCACCTTAGGTTTTGTACCTTTACAAAAATGGGTTAGTGTGTTCATGATGTTAATTTGATCTCAAGGACCCCTTTTTCATTGAGTGTTTCCTACGTAGCAAATACTCCAAGGAGGTCCTAATACATATGTAGTTATCCCCTAAATTTTGGATTATATGGGTATAAAGATGTAATATACTATATGCAAGGCCTTGAAATGATATATCTTGTAACTTGACAAATACTACTCATGGATTATTACTTGAGTGCTTCAAACCTATAATATAATTACTCTTATGACTAATATGGAAATAGGGAAGATAGGGGTAGTATAACTCAATTGTAAAATCAATTAAATGAGTTTAAATAGGTTCTTTTTTGGTATTTATTAGATGAATAAAGAGTAAGCTTAGATTTTTATTTATACCACACCTTTTGGAAATATATCATAATAGGATTCAATAATAAAAATAGGATGACCCATATGTTTGAATTTAGTTTCACATGTTCCTAATGTGAGATGATAAAAAAACTATTATGATAATTTTGGATGTATTAATGATATATTATTATTACCTTTCCTTTTTCCCAAAAATATTGTGTTTGAATAAGAATTTCTGATTTAAACCTTTTCATTTTAAATGAACTATACTGATATTTTCCCACTCTAATAGGTGTGAAAGGAATATGCAATAAATATTCATTTTAAAGGTTGAAGTTTAACTTGTGTAGTTGATCATATGTCATATATGCCATGTTGGTATCATCATCATCATCATTGTCATAATAATTTATGACCATGCCATCTTGGTTTTCTGAATTCACCACTAAAGGAAGATTAAGAATAGGTTTTGGTTACTCTATATTAGCTTTTAGTTCATGTTACACAACTAATTTATATGTTATGATTAGTTTATTTTCCTGTACTTTATTTATCCTCTTCATATGTATGCATCTAAGAGACTAGAATGGGTTGTGATGGAGGAATGACAGAATGATCTTCCTAATATGAATGTGATCAGTTCTCATTAGTATATTAGGTCATCTTACAATATTTTAAGGGTTCATCATATATTGGTTATTGTTTAATCCTTTTTTAATGAATTTATGGTTTAGGGTTAATGGGTTTGAATAGGCTATACATAATATGAATAAAATTATTCTACAGTCAGACAAATAATTGAAAACTTGGATAAATGAATATTATGAATTAGAATTATGAGTTATGATAAATATAAAGTACACTCAAAATAGTATTTTATTATGTAAACACAAATAAAATGTAATACTTAACTTATGTTAAAATGCACGTGTAGATATGAGAAGTGCAGTGGTGGGAATAGGTGGGAACAAGATCAAAATCCAATCATCATATTTTATAAATATTTCTTCTAAAGGCCTAGACACATATGTTAACCTTGGGACGCTTGCATCAATGTAGGTGTCCTAGTCTCAATGGTATTGTCTTGTACAAAATATTTAAGGTATTACATAGAGACCACCTAAAACCTTCTAGGTTTTATGTCAATTTTTTATTGATATGTTTTATTCACATTTATAGGTTGTCGATGATTGTTATGGATCAAATCATAGATCTTCACCTTAGGTTTTGTACCTTTCCAAACATGGGTTAGTGTGTTCATGATGTTAATTTGATCTCAAGGACCCCTTTTTCATTGATTGTTTCCTACGTAGAAAATACTCCAAGGAGGTCCTAATACATATGTAGTTATTCCCTAAATTTTGGATTATGTAGCTATAACCCCAAATTATGGGTCACCTATAATGGGTTTAAACCTTTGAAGAAGGTCAAATTCCTCTTGATGCTCTCCTAAACTAATGCAAATCACTGAGAAAAGGGTTAGAAGGGTTTAAGGGCTCCTAAGTAGGCTAAAAGGGTGATGCACCAAATAAAAATGGGAAAATCCCATAATCTTAAACCCATACTAGATTTATAGAATACAATGTTGGCTCACACAATCTTGAGATACAATTTATTTCATTAAGTGTTTCATAGAAGGGGTTCAGGTTGCACTAGACAAAGACAAAGAGGAATTCTACACACTCATACTCACCATTTATCAATAGCAAAAGAACACTAATATATACTTGCAAATAGCTTGAAAACACCCTAAAAGAGGTTAGAAAGGAGGACCATGGATAAGGAAGATTCTCCTTCACAAAATACCATAGTACACAGCTCAATAGACATAGATCTAAGGCAAGAGGTAAGTAAAAAAAAACTATTTATTTGCATCAAGAGGTAGTTCTTATAAATGCTTGATAGGGTCAAGCCTAATCAAGATGAGCATATTTACAATATCTTAGAGAGTTTCATGATCTTCAAGATTAAAGATTCCTTATTAGAATCCAAAATCTAAGAGAGAGCATTTTTCAATGGAAATAATGGGTAATATAGAGAAAGGGGATATGAGAGAAGAGGGAGCATGTTATCTTAGGATAATAAATGAGATGCCACCTATCAAAGGATGTTCCACCATCTATTTGGTATAATCAGGACTAGTCCATCATGAATCCATTTGCTTTAATTAGCTCCAATAGTCTTCAAGCTCTTCTCATTGGCTAAAAGAGAGGCACTAAAAGACAAGAATTAGTTTTGCATGATTAGTTATGACCTTATTGTGAAAGGAAACCCTTAAATGCTTTGAAAAGAACTAAATGCTTTGATCTACTTATCTAACCACAAAATTCATTTTATTTTATTTTACATGACATCTTCCACTTGTCTTTATGATGAGGACAAAATCCCCATGGCTAAATCTGATAGAGCAATGTCATACTTACTTTAAGTAGTAATCTATTCAAATAATGGCCATGTCAAAGGATTGGTTATTCACTCATATTCATAAATATCTACCTTTTTATGGGAAACTGAACCTAGGTCCACTATAGATGAAAATCAATTAAAACTATTGATTTTCTTATATTTTTAATATATACCACACTCTGTTATATGCCTGATCCTTTTTCATCAATAAATTATTGACCTTTGATCTATACTAGGTTTTAAAGACCTATTCCATCTTTTTAAAGCTTTAACAGTGCCATTCCATCCTTTAAATGTTCATCCTGACTCAACTCAAATTGTATTTAAACTTGGTTCACTATGTATCTATCTTCTTTAGTCAAAAACTACCTCTTTGACCCTTGTTGGAAGTTCCCTAGGCTTGCTAACCAAATTAATACAATTGGTAGCTTTGTGCTTGATTTGAGCCTTATCATATTTTTAACCTCTTTGAACCCACTCACCATTGATATTCCCTATACAAATTCTTGTGATCCCTAGATCTACCCTTGACTTGTCAAATTAATCTGACTTGGTGCTACTTGGCATCCCCACGTCTCTTCTTAGGATCCTACTATCAATTTTTCTACTTCCACACTTACGTTATGTTTTGGTCTCATGATCATCCTTAGTAACATTGAATCTCTAACTTAATTCATACCATTTATTTCCTTTGTGTGATTAGACATGAGTCATTAATATTGTCAAGACCCACTAACTCTATATTTTCCTACTCGTTGTTAGATCTAATTTTGCTCCCAAGATCATGCCACTTGGCACTCGCATATTCATTTTAGATATCCTTTGAAATTTTTGAACCCAAAAATTCATTTCATGAGCACTTAATTTGATGTTTGTGTGCCTATATTTGACATCTATGCAAACATATTTGACATCGACATGGTCATCAATCAAATATTTAAAATCCAATGGTTAGTTTCCATAGCCTTAATTTGACATCTGCACACCTATCATTTGACATCCACATGACCATAAATGATGTCTTTGAGACCATAAATATTTGGACCCCAATGGATGACTACTAAGCTTGAACTTTGACACTTGCATGAACATCACTCTATTGGAACAAATTCACTGAGACAATTTGGTCAATGCAAATATGTCTTTGGGACTTTTGTCTATGGGTTTTTTTAGCCACTTTCCCTAAAAGAATTAGGTCTTAAATACTTATGCATTAGAGAATTTTTTTGTGGAAAAAATGTCCAAAAAAATTTGGTCCTTGAGAAAATTATATAGGATAATTTTCCCAACACAACCATACTTGGTTTTTTGTTGCAGACAAAATGTCAAAGAATTTGCACTTCAAGATTTTTGTTTTAGATAAAATGTCCAAAATAATTCCCAACACTTAGACAAAAAAAACTAGAAACCATTATCCTAAAGGAAATATTAACACTTGGCCCAAAATATTAATACTTAGCTAAATAAAAAGGGTTTACACTTAGCTTTTTAACCTGGAGGCTATTCTAAAATTGTGCTTGAACTGTCACTGGATAATTGAAGGTTCAAATGAATTATGAAAACCTAAAGCTTGTGCAAACTTTTTCCATGACCCTAAATTTATTTGATCACCATGAGAACCTCCTTGTATCCCTCTCTTTGCTCTTTAGACTTGTCCTTCAAAGATTG
Organism: Torreya grandis; assembly: GCA_037957365.1. Lineage (NCBI taxonomy): Eukaryota > Viridiplantae > Streptophyta > Pinopsida > Cupressales > Taxaceae > Torreya > Torreya grandis. The sequence continues at coordinate 979,514 of JARHVA010005271.1, read as the reverse complement.
ATAGATTACGCTTTAAGCAAGATAAAAGTGTTTCAAAAGCTTTATGAGAAACATGAGACCTTGGGACCACTCATTCCATCCATAATTTTGCTCAAACCATTTGATCATTCTTTCTCTACACCAAGACCTCTAGAGACTACACTGTACCCAAGCTATTTTGTATGTAGACCAAAAATGGCCAACATTTTCAGTGACTCATAGGGAAGCATGCTTGTTATGCTTGAGAACCTAGATTATTTACCTTGTTTGATCCATTTGGTATGGAGTCACCTCTCTCTCCCCTCTAATCTAAAATTATATAAGGTTGGCCCTTTCTATAACTTCCTCTTGAAACAAAAGTACAACAAGAACAAAACAACCAAAGGCAAGTGCACATAGTCACTTACAGGAAAGAAGGAATAACTAACCTACTAAATAAATGTGCACAAAGGCACTTGGAGGAAAACATGAAAAATATTCTAATATGTACAGGGCTATAATTTCCAAATATATTCCCCCTAGATCAAATGGAAAATATATAGCATCTCTCACTTGTGATGGACTATGATGGAAAACACCTTGCTTTTGAGAGCTCATGATGGGTGAGTTGAGATGCCTAATTTTTAACTCTTTTATCTTGCTCTCAATTGGAAGAAATGGGACAAACATGTCTCTAATATAGACATATTAGTCCATTTCTTCAAGGTTTACTCCAAATTAGACTATAGGGGCTCATACAACTTTGATGGCTCAATTCCATGCTCTAAATTAAGCACAACATATGATGACTCCTTTGAATTGGTACTTGGTCGATTTTCTAGGCTTAGGAAAAAAAGCTTTAAGTCATCCCAAAAGGTAGTTTCCCCTTGGTAATTTGAGACAATTCCAACTTTAACACCATATTTACTTTACTTGATATAAAAGTATCCATATATTAGTTCATTAATCCACCTAAGGCTCAAAATGTCATGTTCATATGGCTCTAAATCAGACCATTCTTCTTCATTCTTGAAGACATCAGTACTACCTTCAAAGGATAATTCATCTTGAGACTAGTCAACTTATTTAACTTGATTGGAAAATTCATGTTCATTCTCTAGAGGAGGCATAGGTTGGTTTAGAACCTCTACCTAGTCCATGAAGTCATGGTACAGATGTTACCATGCTTCATCTTGATCCTCCTTTTTCTTTATTTCTTCCTCTTGCTTGTTCATGACCTCTCCAACCTGCTCAACTAGTTGATTTATTATGTTAATCTCTATACCTTGGTCATCCTCATCTGCAACCACATCGAATGGAAGTTCTTATAATTAAAAAAAAAAAACCCTTTCCCCTCAGATGTATCTTGAATACACACCTCTTTAAGAATGGAGGCTTCAGTACCACTTTTAGGATTTAATTCATCAAATCCATGCCAAGAAGTTTGATCAGAACATGACTCTTCTCTTTTTGAATGAATTGGAATACCTATCATGATCTATTTATCATAGACACTTATGTTCTCCTCTTTAGGCTCAACTTTGACAACAAGTTCCTCCTCTATTATTTGTAAAACAAGTTCTTCCTCTATGAGAGAGATGGTGGGAGGGTGAAAATTTTCACCTTGATTTCATCTCAAGAGAGTATCCTTCCAATTAGGGACCTCAAGCCTCTTTTATGTGGTTCTTGTGGAAGGGAGGGATAATCTTGAAACTTTGGTAAGGTATGCTCATTGAGATTAGATAACAACTCTTTTTATTATATTAGTTCTTGGACCACCTTAGCTAGCACCTCCCTTTTCTTCATTGTACCCCCCTTGATTGATTTCCATAAGGGGAAAGCATAAGGGTTGGCCACCTTCTCCTTTTCATGGATGGGTGTGGGAGAGGGTGGTTTCACAAGAGAGGGTATGACATAGTTAGGGTCATTAGTATAGGAGAGGATCCAAGATGGTATGGCTTCATGTTCCTTAGTTAATAAGGATGTGATTTGACAAGGTTGTCTAGGGGGTTAGTTTTGAGCACAAATAGGAGAGGGAAATTAGGGTCTAGGGTTATCTTCTCTCATTAAGAGTAGTTGATAGTCATTTTCTTTTTTGGCTTGGTCTTTCCTAACCAAACATTCCTCTTGAAACCTCAACTCCTGATCTTGAACATAAGCTTGTTGTTTAATATTCTATTGTTGCCTATAAAAAATTTTCTCCCTATCAATCTCTCTAAATTTTCCTTCAAAATTAGACATCATCTCCTTGAGGCTCATTTTCAACTGACTAGAGAGAGGCAAATTCTAATAGGGCTGATACATTGGATTTTGAGGGCCACTTGGGATGAATCCATGAGCATTTCTAACTTGATATGAAGGATAAGGAATGAAATAACATGCATCTTGATCAAGTGGGTTATGATACATAACAAATGATGGTGATTAGACACCTGGGCTACTTATACTAGTTGATGTTGATTTGGAGTCATCATTGGTGCTAACTTTCTTGCTTCTAAAAGCTAATTAGAGGAAATACACACCAAAAATATTTCCACTCTCTTGAACCTTGGTCCCACCAAGCATGCTAAAAATGTTATCACTCGAATTTACACCTTGATAGGGGGTTATTCAAGCTCCCTTATAATTGAGTAGAACCATGGTAATAACCCCAAGTTGTGGGTCACCTATGGTTGGGTTAAACCTTTAGAGAAGGTCTACTTAATCTTTGATACTCACCTAAAACTAATGCTTCACTAAAAGGAGATACACCAAATAAAAATGGGAAACTCCCATAAGCTTGAACCCACACTAGATCTGTAGAAGACAATGTTAACTCACATAATCTCAAGATCTAGCTACACCCTTGGAGAGGGTTCTTCAATACCTTTCTAATTGAGCTACATAATGGGAACAACCCCAAGCTATCAATCGTTTATAATGGGGTTAATCCTCTAGGAAAGGTTGACTTCCTCTTGATGCTCACCTAAACTAATGCAAATCATTGATAAAAGGGTTATAAAGGGTTTAAGGGATCCTAATAAGGCTAAAAGGGTCATTCACCAAATAAAAGTGGTAAAGTCCCATAAGCTTGAACCCACACTACATCTACAGAAGATAATGTTGGGTCACACAATCTTAAGAACTAGTTAATTGCATAAGTGTTTCATAGAAGGGGTTTAGGCATCAATGGACAAAGGCAAAGAGGAATCCTATAGACTCACACTCAACATTTATCAATAGAAAAATAACATGAATCTAGACCTTCAAATAGCTTGAAAACACCCTAAAAGAGGTCCAAAAGGAGGACCATATATGAGGAAGATTCTCATTTACAAAATACCATAGTGCACAACTAAATAGACATAGATCCAAGGCAAAATATAGGTAAATAAAGTCTTTATTTTCATCAAGAGGTAGTTCTTACAAATGCTTAACAAGGCCAAGCCTAATCAAGATGAACATATTTTATAATATCTCCAAGAATTATGTGCTCTTCAAGATCAAAGAGTCCTTGTGAGAATCCAAAATTTGAGAGAGAGAATTTTCCAATGGAAAGAATGGGTAATATAGAAAAAGGGGAGAAGAGAGAAAATGGATCACATTATCCAAGGATAATCAATGAGCTACCTCCTATTAAGGGATATTCCACCATCTGTTTGGTCTAATTAGGACTATTCCATCATCAATCAATTATTCTAAATTAGCTCTAGTAGTCTTCAAGATCTTCTCATTGGGTAAAAGAGAGGCACTAAAATAAAAGAATTAGTTTTGCATGATGATTCATGACCTTGCTATGAAAATAAACCCTAAATTCTCCATAAAATAATTAAATGCTTCAAACTAATTCTCTAACCACTAGATCCCTTTGCTTTGATTTTCCATGCCATTTTCCATGCCATCTTCTACTTGTGTTCATGATGGGGACAAAATCCCCATAACTTAATCTAATAGATCCATGTCATGCGTGCTTTGAGTTGTGATCTATCAAGATAATGGCCATGTCAAAGGATGAGTTGTTCACTCATAATCACAAATATCTACCTTTGCATGGGAAACTAAAACTAGGTCCACTATAGATGAAAACCAATCCAAAATATTAGTTTTCTTATAGTTTTAATATATATGACACTATGTTTAATGCCTGGTCCTTTTTCATTGACAAGTTGTCAACCTTTGATCTATACTAGGTCTAAAAGACCTATTCTATCTCTATAAATCTTTAATGGTGCCATTCCATCCTTTAAATTTTCATCCTAACTCAACTTAGATTGTATTTTAACTTAGTTCACTATGTATTTGTCTGCCTTGGTTGAAAACTACCTCTTTAACCCTTATCGGAAGTTCCCTAAGCTCACCAACCAAATTAAGACACTTGACAACCTCATTCTAAATTTGAGATTTATCAACTTTTTGACCTCTCTAACCCCTACTCGCCATTTATTTTCCTTTTACAAATGCTCAAAATCCATATATCTACCCTTGACTTATTAACTTAATACAAGCTAGTGTCACTTGGCATCCCTACATCTCTTCTTAGGATCCTACTATTAGTCTGTCTGCTTCCATGTTTATGCCATGTGGTGGTCTTATGTTCATCTTCAATAACATTAAATATTTGACCTAATGCATACCATTGATTTATTTTGTGTGATTAAATGTGAGCCATTGATCTTGTTAGGATCCATTAACTTTGTCTTTACCTGATCATCATTAGATCTAATTTTGCTCCTGAGATCATGCCACTTGGCACTCACACATTAATTCTAGAGATATTTTAAAAAATTTTAACCTAAATTATCATTTCATGAGGATTTAATTTGACATATACATGCCTATATTTGACATCTATGTGAACATATTTGATGTCTGCATAGACATCAACTTAGATATTTGAAATATAATGGTTATTTTCCATAGCCTTAATTTTATGTCTTTGTGCCCATCATTCAATGTCCACATGACTATCAATAATGTAAGCAAGACCATCAATATTTGGACCTTAATGGATGACTATTGATCTTGAACTTTGATACTTACATGAACATCACTCTATTGGAACAATTTCCCCAAGACAATTTAGCCTTTTCAACTATGTCTTTGAGACTTTTATCTATGGGTTTTTTTTATTTCAGCCACTTTCCTCAAAATAATTATGTCTTCAAGACTTTTTCATTCACGATATTTATTTTGCACAAAATGTTTGAAATAACTTGGTCCTCAGGAAAATTGTCCCAAACTATTTTCTTGACACAACTATACTTAGCATTTTTCTTTAGACAAAATGTCCAAAAGAATTTATACTTCAAGTTTTTATTTTTGGAAAAAATATCCAAAACAATTCCCAACACTTAGCTAAAAAAACTTGAAACCATTAGCCCAAATGAAATATTAGCACTTGGCCCAGAATATTAATACTTAGCCAAATAAAAAGGTTTTGCACTTAGCTTTTTAACCTGCAAGCTCTTCCAAATTTATGCTTGAACTATTGCTAGATCTTTGAAGGCTCAAATTAATTGTGAAAACTTGAGGCTTGTGTAGACTTGTTCCATGACCTTGAACTACTTTGACCACCATGAGAACCTCCTCATATCCCTCTCTTTTCTCTGTAGACTTGTCCTTCAAATATTAACAAATTACATTTTAGGCAAGCTTAAATTATTTCAAAAGCTTTGTGAGCAACATGAGACCTTGGGACTACTCATTCCATCCATAATTATTCTCAAACCATTTGATCATTATTTATCTATACCAGGACCTCTAGAGACTACATTTTATCTAGGTTGTTTTGTATGTGGGCTAGAAATGCCCAACAGAACACTCAATAAGAATTCAGACACTTGTGTCAACACAACTATCCCAATGTGGGACACATGTATCTGACAGGATAAGAAGCTAGTAGGGATCTAAAAATAATAGTAAAGGAAATATATCATGTTTTAAGCTATTTATACAATGTAAAGGATTTGGGTCATCAATTTTGATAGGGTTAGACCATAAGATAAATAGTTAGGCACATTAAGATGTTTAATGACAACCTTTTGGTACCAAAGAGGTATAAAATTGAAGGGTGGATCCTTAATAAATAACCTTCAAAAATAAAATACTAAGATTCTATATAAATCATATTTTAGAATCTACATCCCCCCTTTTAATTCAGTAATGCATAAGGATGAAATTACTAGTTTAAAGGAAATAAATGTGTACTTAGGTGTGTATAAAACACCTTGCCTTTGATTAAGCCAATTTGAGTGTTTTTTGGTTTATTAATTATAATAAAGAGCATTTTATATTATAAATTAGTGTACATAATCTAAAATTTGACATAATTAAAATTCTTGAAAAGAAAGAGAGCAATTAAGGAGTACACATGTGTGTCGATGCAACCATGTTTCCCCTTGGTACTTTGACTTGGTAAAGAAGCTTCCTTATGAAGAATTAGATCTGAGAAAGGTTAAAAACTAAACCTTAGAGAATTGAATAGGGATATTGGAAGGAAATTATGCTCCTAATCCAATGCAAAGGTGAGTTGTGACATGACCATTGATATCATTGAATCTCAATCACACAACTCAAGTGACAATACAATAAAATCTAACTTAAGTGGTATAACCAACTCAACCTAAAAAATAGAAGTAGAATTAGGCAATTGAGAGCATTGAATGTCAACCACACTACTAAAATGAGCCAACTATTTAGACATGAAATACTCAAAATAATGCTTCCTAGTGAAATTGGTGTTTTTTGGTAAAGTGTTAGTATTTCTTAGTAAATAAGTTTGAATATGTATTTGTAATTTTTGGTGTACTTAAATGGCATATACAACTATAATTTATCTCAAGATTAAGTATCTATCAAAATTTAACCTCTCCTCTATAAATTTGTATAATATCTATCATAAATCTAAAAACTTTTTCCCAAATCAATAAAAATTAGTCCAATGTGTATAGGATTCTGACCCAAGTGTATATTTGAATCATGTAAAATGTATCAAATGTTACCATTTTTTTATGTGTGGATTCATGTCTCTATTAATGCAGACCACAAATTGTCGATCAACTTCACTACTTTATTATGAATTAGGTAATTACATATATAGTGCAATAAACTCCTAAAAACTAGGAGTTAACACATATCTCTCCTAATAATATTCCAAAACTCATATCTTCTAGAGTTTCATATAAAAACTCATTTATTATAACTTGAATTTTTTAATAACAACTTATTAATTTTATTTTAAGACACATGAAGCACTAATCCTTATTATTCCCTCCCTTAGTGATAAAATAAGGTGAGGAACAATATTAATAAAGATAGCCTTCATCACTTATATGATCCACTTCTTCATTGTCTGAGGAAAGACTACTTTCTCCTTGATCACTTTACTTTTTTTCTATTTCCATTGCTTTATCATTCACTTTTCCATCTAGAAGATCATGTGCTCTTTATTTTTAGTTCAAAACAACATGGCCTAGCTTATTACAATAAAAACAAGTATATTTATCTTATCATATGTTTAGATTTTTGGAGGAAGTGTTGGACTTGCTTTGAGATATCAATACTTTTCCTTTTTCTAAAGCTTTGTTTCCTTCAACAAGAAATGTAGAAATGACATTTTGCAAACTTGTATTTATCTTGCTTAAGGTGAACACCACATGTGGCATACTTGGGCATGTTGTTGAGTAATATTGATTTTTCATCTTTTTCTTTGATATCTTCTTTTATTCCAACCAATTCATTTATCAGTGAATGAAATTTACTAATGTGGGCTACTATATCATCTCCTTCTTCCATTTTTAGACCATATAATTTTTGCTTCATGGTTATCTCTACACTATCATCTTGTGAACCAAATAAAGTATTTAGTGATTCTCATACTTGTTAGGAAGACTTTTTAAAGTCGACATGATGTAAGTATGTTTTTGACAGACCAAGGCAAATAGTGGCCAAAGCCTTTTTTATATTTGATTTTCCACTTTTGAAATGCATCCACGTATGTTGGTTTAATAATAGTGCCATCTACAATATCCCAAAGATACTTCTCTATCAGTAACAATTGTATTTGGATTTTCCATGTATGGAAATCTTGGCCATCAAACTTCTCAATCTAACTTAACTTTTCCATATTAACCTCCCTTAATTTTGACTTACTAGATTGTACATCGATTTTAACTGATAATGCATCCTTAGAATGAAAATAGCACTTTTTATTTTTGACAATAATACTAAAATGACTTGACACTTTTAATAAGACTCTTTTAACACTTTTGAACAACTTAATGACCCTCCAAAGAAACACTTATGAAAAGACTTTTAAACCAGCTTAAGATTTTAAACAAAATCTAGAAAAAGTTTGGATTAGAATAACTAAAAGCTAATAAACTAAACTTGACTCTTGACAAATAAGCCTACTAAATCTATGATGAAACTAATTGCTAAGGAAAAATAGTATAGACAAATGTATAGTGATAAAGACTCAATAACACTATTTAAAACTCTATAATATGAATCTAATGAACCAACTATTAAAATACTAACCCAAAAAAATATATAAATAAAAAACTAAAATATAAATACCAATATTCATGAAACAAAACTATGGATAAAATATTTGAGGTGAGTTGAGAGATGTTATTAATGAAGTAGATATCTGATGAAATCTATTGAGGATAGAATTTGGAAAATTAGATGGGGTCTTCAGGGACTTTCAATACTGTAACCAAGTCATGAGGATATGAATAGTTGGTTGGTGATGATGGAATTGTTGATTAAATCTATAACTACTATCAAAAGAGGAGCTTTGGGTGGAGGTTATATAAACCTTGTATCATGCTAAATATATAGTTGAATGGGTTAGTTTGAAGTATCCAATGTCGATTATAGGCATGGATTGTATTGAGATCTTATGTTGACTATGATTGGATGTGTATAATGTTAGTGGCAAGTCAAATCAAGGCTTAGCTCATCTAGCCAAATCTATGATTAAAAATGATCTTCACCAAAGATGACTATGTGCCATTATGAAGACTAAATATATCTATGTAATAACTAGATCACGAGCCAAGCTAACCATAATAATTTATTCCTAAACAAATACGTAGTGGTGGAATTAAAGTTGAATCTAGATATAGAGATGTCACAACCAAACAGATATATTTTCAATGTTATTCTTCTTCTTTATGCAGATCCAAGTCAATGCCTTTATACAAAAATTGCATATGTACAATATCTATAAAATAGTTCAAACCCTTATATATAGCTTATATGGCCTACACACACACACACATATTTCTTTATATATATAAATATTTCCAACAAAATTTGTAGTAGTCTTCACTGAAAACTAATTAACTAAATAATAGCCTATTGAATTATAGAATCAATTGATGTGGTCTAAACTCAAATAATTTTGTAATGAAAAAGGCTACAAATTATAAAGTTCCAATTAACCCACTCTGATACTAGATAATGTAGAGCATAAATTATCGATCAACTTCACTACTTTATTATGAATTAGGTAAATTACACAAATAGTGTAATAAACTCCTAAAAACTAGGAGTTAACACATATCTCTCCTAACAATATTCTAAAACTCTTATCTTCTAGAGTTTCATACAAAATATCTCATTTATTATAACTTGACTTGTTGATATAACAACTTATTAATTTTATTTTAAGACACATGAAGCACTAATCCTTATTATCTATGACATTCCCTCACTAATATGCCTCCACCCCTTTTGAGGTGAGGGGAATGGAAACTAGTATTTACCTTACCTTAAAAATCTAAGATAACTATATAATCTATGTATTAATCATGTAGCATATAATAGTAGCATGTCTAAGTAGGTATATCAATGAAACTCATAGTATGTGATCACAACAAGCCCTAATATGCATGATATGGATCATGTAAATGTCTAGAAAGTAACAGTATAAACTCAACAAACAATCAAGCACACACACAAGATCACTCAATATTACACACAAGGATTCTAAGGAAACCACACAAAAGGGTCATATTCAGATGACATATTAAAATTTCCATATAGAAAAAGAAAACAACATATAGTGGCATAAGGGCCAACAAATAAGGAACACATTAAAATGTTTCACAAGCAATATAATAGCAATCAAGAAAAATAAACTCAAGGAAGTGATGATGTGAATAAATTAAGTATAAGAAACCAACATAATCATACCATATTATCCCTGCATATATGTGTTATCAAAATTTTCATGTAACATAACATATAAAGTACATGGTGAAAGATGTAATCATGAGTATGGACATGTGTAAGAGTTAGTATATAATATCAACATGATATTTTAAATGTGATCATAAAATAATATAACATGTATCAATCATGATCAAGGAAACAAATGCCCCCAATTTAGTGTGTTGTGCATGAAGCGAAAAGGTCCAACATATGTATGTGCATGTATCATGTATCTAGTGTATGTTTGTATCACACTCAAGTATACATGAAACATATATGTATAGAAATGATGTGCTATCTACTAACATAAATTAAATAACATAGATGCCAAGGAGCTAGTAAACATGTGAATATTGAATTTTTTTGTATTTTTTATTTATTTGAATGTTTTTGCATTTTTTTTTAATATTTGATTTTTTTGAATTTTTGGAAAGGAAAAAGGTCTAACCTATGATCCCATTTAAGGAATTCTCATAGGATCTCCAAAATTAGAATATGGTACATCAAATTGGTGATACTGCAAGGAGTAAGCATAAACATCATATTTGGAATTATAGAAGTTATAGTACTCTACATATGTTTTATAGGACTCTATGGTCATGAAGAAGTAATAGGAGTAGGGGTTATATAACCCATTGTTTAGTGCTCTTTGGTTTATATAGTGAAGTTTTAATTGTAAATTTTTTATTTTCTCTTAGAAACTAGATAGATTGTGTAGGTGTAGATGAGGAGTCCTTGGAATCCACTATGTATCTTTAGTGCAATGGTCTCTTGATTATGGGATGACTTGGAAAAGGTATTGCATGTTTTTTACCCTTTCATGGATGATTAACTTAGCAAGTTATATAATTAGTTTTATTATAATAAAATTCTCTTGTTCAAGTGGGTGTTCATATGTAATTTTGGAAAATGTAATCACCTTATTGGAATGAATGTATTTAATACACCCATGCACTATGAAAGGTATTATGTGGAGATTATGTATCCAAGGCCATCCCAATAAAATATCAAAGACTCATGTATGGTATAACAAAAAAGGTGGTGACCACATGTGTTGGACCAACTTATGAAGGTAAATCAATCTCACCAATAACATGTTGTGATGTCCCATTGAATGATCTAACTAGTTTGGTCAAAGGGTATAAATCATCATGTATATATGCCAAATGTTTAAGTAACGTAATGGTACATACATTATTACTAGAAATATTATCGAGCATAACACTATGTATAGGTTTATTACCAAGTTATGCTCAAATAAATAATGAATGAAGATATGAGTCATCATCCACATTTTCACTATCATCTAATGTAATATAATTTCTTTGAACCATAAGAGGTATTGTGTGTGTATAACTGAAAATCATCCCATATAATGGATGTCCATAATGTGACAGATGAGGATGTGAATTATATGTCATTTTCACTTTTAAATATTTATTAGAATGATCTTACAATGGTTATTAAATATCTTTAATTTTTTATGGTCACCAGGTTGTGAACCTAAATCCTTTGGATGATCATCAAAATTAAGTTTATGGTTATCAAGATCTTGGATCTTATGTTTCAATGTATCAACATTTTATTATAGAATTCTTGAGGCCTTGATGATAGTCACAATATTCATTAGCACCATATTACTTTGGTAGAATTCAACCCATATCAACCTCTATATGAGGAGAGAGAGATATGAAATGACACTCCAAAAAAAATTTAATTAATGACATTGGAGACCTAGATAATCATGTAAATTGCATCTTAGATGCATTGGATAAGATTTTTTGATTAAGTTGTTGTGATATTATGTTAACCATTATGGTTTCTTCCTTTTTAGGTTTTATAGGTCTTACCTTGTAGCTTGGTTTGATATGAAACCTGGTAGTATATGTAGTCAGTGTGTTTGTTACATACTTTTTCAAGGAAATGAGTTTCATTTCATGATATTAAACAATATGGCATAAGTCATCAAAAGATTTGAACTTATTGAAAATAATGGAGTTGTGTAATGGGGCAAGTAAACTTTGCTTAAAGATGTATTGAAGCTCTTTATTTTCCATTGTATTTTTTCATTTTTCTCAACATTGTTTTATACCTCAAAACATATTCATTAATAGGTTCATTGGTTCATTGTTTAATCTTAGCAATTTATGCATATGACATCTTTTTAGTGATGTTGATAGATAAATGTGCTAGAAATTGATCTGATAGAGGTTTGAATGCTTTCACTTATTGGATTGGTAAGTCATAGAACAATCTTAAAGAATAGTAATTTAGGCTCTTTGGAAATAATTTGGACAAAATTTTATCTTTAGAGGAATAATCAAGAAATGCCGCATAAAAATATCAGATGTTTTTCATGATCACCCTTTCCATCATAGAATGTGAAATTGGTTGCAATAAAACTAGTTGGCAAAGGGTGCAGAGATATCTCAGTTGCTAAAAGATTAGGTAATACATATTTTTAATGAATACCATGAGTTGATTTCAAAAAAAATTGTTCAATGTTGGGAACTTTCGCCTCCAAAGCTTTAATAACTTGGAGAAGAGTTTGCATGGGAGACCCATTGAGATTTAGATTTGAGCTTTGAGAAGCCACTAAAGGGGATGGAAACACCACATGTGTTTATGTAAGCATTAAAACTAATAATTGATTTGAAGTATTAATTGTTCCCATGGAGGGTGTGGAAAGAGTTGTTTGACTTTTTGAGAACAATTATTTGAAAACATATCATGTGCGCCCACTAGATGTAGTCAAAAATGTTGTCCTCAAGGGGAGGGAAATTGGAAGGGATGTGTTATAGGCATATCCAATAGCCCCAATATTTATATCAATAAATAGAAATGGTTTTTCAATAATAACTTTTTCTTTTTGAGTTTCTAATATAGTATTAAGGATCTTGTGAAGATCTTAAATATTTTCATGAATGTGTTGGGATAAATAACGGAAGCACACAATTGATTACCAAATACAAGCAACTTAATATGTGGAATTAACCAGAATCAACAAGTAACTAGAATCTAGAAATAACACATGATATGAGAGACAATACATAACTTGTATTAAAACTCTTTCAGAAGGAAATACAACAAAGAAGGCTGCCACAATTCTTCTTCCTTACACACCTCTAGGGCTCCCACACCTCTAGGGCATAAACAGTAGATCTTCCCTCAAAGCTCTCTCCCTTAGGTCCCAACACCCAACTCACATATAGAGTTGGTGTTCACATTACACCTGTGCTCCACGCACTCCACAAGTGCTCCACGCACTCCACAAGTACACAAGCGTACTTCAAGTAGATCTCCCCTGAACCTACAACAACCTGCACCTCAATCGACCTTACTTATGGAAGGATCTTCCTTGCCTTCCTCTCTTGCTCTATCTGAGTACACACTATACTCCAAGTAGATCCTGCTTGATTCTACTCCTTATTGTGTTGTTGTCCTATCTGATCTTACACACCTGCAAATCAATCTAGTTCTGCACACCTCTGAACCTTGACCTTGCACACACATACACATGCAAATCAATGATCTTACTTACCATGTAGATCTCCTATCATATCCATGCTCACCTGATGACCAAGATCATACACTTCTAAAGAACCCTGCTGATTCTCCAATCCAGCACCCACACTTGGCACTGTGGCACTAGGAGGAACACACCATTGTTCACCTCACACACAGAAGGAGCTTATAATATTTCTCTCTTACTCTCTAGCACAAGTTTACAATACAACCAATGAGTCTCTTAAATAGATCTCATGCAAACAATAATTAGACATCCAATTACAATAATTAGATCCATAGCTTCTAGTCTAAAATTGGCTCTCAACATGCAAACACTTGGTTTGTCAACTAACTACCCATAACATACTCACAGTCTAAACCACACAGGTGACCGACGTCGGTCCCTGTCTACCTGGGGGTGCCAACGCTGGCTGACTTTTGATCAACATCAGTTGCCTTCCTGTCTTATCCTGCCGATGTTGGTTGGCCTGACCGACACTAGTGACTGACACTCAGCAACCTTCTCCAGCAACCTCCTCTATGTCTGCAACTGTGAAGCTTTTAGCTCCATAACCTAACAATCTCCCACTTGGAGATAAATAGCTACATTGTACCTATACCTGTACCTTGTCTAATCTATTTTTTAGCTTGTATCCCTCTTCAAGATCAATCCTAAAGACAACCCACCACACACCCTGTGGTGTACCCCCTGTCATCCAAGTACCCTGCCACATCTGAACCTACAATCCCATGTAGTGAAGTCCTGACCCTGAATAGCATGAATCCCTGCTGCTAGTCCCTCTCACATCCCTGAGAATCCACTTCTCTGAATTGGCTCCTAACTCTCTGACAGCACCCACTGCTTGGGCAAACTCAGGTCTATACTAGACCTTATGTGATTTCAGACATTAAACTGTCCAGCCCTTAGTGTGCTCTGGCTCTACATCCTATGTAATGAACCTTGCCAACACTTGATTCACATCAGCTCCCACTCAAGACAAAATCAACCTGTGATCTTCCATGTCTCCCATGCCAAAGAATTTTGCTACTCCAAATTCTTCATAGCAAACCACTGAACTAATCTTACCCTTAGCTCAGCAAAACCCTATATGTACAAACCTGATAGCAAACATACCATCCACATATAGTAACAAAATAATGTCATGACCATCATCCCCCTGGTAAGACAAACCACAGTAGTTACCCTGACGTTGACTAAAGTCATGCTTTGTCATCCACCTGTCAAAACATGTACCACTGTCCTGCAGCTTCTTCAAGACCATATGACCTGGTCTTCCATCTCGCGTGTCTATTCTCTCTATTCTTTAACTAAGGTATCCATTCATCTCTGTGTTTTCATACCTACTGGTAACCCTACCAAATCTCTACTTGGTTCTGCATCATAATCTTGCCATGCTCCCACTATTTCTTGGATCCTTCCTGCTCTGTAGTCAGCAACTAGTATAAAGAAGAGGAACAACAAATTTGAGGCTTACTTACCATCTTCAGTCCTCCATATGGGCATTTGAGACTCCTTGATAGCTTGCTATCCACCCAAAATCTGTTACAGTGATCGACCTCGGTCACTACACAGTCTGCATCCAATCGATGTCAGTTCCTGTGCCTGTCCTGACTACCAACCATGCCGACGTCGGTGTCCTCCTGCTGCCAATGTCAGTCCTTATGATTGATGTCAGTCTTACTTACTACCAATGTCAGTTTTCCTGCCAACACTGGTACCTGTGTTTTCTTATAAGTGATGACTTTTTACCCATGAGCTCCTTTGAATCAATCCCATGTCCAACCTGCTCTGCTCAGAAGTATCGAGCCCCATCCACTGGTCTCTGTCTGCCATCTCCTCCATAAACACCAAGGCTTTCCAGTTCTTAAGATTGTCAAATATATCTGTCTTCTGCTTAAGAACATGCATCTCCTTCCTGCTCATGTGACGAAGCCTATGAAGCCACGTCACTGCAACAGAAGAAGAATCAGTAATATAAACAAGTAGATAAAGAGTACCTATTTTCTTACCACCAGCTAATTTAAGTGCATCTGCTGCGAGAGTTCTTGTGCATCTCTCATCACCCAACTCTTTTGAATAAATTAGCCACATCTCCAAACCTGGGACCTGCATGACCTCCTTCAACACCCATGTGTTGGCCGCCTGCAATTTCAGCTTCACTTCCCCTTTGCCAATTCTTTGACAAGGCTCACCAGCTCCTCTCCTTGGGGCTGCATGGAAAGAGGCAACAAAATCTGTTATCCAAGATTCAACTTTATCCAAGAAACCTCCCAAAGTATCCTGTGTAACAACCCCTGCAACATCTGATTCTTCAGTTCCTTCATGTTGATCTGCTACCAACCAACAATCTTCTTTTACCTATTCTTTCTTTCCATAGGACCGTAAGTGACCATCTATGTTTTTCAACTCCTCCATTCTTAGCTTACTTTGATCTGCCATTGCTCTACTCCCACTTAATCAGAAACCCCTGAGAGTGACCTATAACCAAACACAAAACTTGCTCCCTGCAATCTTAGCTCTAATACCACGTGTTGGGATAAATAACGGAAGCACACAATTGATTACCAAATATAAGCAACTTAATATGCGGAATTAACCAGAATCAACAAGTAACTAGAATCTAGAAATAACACATGATATGAGAGACAATACACAACTTGTATTAAAACTCTTTCAGAAGGAAATACAACAAAGAAGGCTGCCACAGTTCTTCTTTCTTACACACCTCTAGGGCTCCCACACCTCTAGGGCATAAACAATAGATCTTCCCTCAAAGCTCTCTCCCTTAGGTCCCAACACCCAACTCAAATATAGAGTTAGTGTTCACCTTACACCTATGCTCCATGCACTCCACAAGTGTTCCACGCACTCCACAAGTACACAAGCATACTTCAAGTAGATCTCCCCTAAACCTACAACAACCTGCACCTCAATAGACCTTACTTATGAAAGGATCTTCCTTGCCTTCCTCTCTTGCTCTATCTGAGTACACACTGTACTCCAAGTAGATCCTGCCTGATTCTACTCCCTATTGTGTTGTTGTCCTATCTGATCTTGCACACTTGCAAATCAATCTGGTTCTGCACACCTGTGAACCTTGACCTTGCACACACATACACATGCAAATCAATGATCTTACTTACCATGCAGATCTCCTATCATAGCCATGCTCACCTGATGACCAAGATCATACACTTCTGAAGAACCCTACTGATTCTCCAATCCAGCACCCACACTTGGTACTGTGGCACTAGGAGGAACACACCATTGCTCACCTCACACATAGAAGGAGCTTATAATATTGCTCTCTTACTCTCTAGCACTAGTTTACAATACAACCAATAAGTCTCTTAAATAGATCTCATGCAAAAAATAATTAGACATCCAATTACAATAATTAGATCCATAGCTTCTAGTCTAAAATTGGCTCTCAACATGCAAACACTTGGCTCATCAACTAATTGCCCATAACATACTCACAGTCTGAACCACACAGGTGACCAACGTCGGTCCCTGTCTGCCTAGGGGGTGCCGACGCTGACCGACTTCTGACCGACGTCGGTTGCCTTCTTGCCTTATCCTGCTGACGTCGGTTGGTCTGACCGACGCTGGCGACTGACACTCAGCAGCCTTCTCCAGCAACCTCCTCTATGTCTACAAAAGTGAAGCTTTTAGCTCCACAACCTAACAGAATGCACTCTTGAAATAATGTAATAAATATAACTTGTTCTTGATTTACTTTTTCATGTTTATTATTTTCATGTGTTTCATTATCATCATGATCACAATATAATAAATTTTCCATTATTTTTCTCACTATCATTATTGGTACTCTCATTATTAGCAAAATTTGATGTGGTATTAGCTTGATACATTTTAGGTGGCCCAAGTGGAAACTCAAGATATTCAATAGGAACACCACTTGATCTAGGAATATGCTTAGGTTTCATATAAATTACATAAAAATGTGGATAAGTATATAAATCAAAAACCTTATAAGGGTAAAAACCCTAGAGTAAGCTAGGATTTGCATGAGAAGACATAGAGGTCAGGTTCACCAAATGTTTAACATTTTTAATTGAAGTTTTGGTTTAGGGTTAAATATGTAGAATATCTTACACACAAGAATGAATAATATTATTCTAGACTAGTACAATTAATTGAGAACTAAGATAAATGAATATTTTGGATTAAAATGTTAAGTTATACTGAACATAGAAAGTACACTCAAAATAGTAGTTTGATTACAAAAACATGAAGAATAGATAATACCTAGCTTATTTATAAATGCATAGGTAGATATGAGAAGTGCATAGGTGGAAATAAGAGGGAACGAGATCAAGATCTAGTCATATTCTATAAATATTATTTTTAAAGGCCTAAATAATTATGGCAGCCTTGGGACACTTACATAGATGTAGGTGTCCTAATCCCAATAGAATTATGGTATGTAATATTCATTGTATTACATAGTGACCATATATAACCTTATATGTTTTCTATCACTTTTATGTTGATATGTTTTATTTATGTGCATAGGTTATCAGTGACTATTTGTGGATCAAACCTTAGCTCTTCACCTTAGGTCTTTGTACCTTTCCAAAAATGGGTTAGTAGGATCATGGTGTCGAGATGACCTAAAGGATCCCTATGTCAATGAGCATTACCTACATATCCAATGCTCCAAGGATGGTCTCAGATATATGTAGTTCTCCTATAAGTGTTGGCTTATGTGTGCACAAGGGTGCAATATACTATATGCAAGGGCATGCAATGATATCGCTTGTAACTTGACAAATATTATTCACGGTTTGATATTTGAGTGTTTTAGACCTATAATATGATTTATCCTATGATTTATATTAAAATAGAGAAGAATAGGGAAGTATAATTAGTTATGTAAAAATTGAATGATCTTGATAGGTGCTTACTTGGTATTTGCTAGATGAATAATGAGCAAGCTTAGATTTGTATTTATACCACACCTTTTAGAAATATCTCATGGTAGGGTTCAATAAGATAAATATGTTGACCAATATGTTTCTAAAAATTTTAAAAAATTATAAATTATGAGGTACAGACACTAGATAAGAATGTGGACACTTGCATCAAAACAAGTGTCTAGCAGGCTAGGAAGCTATTGGGGATCTAAAACTAATAGTGAAGGATATATATCAGGTTTTAAGATTTTTTTTCATTAAATGAGATTTAATTCATTAAAAATGGTAGTTTTAAATTATAACATAGATATTTAGGTACAATTAGATGGAAAATGAGAGCCTTTCAGGAATAGGGAGGTCGTAATTGAAGGGTATAGCCTTGATAAGTATTTGTTAAGAATACAAGACTGAGATGTTGTATAAATCATATTTTAATATTTGTAAATGTGTATAAAAATATCTTTCCTAAATTAATTTGATAAATTTATTTAATATTAATTGTATTAATTCCATAACATGTATCCATTGTTGTCCAAAATTAAGTTTTAATGTAATTGATTATGCATAATATGGAAGGTAGTAATTACCATCTTGGGACCTAATTTTATATCCAATGATATGGTCCCAAGTATTTGACATGGAGTGTTAAATCCTTTTATGCTTTGATATTATTTTTTAATATTATCCAGGTTGATATCCATTTTTTAAGAAGTGATATAGATATTTAAACTAGAACCATTATCTACCAACACATGTTTGACCATTTTATTTTACACTTGAACTTGAGTGAATAATGGCATATTTTTTCTTTCTTGTGTGTTTTTTAGGTAAGTATTATTTATCAAAGGCAATAGATTTTTTTATATACTTGAATGTATTCATGATAGAGGTAAATGATGTAGATTATGTTTCACTAGGGAGAGATGTTTCTCACAATGTCTCATATAAGATGTCTTTGTAGACCATTATCTCTTGACTAACTCCAAGATAGAAATTTTATATGGATGTTCTTTGATTGATCTATGGTTTCATATACTTTGGGTTCATTGTATTTATTCATGGGAGGTGGAGGGTTTTGAGGAGGAACATGTTGACTACCTTCATTTTTTTGTACATGATGGGGTACCCTACTTCATCTAGTGTTGACAACATGGACCACAAAATCTAAAATAAGCCATGGATGAAAAATGGGAGTGGGATGGTAACTAGTAAAATGTTGAGATATATGGGAAGGAGGAAAAAAGTGAGTCATGCATACCCTTTGGTGTCTAGTGGTAATAAAATGCAACATGTAATGGATGTTATAATAATATGATTTGAGGAAGGCTTGGGATTGTTCATTATTAATATTAGTCTTATTAGTGTTCTTAGATATTATCCATTTGATTATATTATTGATCAAAATATAACATATCCATGTGGAATAATATGAAAATATTAATTTCATGAATTACATTAGCAAAAAATACAATGTTTATTCATTATAGCCATGGTTAATGTGTATATTAGAGACAATTAGAAATCAAGTCTAAAAATAAAACCCTAAGGTTGAAATCTGAAACCCTATGAGGATGAAAAACTAAGGGAGATATATGATTTTAAATGGTTCGAGCAATGTGAAAGTTCCCCAACATGTTTTAACCTAGTATGTGAATTTATATTACTAAATATAGAACTTAAACATGAATTTAAATGTAAAAGCTTGAAACAAATTGCAATGATTTAACAAGAGACATATGTTAAACATGGTAAGTTCAACAAAGGGATAAGTTCTTAACTTTTTTTAATTGAATGTCTAACTATAAAAAACTTATGATAGTGGAAATAAACTGAAGTAGGCTTGTAATTCAATCAGGTCTAAAATTATGTTTATGTCTATGCAGCATCAATTTCATCAACTTTGGGTCAATATCAACTATCAATACTGACTTGTAGTGGTTGATAGTGATTTGTGTGTAAAAAAAATTTGTGACCATATAATCATCTTCATCTATCTTTGAAATATATGTATGTGTGATGTCAAACCCCAATGATATGTGCAACTCCATAAATCAACCTCCTTCACCTTAAAACTTTGGACATGTTTATGAGGGCTAGAAACCTATATTTTTTTTAAAATATGTAATAGAATGAGCTGACCCCAATCTCACCCATTAATGATTGACTCTTACCCATGTATCTAACACTACAAGGATGGAAACCAAGCCTCACATAATTCTACCACCTAGTGTTATTGTGTAATTGTGCTCCTTTGTTATATGAATGCAACTAACGATTTAGTTTTTATCTTTGACAATGCTTACTTTGAATAATGATTTAGTTTTTATCTTAGTGATTGATTTACAAATTGGGAAGAATATGGAAAATTTTAGCATTGTGTTATAGTCCATAGATGTGTACTAGATAAGTGTCAAGTCCCCTATCAAGTGAGGTCCTAATTTGTATATATATATATATATATATATATATATATATATATATATGTATGTATGTATGTATGTATGTATGTATGTATATGTCTATATATGTATATTATATATATATATATATATATATGTATGTATGTATGTATATGTATATATATATGTATGTATATATGTATATGTATATATATATATGTATATATATATGTATATATATATATAGATATATATATATATATATGTGTGTGTGTGTGTGTGTGTATATGTATATGTATATGTATTGTATATGTATATATATATATATGTATATGTATATGTATATGTATATATACATATATATATGTATATGTATATATATATATATATATATGTATATGTATATATATATATATATATGTATATGTATATATATATATGTATACATATATATATATATATATATGTATATATATATATGTATACATATATATATATATATATGTATATATATGTATATATATATATATATATACATATATATATACACACATATATATATACATATATATACATATATATGTATGTATATATGTATGTATATATGTATGTATATATGTATGTATATATGTATGTATATATGTATATATATATATATATGTATATGTATATATATGTATATATATATACATATATATATATACATATACATATATATACATATACATATATATACATATACATATATATATACATACATATATATACATATACATATATATATATACATACATATATACATATATATATATACATATATATACATATATATATACATATACATATATATATATATACATACATATATATACATATACATATATATATATATATATACATACATATATATATATATATACATACATATATATATACATATATATATATATAAGTCTAATTGGGTAATTTCTTATGTCACTAAATGTTAGGTAGATTGGACAGCCCTAACAAAATATTCTATTTAAAAAATTATTCATTATTGTAAGAGAGTTAATAATGTCAGGTTTGAGTTAGTATCGAATAGGGATATTGACCCAGTCTAAAATTAGTGACCCATATACATAAGGACTATACTGAGTATATGGGTATGTCTGTGCAAGATAGTATACAAGTTTGAAATAGATAGTGAGGTTCTAGTAGGTGTGTAACAACATAACATAAGGGTCCAAATCATAAGGTAGCATGTAAGTGTGAGATAATGGTGGGTTAAAACCATACTTGTGTGTACAAGTCATGTGTGGTAAATGTATATTAAGCTTGTCATTTTCAAGTACTTAATACCATATTTTAGTATTTGAAATAGGTATATAAAAACTATAGGACATAATAAAGGTAAAATTAAAGTAATGAGATATTAAATTACACCAATAACACCTAATTTAAACTAATAATCAACAAATACACAAAAAAAAATATAATTTAATAAATATTAAATACCTATTTCCTTTTGAGTTTTGTCAAAATTTATGTATTGTACTATTCAAATGCTTTAGGGTATCATTAATAATACATGAAGGTTATATAACAAAGAAGTTGGTATGTGTAGATCGTACTCCATGCCAGAGGACCTCAGCTCAAAATATGGGTAAAAAATAGGAAGCTAAAAACTAGGTCAGACAAACCATGACACACAAAGTCAAATTACATGATAGAACAAAATTTAAGCACAAGTCGTAGCATGTGAAGGAGGAGGTAGAGGATTATATTTGGGTGGAAGAGTCACCCAAGTGGAAGGCTCTACAAAAGGAGGATCTGACACTACCCATTCATCTAGGAGTTTGAAATCATATCAATGGTCCAGTAATTAGAGGGTTGCATCTAAGTAACAATGCCAAAAGGAAATCCCCTTTTAAAAGGAGCTATACCATTTTTACTATGTGGTGGTAGTGAACCACACCCCTTTACTAGATGAAAGTGAGGGGATAATGGGACATGATTGTGTGATCAGATTATTTACCTCTTGGGAGGTGGCATTGGCATCCCCTAAGGCAATCCATCTAGAGGCATGTGGCCCATAGTGCAAGGGGCACTCCCCCAGTGGTCCAACATCTTTTGGAGATGATAGAATTTCATTGCAACCTTGTTTATTTAGGCTTAAATCTACATGCATGCTAAAAATATAATATAAACCTTTTCATTAATCGAGAAAAGACAAGATAATTCATCATTATTAAATATAAGATTATTTTTGGCCTTCCATAATTGGAGAAGAAAAATAGCTTTGAAAAAACCATATAAAATTAATAGAAGTTGACTAATTGGTCAAGTCCGAAATAAGAGCAAGATGTCAAGAGAAGGGCTTAGGATGATAAGGCTGAAATAAAATATGGATCCATTTACATGTAGAATGGGCTTGTGGGCAAGACTAGAAAATATATTTGAAGGATTTAGGATGCTTGCGGGCAAGACACTTGTGTGGATCAATTCTCATATGAGAGAGCCACTCTCTAAGCAAGAGGCATTGGTAGACTAAGAATAACATGAAGTGGGCTAGTTTGAGTTCTATACCAACTTTCTAAAGTCTATCAAATCTGGCAAGCCAAGTTTTGGGAGAGGATTTAAGACCCTAGTGCCTATTGAGATTACAAAGAGTAGTGGAAAATGGACTAATGAATTGATAAATAAGGCATAGAAATTAATTTTTAAATTGGGTGCCACAATTCCACCACTAGTCCTTATACCATGCTCGAGGTACTTACAAACCCAACTTATGAAGCATAACATCTAGCATAATATCTTGAATTCAAAGAATAAAAGACAAGTCTACATTGTTTAATTTATATTTTACTTTCAAATTCGGCCAAAGGATTCAATCCCTAGTAGAAACCAAATCATGAATGGTACTTTTTAAAAACAAGTTGAGAGCTTTGATTCAAGGTAATTCAGCCAAAAAACCATTAGTACACGTCATAATAGGATACCACTATATGCTATGATCATTAAAAGATAATCATGTACGAAAACCATCACCAATCCATTTCATGTGAGGCTTAACAGCTTCAAAGGCCTTCTATATACTTTTGGAAATAAAATAGCCTTAAAAAAAGTGGGCATTGTAGTGATGAGAAGGGAGTGGAAGCCTATATTTTCTCAATTGGGTTTACCATAAGGTAACCCAAAGGAAATACAATGCCTTAGTAGGATTTTCTAGGATTCATTACCTTGAATGGCTTGAACCACCCATTTGGCACACAAGGTTGTGCTCTACCTATAGAGGTCAAGAATTACCATATCTCCTATATTTTAAAGGAGGAAACAAATATTCCATGCAACAAGATACAATCCCCTCATCTATTTGAAATTAGACCAAAGAAAGTATTTTATAATATTAGCTAAATTGTCATAAGAAGCCTTAGAGTAAGCCTAATAAGAGGAATTAAAAACATGAGTAGTGTCCATGATTTTAGTGCAAATATAGAATTTACCTACTAAGGATAACAACTTGGTAATCCAATACTCACCCTTTTTCTCCACTCTATTGATGACATACTACCACAACTCAATAAGGAAACTGTCAAAGGAAAATGGAATGCTAGGAAATTTGAATTATTATCCTCACGCAAGCCATTTCCATTTAAATTAGAGAAGCCACTTAGGCATAAGCATCCTATTTTATCTAAAACATTGTATCTTATTCTAGTTTAAACTAGACCCAAAGGCTAAACAAAATATATCAAGACACTTCATAGCTTCTAAAAAGGTTATTTCTTACTCTTCAAGTGTAAGGAAGGTGTCATCTACAAAGTGCCCATTAATGAGCCAGGATGAGTGATCATGTATAAAAATACCCCAAATTAGACCCCACTCAACTCAAGAGGCAAGAAGATATCCTAGAGCTTATGCAGAGAGGACATACAACATCATAGTAAGAGGGCAACATTGTCAAATGGAGTGTTGAAGGCATATTATGTCAGATTTGAAGCTATTAATGGTGAGGTAAGCTAGGGCATTTGTAATTAATGTTTGGACTACCCAAATAAATTATTAGCCAAAACCAAGAGCCTTTAACATAACTAAGTTAAAATGTCATTCAATTATATCATAGGCTTTTTCAAAGTCTAATTTGAAAAAAATAGTTCTCTAACAAGAAACTCTAGCCCATTCCATGCCTTCCTAGATAGTAATAATATTATCAAGTATATACCGACCTCTAATAAAGTTGGTTTGCTCTAGTCTAAATTTTGAAAGAACAATGAGACATAGTCGATTGGCAAGAGCTTTGGCAAGGATTTTTTTGGATACATTCATCAAGGTGATATACTGCTAGTTGGTAATGAGCTCTTGATCTCCTATTTTGGGTATAAACTTGAAATTACCTTGATTGGTTAAAGCTCCTAAAGAATGGTATTGCAAGCCTTTTTTATAGACCTAAAGCAAGTTTGGCCCAACAAAATCCCATGTGGATTTATAGAATTCACATGGAAAACCATCAAAGCTAGGTGCTTTGTCATTGATCATGCATTATAAAGCCTCTGTGAGTTCTTAGAGAGTCATTAGCAAGTCACAAAGCCATTGGTCAACAAATTTTAATTTGTGAGGAACCACATCAAGGCATTCTTGTAAATCCCAAGATCTTTCTTTTGTTTCCTCTTGGGCTTGGAACACTAGCTTGTAGTCATTTAGGAAGCCAAGGAGATGTTTGGGAGGGAGGTGAGCCTAGTTTGGGCTAGCTTGATGACCTTGATCTAGTCACAAGCCTACTTGGCCTTGAGAGACTTGAAAAAATATTTGGAAGCTTTGTCTTTGACCTTGAGCAATTATAGTTGAGTACACAACTGTGCCCCTCTGGTAGCGTGGCCATCTGCCACCTTAAGGTGGTGTTTGAGTGAGGAAATATAATTCTATAGATGATTATCAAAAGGACTAAGCTCAAAAAGGGAGGAAATCCTCCAAAATTCCTTGAGTGTGACATCCTCACATCGCTTCATGACCTGAGCAACTTGCTTCCCATAATGGCAGAGGAAGGTGGTGGTGCACAGAATGGCCTCGTTCTACCACTTGATCCAACTGGCAATATAAGGAGGGCAGGGGGCCAAATCCCATATTTAGGCTATCAGAGGGATGGTATAACATGGCTAGAAAGAGAGGTATTAAATATAAATTGATTACCTGGTGCCTTATACTACCCATGACCCATTCCACTCTACAGTAGATAGGGTCATGATCAGAGAGAACCAAGTCTATGTGGACAGTGATAGGTGACCATTAATGTTGGATAAGGAAAAAAATATTTTATTTTGACAACATATAATGGTTGAGCCTTTTGAACATGCAGTTATCACCAGTACGATAGTTAGAACACATAAACCAATACATGGTATTAAATGAGTGTCACAAGAGGACAGGGTTGATAAGGCCCTATTTATTCTTATAGTAATACCATGCTTCACATTCTCTGATAGACCACCTCATAGTTAAGGCACCAACTTTATCCTTGGGATGTTTGATCATATTAAAATCCCCGCACTCCAGCCATGTGGCAGGGGGAAGGTTGTTAGCCAAAGAATGCAAAAACAAAGATCTATTAAGGCCATCATTAGGGGCATAAATGTTAAAAATGCCTAATGAATGGCCATTAATATCCAAAAGTAGCCACAATCTGAGGTAATGGGTCTTCCCCTGTGGCAATAATGAAGGGGGAAAGTTTGGGCGAAACCCCACTGTTGACGTCGCCATGTCCATCTTCATGTAATGGAGAATTGGGTGACATCATATCGAATACATTTTAGAGAGATATGTAAAAGAAATACTGAAATTTTAATTTCTTACAAATAAACAAAATCTAGAGAACTTATTTATTGATAAGAAGCATGCACAAAATATTTTTGGGAGGACTCTATAAAACGTCAAATATTTTAGGATATAATATTCATTTAGAAATATCATCCATACGAAGCTCTTCCTTTCTATCCTCAAATTATACTAAAACTAGAAAAATTATTACATTAAAAAATCAATTGACCAAAGAAAAAAAAAAACCTAACAAAACTCGTTTCTTCTTCTTCTCCTCCAAATTTATTTTAATTTATTCTAATTTATATGATTAATATAAATATCAATGAGTTCCACTTTTTCAAAAAAAGAGAGTATAGGGGTGGTGTTAACAAAAGAATATTATTTTTAAGAGCGGGGGTGGTCCGGTGCCATCAATTCTCATAGCTTCTTCATCTACATGTATAACTTTAAGCGTCATCACGTGAAAGACCCCACAAATTAGATTGCAAAGGACAATAATGTACAAAACACATCATCATCATCATCATCATCATCATCATCATCATCATCATCATCATCATCATCATCATCATCATCATCATTATTAATTATTTATTTATTTATTTATTTATTTTGGTCTTCAATGATTTGCCGCCAACTTGCTTCTTCCTTCGTCTCAAATCCAAAGGACTTTTCATAACTATTTTGTACACTTTGCACTTTGCACTTGCACTTGCTCTTGCTCTTACCCATATCCATGGCCCATGAAACAATAAATGGACGTCCACAATCAATAAATATTTAATTTTACTTCAAATTATTATTGATTTTACTTTTCAAATATCTTTCTTCTCATTCATTTAATTAAATATATATTAAATTAATAATTATAAAATTTTATTTAAAATTTAACATATTGATTTTAGAATATTTTTTAAATATTATTTATATATTTTTAAATTGAATGTAATTTTAATTTATTCAACTATTTAATATATTTCTTTCAATATTTCTATTTTTTAAAGTGTGTTATTCTACATATTATCATTAATAGTATTGTATAGTTTGTTAGTTTTTACATTTTTTAACGATCGTTTGAGATGTATCAAATAATTATTCAATACTTATCTTGAATTCTCACAAATAATTGTAAAATATTTAATAACAAATGACCTCTGAAAAGGTACCATTTTTTCCCAACTTACTTACATTAATATCAAGTTAGTCTTAATTTTTACTATGCTCTTCACTACTTTTATTTTCTCAATAACTTATCCAAGATGCTCAAATGTTAATTAAAAACATGGTTAACAAAACCATTTACTAGAATACACTCTTCAAATATTTATATACATAATATTTCACAATCTTTCCATATTATTTTATAATTCATATTCATAGAGGTTAAAAACCACATAGTAGACATATAAAATAACATTTATTTGGTCATTAAAATTCAATGATAAGTATAAAGTTGTTTAATATAAAATTTAAAGTTTCATATACATTATTAAATTTTATTTTATCTTTATAAAAAGCTTTTTTTTAAGCTTCATATTCAATTTTTTCAATGTTAATATAGGTGACTCTCCCAACAATCAAAAAGACAAAAAATAAATAATAATTAATAACTTTAAACAAGAAATAATTGATGATGTCTAAAATTTATATGTCAATTTAGACATAAAATTACACAATATACTTTTAATTATACTTTATAATAATAAAGAATATTAAAAGCTTCACATTATTGTTGAGAATACCAACTTTTATGCTTAAAACAACATATAAGCATGTACAATATTTTTTAAATAATAAATAAAAAAGCATGTAAGTACGTGACACTTTTTCATGAAAATAGTGAATAGCAAACCACCAACATAGTAGGTACAATTACATAATGGACAACTTAACCATACAAACCGGGTAAGACTGTTACCATGGAGTTACAAAAGGGACATGTGCCCTATTAAATGTATGTCTACAAACTAGATTCAATTACTTCAATTCTCTACAATTCAATAGAAAATATTTCATGACAAAAGATTTTTTACAATGATATTGTACTATATATTTATTTTATATTGATTTGTTACATTAAGTTTAGATTACAAATTTACATGCAAACCCACCTATAAATAAAATTCAATACAAATGACAATTATTTCATATTTAATTCAATGGTATAAGCTTACATTTAATTTGATTGTATCCCTGAGGGCATTACATGGAATCACTGAATTACATAGAATGTCGACATTTCTGACCATATTTTGGAAATAAACATATAGTAGATTTACAATCTTGAGACTTGAGTAAGCATACATCTAAATCAGTGAGTTTCTTTGGCCAAACAACCACGAATAAGGAGAATCCAAGTTGGTAAAATCATCCAAGACATGATCTTGACCTTAACTGCTTGACTTTTCATGTCGAACATCTAGAGGGATTTGATGGATGGATATAAACAACCATCATCCTCGCCAATTGGACTACAACCCTTTCAATTACAACATATCTAATTCAATAGTATAAACTTACATCATATCCAGTCCCTCATTAAATAATAATCATTCTCAAAAGGAATGTTTACAAATCCTATATCCTGCTCATGACCATAAAATCTTTTGTCCAACCTCATTCATAATTTTGATTTGAAACCTTTGGAATTAAATATTAGTTAGATAATAAGTTTTTTAGAAATATCATTTATTTTAATATTTTTTTTTAATCATATAATTTATTAAAAATTCACGGTAAAAAATATTTATAACTAATACAAATCTCTTCTACAATAATCATATGTGGAGTGTTATATACCCATCATCCAAATATTGTCTAATACTCTTGAATATAGTTTCTTTACATTTCAACGATTGTCGCAATCGCTTTCCAATATAGTTATTATTGCCACATTTAGTCCACCATATGTAATTTCATCAACCATATTTCAAGCTAATGTTGTCCTATATTTTTAACTTTAAACTAGATGTAGATTACATTTGAATTTAGTTTTTATTAAGTTGATAAACTACAAAATCTTACATCTTGTTAGTCCTTGTAAAAGCGTAGATATTATAACTTTTACCTTAACGAATAATATTTTAGCTCTAATTAATCATAATTAATCTATGTGTATCATTCATAAATGTATTAAGTTTATATTACAAATTTATATGTAAATTTAGCGAGAAATAAATTTCAATATAAAAATAGAGACTAACCATTACACAATCTTTGTTAATTTTGTACCTATCGTTATATAATTTATAACAAAAAATAAGTTGAAAATAATAATATGTTGCTTGTTCATAAGATAATCTTTAAATAAAATGGACACCTTCTCCTTATGAAAACCATTCAATAGGCGACGTTTTTATTTTTCATCCCATCCTAGTATGGTAGGGATGGCCTAGATTTGATGGTTATATTTAATCATAAAATAGCTATTAAAAAAAGAAAAAATATATTAAATATAAAATAAAATTTTAATAAAATATGAAATATTAAAAAAGACTATAATAAATATAAATATATATAAATTTTAAATTATATTAGAATTTAAAAAACAATATCGTTATCAAATAAATAAATATATATATATATATATATATATAGGGGAGACAGGCGTGGTCGACCGTCAAATTCAGCTCTGGTAGTGAGTAGGGAGGCAAACATCTCACATCGGCCAGGGAATGAAATACCAGGCTAGCGATAGGTGATAGGCCTACCTTGTTAGTGGCAGTGGCAGTGGCAGTATAATAATAATGCGCTGAATGCCGCCACTTACAACCATGTTTGTCTTACTATACAACTTTAACGTGCTTGCTTATAATCATTTCGTTTTCCTTTTCGCTGGCAATGCAATGTGAAAGCAGGGTCAGAGTCCGGGTCCAGGGTCCAGCTCCCGGTGGAGTTTCATTTCCTCAACATATCTTTTCATTAAATTGGATAAAATTATCTAATTTTTTGAATTAATATTTTGGATTACAGTCTGTAATCCTATTCAACGAAAATACGATCTTTGGACCGGAAGTAGGAAGGAAGAAATTTCAGGGTTATGTGGCAGCAGGTCAAAAGCACCACTAAATAAGAAAAGAAATGACTTCATAATAGGCTTAAATGTGATGGGATCTGTGAAACATTGGGCTTTAGTACTAGAATTAGAATTATGCTTATACTACACTACCAGTAGGAGTAGCAATAACAGTAGAAATTGTACTTAATTAATTTCCAATCCTCTTTGGTGGACGTGAAGATTATGTTATCTTCTCCCTGTGTATTAAATTCCAAAACACCATGCAGTCAATGTCAATTACAAATAGTACATTACATTCGGACTCTTCATGAGAGAAGAATTTGTGAAGCAGAATATAGATATAGATTATTTAGAAAATAGATGAGGAATATACTAATGCGGACCTATTTCGGTTGCTGTTGAGGTGGTTGAGGAATAAACAAGTGTGGAGTGGGAAGAGTAATTTTTGCCCATCTCCTTCA
Source organism: Torreya grandis (assembly GCA_037957365.1). Classification (NCBI taxonomy): domain Eukaryota; kingdom Viridiplantae; phylum Streptophyta; class Pinopsida; order Cupressales; family Taxaceae; genus Torreya; species Torreya grandis. The sequence continues at coordinate 948,213 of JARHVA010005271.1, read as the reverse complement.
ACGAAGTGGAGGGGGAGAGACAGTGATGTGCAAGGGAAGAAGGGAATGGAGTCTGTTTAAGCAAATGATCAATGTGGCGGTGTCGCTTGGCTGTGCATGAATGATGATGAGAATCGTGTTTTATTTCCTTTAATAAAGCGGCGACGTCCTTCATGGTGGGTCGTTCTTCGGGGATTGAGCTAACACAGAGTAGAGCAGTGCCGAGTGCGTGCAACATCTCCTGAATCTGAGAATCAGGCCTGCCTTGCAGCCTGGGGTCCACAACCTCCACCGCATCTCTCTTATGCTCTAACCTTTCCTTAACCCAATCAACGATATGCATTCCGTCTCCGTCACGGAACGATGGATCTATCGGCTGCCTGCCCGTTAAAACTTCCAACAACATCACCCCGTAACTATAAACATCGCTCTTCTCTGTAATCTTCATGCTGTATCCGTATTCTGTACCAACTCCAAGTGCGAAATATTTTTATTTATTTATTATCTGTTCAAAACGAAAACAAAACAAATAAAAACAATAAATTAAAACTAACCTGGAGCTATGTATCCGTAGGAGCCTGCGACGGTGGTGGAGGAGTTGGTGAAGGGTGAAATTGAGGGATCCTGCATGAGCTTTGCGAGGCCGAAGTCTGCAATGTAAGGCTCGTAACGAGGGCCTAAAAGAATGTTATTCGCCTTCACGTCGCGATGCACAATACAGGGCACGCAGTCGTGGTGCAGATAGGCCAACCCCTGAGCTGCTCCCAGGACTATGTTGTATCGAATCTCCCATTCCAGCATCCCTCTTTTTTCATGAAGCAATCCACCCAGGCTTCCGTTGGGCATGTAATCATACATGAGAAGTTTGGTTGTTCGGTTGGAGCAATACCCTAACAGTCTTACTATGTTTCTATGGCGGATCGAACCCAGAGTCTTCACCTCCGCTGTGAAGGAGTCTCTTTGCTGCGCGGTTTTTTTTGACGGCCATAGTTTTTTAACTGCTATATAATCTCCGTTTGGAATCTGCGCTTTGTATACGACGCCGGAACAGCCCTTGCCTATGATGTTTGAACTGACCAGATTATCTATTATATCTTCGACCGAGATACTTAGTTTCTGGAACAGTGTCATCTGCCATGGCCAGCCGATTTCTGGGTCTGAATCCGCGTCATCTTGGTGGTGTGCCCTCCGAGCCCTGACCGAAAAAAAAAAGCCCAAGAACAACACCAGTGCAGTTACACTGAAGAGTAGGCTTATGATCAGCTTCACTCCCGACTCCGAGTTCTCGGAATGGCGACCTTGCATTGTTGTATATATTCCTTCACTAAAACAAGAGCTGCACAGTCCCGCGTTGCCGGTGAGGACGTTGGGTGGCAGTTCTCTGAAGAAACTTGTATCCGGCAAAGGACCCGTGAAGTTATTGAACGATACGTTCAAACAGACCAAATTTTCCAGCCTGCTCACAACTGTCAGGTTTCCAGACAACATATTGTGAGACAGATCTAAAGTGCCAAGCTTAGTAAGCCCTGAAAGCTCCCATGGTATACACCCTGACAGATAATTCCAGCTCACATTCAATGCAATATTCAGACCCTCTATGCCTCCCAGCTCGGACGGAATGCCACCGGTTAGCCGGTTACTGCTGAGATCCAAAAGCTGCAATTTTGTGCACAGGCCTAGCTCTTTTGGAATGATTCCTAATAACTCATTATCGTTCAACAGCAGTTTGTTGAGTGAGCGTGCTGTGTATACGAATGCGGCCGCGGGGATCGGATCCACGAGCTTGTTCATCGATATATCCACGACCTGCAGGCTGCTCAATAAGCCAAGCGTGCCGGGCAAGCCCCCCGTGAGGCGGTTCATATGGAGATCCAAGTACTGAAGCTCCACGCAATCTCCGATCTCCCAAGGAATTGGTCCAGACAATTGATTATCTGCCATGTCTAGGAAGTAGAGATTCTTCAACCTTCCAATTTCCGGCGGGATTGCTTCGCTTAACCTGTTGCTAGCAAGTCTTAGTCGAGCCATTGCAGTACAGTTCCCGATCTCGGCGAACAGAGAGCCGGTTAAATCGTTAGACAATAGAAGCAATTTGGTAAGATTCCTCAACTCAAAAAGGCTGGGTGGGATGGTTCCGGTAAGGTTGTTTTGGGAGAGATCGAGGGCTTGAAGGTTAGAGCAATTACCTAGGCTTGCAGGAATTGTCCCTTCCAATCTGTTCTGCCAGGCATACAACAACGTCAGATTGTCCAATTGTCCGAATTCTGGGGGCACCTGTCCGGAGAGCTGGTTGTTATCCACCTGGAGCTGGCTGAGCCTGGTGCAGTTAACCAGGGCGGCGGGGATCGATCCCGAGAGCTCGTTGTCGCTGAGCTGAAGCTCCATCAGATTCGTCATTTTCCCCAACGCAGCTGGGATGCTGCCAGTCAGGGCATTCATAGACAGGTCCATGACGTTCATTCCACTGCAATTACCCAGCTCCACGGGTATGCTTCCCACCAAATTATTCTGCCAAAGAAAAAGCTTTTGCAGATTCTGAAGCTTCCCAAGCTGGCGAGGTATCGATCCGGAGAGACTATTACCATAGAGATAGAGATTCTCGAGAGCGACACAAGCTCCCAGCTCGGGAGGAATGGGTCCAGACAGAAGAGCCGTATACAATGCAAGCGTCTTGAGCTTTTTCAAACCTCCAAACGACCCAGGGATCCGTCCAGAAATGCTGGTCTCTGCAAGGCCCAGCATTGTGAGGTTGCTGCAGTTCCCCAGCTGGGGTGGCAAATCTCCTTCAATATTCGCATTGCCTCCCGCACGAAACAGCTCCAGATTCTTCAGCCTGCCCAGATCTCCCGGTATTCTCCCCCTCAACTGATTGTCAAAAAGGACCAAATTGACAAGACGCATACAATTGCCCAATTGTGGAGGAATCATTCCTTCCAGCTGGTTCGAATTGAGGATGAGAGTCTCCAGATTCTTAAGCCTCCCGATCTCCAGAGGAATGCTTCTGGAAAGACTATTCCCGCTCAGATCCAGGAAGACCAAACCGCTGTACTCACCAATTTCCCTGGGAATACTCCCACTCAAATTAGTCTGCGAAAGAATTAAAGACCGCAGGGACGCGAGGGCCGCAAACTGAGAGGGAACGGATCCCATGAGCTCCATGGACTGTAAATTAATATCTGTAACCTGACCCTGCGGAGAACAAGAGATCCCAATCCATGTACAAGGACCCTGGCCATCCCAAGTAATAAGCCCCGATCCATTCAAACTCTCCCGCCACGATACAAGGCTCCGGGTTTGGGGATCACCCCTCACTCCCAGAACTATGATACATAAAATTACACCCCAAATCCATATTGGACACAGTTTTTTACGTGATGACGGACACGGACACGGACACCGACATCGACACCAACACCCCAACCCCAACGAAACTGAACCCCCCCAACACACAGACATTGCATCACAGTTTATGTATGTGTTCAAAATCCCGACGCTTATTACAATGATAATTTTGGGCGGTGTGCAGTCGTAACAACTTAACTAGTCGGAAAGCAAGTCCCGAGTCACGACCTACGCCTTAAAATTATGCTGTGCATCAGTCACCATGCAACATGCACCATGCACCAGGCCTGTTGCTGCTGGATCCAACGAGCGTATCACGATGGACCAACGAAAATAAATACTATTGTAAATAAAATATACCAGTGGCAGTGGCAGTGGCAGAAAGTGGAGAAATTTAAAAATTTGCAGGAGCCGTCGTCCTTTTAAACTATTTTATTATGCAAATGAAATATAAAATGAAGGCCGGTTGGCCACCTTTTACTACTGTTACGTTTGCATTTTGAAGGAAGGAGATCGTTTTGTTTATTTAATGTGGGGCAAGTAAATGCCAAGGACGTGCACATGCAGCCCAGGCTCCCGGCTCCCGGCTCCAGGCTCCAGGCTCCAGGCTGTGAGATGATGCTCTTTGCGGGAAGGAACAACACCCCGGTAGTCCTAGGTCGTCCGTCATTATTTTTTCTTTAAAACTCACCCCCGCTTTCTTTCTTTATTTATGTGTTCCCTCACGTTTCTTCCACATTAAATATTCTTCCCCTGATCTAATTTATCCTTTTGTTTGTTTATGATTATGTTAACGCAACAGCATGGGTGTCACCTTATCTTTCTCCTTTAATTATCTTCTCTCTCAACTTTGGATCTTTCGCTTTTCTCTCCTCTCCATTGCTGCAATATCATCCATCAATCAACCCAATCAAAAAAAAATAAAATAGAATAAAATTAAAAAATATAATCTTAATTAATTATTTTAAATTTTATAATTTGATAATGATAGTTTAGCGGTGAGTGCGCTGAATATTATAAGTGAGAGGTCTCATTCTCTACTTCCTAGAATGACAATTCTCTAGCATCGTTCCTACATGAAGCTACAATAGGTTATTCGTGAAAAGTATCCACAATGCAATGGGCTACCGACTCGGTGTTCAATGCAATGAGTGTCAACATGTGGCTTGAACCCTGTGTTCAATGTGAAGTAGCAAGTCCACAGTTCATGTCTAAGGATACTATTCACTGCTGGTTTGGGCATTCTGGTTACAAAAATGTTTGCGGTTCTAGATATGTTTCAAGAACCCTTGTACCTCAAAATTTTGCTAATGAGATATAGAAGGATTGATGAAGTGTGGTTGTGCCTAGACCCACCTAAGTTCAAATCTCAGAGAGTGTTTATAGGTCGAATGTGGCCATTTACTCGGTGATTTCAAAATGTGATCAAGTGATAGCCGTTTATATTGGTTCAATCGTTCTCTTAGGGACTGAGCCCCCAGTTTATGCCCCAAAAATGGTTGTAGATCCGGTCAAAAGGTAATATCGAACAAAAAATATATATTCTAAATTTTATAAATAGGGCAAATATATGTAGAATTATATCCTAATTAATTTAGTATCAAACAAAAAATATATATATTCTAAATTTTATAAATAGGACAAATATATGTAGAAATACATGTTTAAAGGTCACAAAAACTTGACCCAAAAAATTAAAGATGGATGGAACAATTACCCAAGTACGTCGTCTCCTCTCTCAACAATGTACAAAGCATTGGGACATTTTGAAAAAAAAATATTATACATATTAATTGATTTGACCTCTATATTTATATTCTCATGATCTCTAAAAATCTTACTCAGTTGTCTACACTTTGACTCCAATCCCCTATGAAACAAATTTCTTCTTCTTACCCTAATTACATTGTAATATCTAAAAACTTGGGAAAAAAATGTTTTAGGGTTGTGGTCAATCACACAATAACAAAACTTATCTTAATATTTGTTAAGGCCATATATAGTAACAATATCGAAAATATCAAACCTCAAAGATTGGAATAGTTCTAATAAAATACAAATTAGTTTTATATGTTGTGCACCTAAAATAAGCTTTTGTGCTTCAACAATGCTCTATGGATTACTTTTTTTCCTCTAATGTTTTTAAGTGCTTAATAGATTATTGTCAATGATAGACAGATAATTTGTTTCAAAATGAACTATAATGTTTTTGTATTTATAGATAAATTGAATTCAAATTATGACCCTATTGACACTAATACTAATAAGTATGTGTGTCATTGAGTGCAATGGGTTTGTCTTCGCCACCTGCATAACGTGGTGATTTTGTCACCATTGTTTGTTTTCTAAATTAGTGTTTGAGACTTCAGTTTTCATGCACTTTGCATACCTTTGATTGTGTTTCTTTCTTGTTTTCTCGTGTGTTCACCTCCTAGATGGCCTAGCTGAGCCCTAAGTTTATTTTTATCAAAAAAAAAGTTTCATTTATTTCATTCTTTACAATAATCTCCATTTAAAAAAAAAAACATAGTTTGTTTTCTTTATAAAAATATTGTCAAAAACACCAAAGAACACAACCAACTAAGGCTTGTCAAGATGAGTATAATCCCAAACCTTACTCCTACACATCTAGAAAAATAAGTAGTTATTTTAAACCATTATCCAGATAAGTCATATGCCTAAGTAATCAATCACATAATTATCTTTTCACTTTTCATGACAATTCTAGAGTAGTTGTAACTTATTAGAGTTGGTATGTTTCCAAGGATAGATCTCATATTTCTTATAGTAACATTTGAAATAAAATCAATAATGAGCTGAGCAAAGGTTTTCTATTCCACTCCCATTCCCCATTTGATCATTGACCAAAACAACGTCCTTGATGAGCAAATGTGTGTACATGTGTAACCTATTATTGTACCTATTAGTATGCAAGGTCACCAATATAATGATCTACAAGTCTAGACCTCTATCACTATTCTTTTCTTCCTCCTTGGGAATAACCTTGTCATATTTTTATTTGCTTTGCATATGAATCGGACTAGACACAATCAAATTGAAAGAGTTGATCATATTCCTATAGTCTTAATCTTAACCAACTACACCCAATTTGTCATCCACAACATCAACTAAGAACTTTGATACATCATCCTCAACTACATTGAGGGATGTTGGAGTTCAATTTCCCTTAGTTAGTTGCTTTCAATGAGTAACATGATGCAAAAAAAATATTTTGGTATTGTCACAAGCATATTTTACACCCATCATTTAGAAACCCATTCCAACACCTCAATCTAATCTGCATAACCCCTATACATATTGACACCATTCATCTCTTCATCAGCTATCTCAGAAGACCTCAGGAAGTCAAGTGTGAGAAGGTTAGCGTGTCACTTTCCTCGTATAAAAATATAGTGAACCTAATGTGAAAGACATATCCTTAAATGCATATTCCTCTTTTTCTCTCTATCTTCCACTTTTCTCTCTCCCTTTTCCATATTTTTTGGGTATTTATATATCCTCTAAATATGTTTAGTTAGGACATATTTGATAGAACTATGGAATTGTAAACCTATAGAAGGAGCCTTCAAACTGGTGGTGAAGCTTCCCTCCATAGTTGGAATAACAACACTTCTACACAAAACATGAAAAATCAATATCAAAACCATCCTTTAAACTCATAAACTAGATCAGAGATAGCATTTCATGAGGTGCAAGACCCATCTAAAATTGCTAAAAATCACCCTAACTATAACAACATGTCCTTCACTAATGGAAGTGGGACTAACCCTCATATTATTACTAGACTTTCAATTAGTCTACAAAGCTCAAATGTTGATAGTGCAACAAAGTACAATCAATACATTGATAAAATCTACAATCTGGAAGATGGGCTAAGTAGACTACAACCACCTTTGCACCCTTCCAAAAATAACTAAAACATTGTCAATTAATAAGAGTAGCACCCAATAGCTCCTCCAAAAACCCTTAACATAAATTATTTCATCAGTGGTCATCAAATCATACCCCTTGAACCTACTACTAAGGAGCTCATGAGAACCACCACCACTTCTTCCCCAAATGAACTCATCTCAACTTTGGTGGGTCACCTTATAGATTTAGAGAGTAACAAAGCCTCTATGAATCAAGGGATGGACAATAAACCTCTTAACCAATGTCATTCCTCCTATATTCCCATTTAAATGATAGCTTAATAACCACCATTGTATCCATTTAACCCACCTCTCATCAACTATGCATCACACCAGTATCCTAGGGACATCCTTATTCATGCAATCCCAAAACCAATGACTTCCAAAATTCCTCCATAATATTAGCCTCCTCTTCAAAACCCCTATTGGAAGTGCCTATACCTCCACCCATGTTAATAATGTGATGACCAACATGCCACCACCTTACATTCCTATGAGTTTTGTGATCACTAATCTGCTAATCTACCACCTAGATGCACCTCCTTTTCAAGTGCCACATCCCACTCCTCTATCTAATTCTCTTCCACCATACTATCACATGTATTCCAAGTCCACCTAGTCTTATAAATAATTTATATCCTAATATATCCCACCTTATCAACCTCCATTTCCTTCTAGTGGTTTTCCACCCACTTCTTATCCAAATCCCCCTCTTCAACCTCATCCCACCATGCCTTTAGCAGACTTCAATACTATGGGGACCTACGCCAAATATCTAAAATATCCCCTCAATCACAATATATGAGGATTTATTTTATTGTGTCCCCTAATTTACCTCCCTAAGTACAAAGGAGAGAGATATCCCAATATGCATGTCAAGGCATATGAGACTACTATTTGAGAACTTATACCTTGGGATGGGTTAGTTACATTTTTTTTTCCCAAAACCCTCGAAGTAATTTCCCTTGAATAGTATTATTGCCTCCCTGAGGGGTATATACATTTATTTGTCCAAATCATGGATGAGTTTTTCAAACCCTTTGATATGAAAAAACTTATCAAGATTGACATATGATAATTCTTTCACATTATGCAAAAACATAATGAATCTGCAACCCATTTTATCATAATATGGTGATAAATATTATACTCGTCTACTAGTGTACCACGTATGGACTAAAGAGAATTATGTATTCTATTTTTACACTCTATTAACAAGGAAATGAGGGATGATGTTCAAACTTTTCCTTATTAGTTATATGAAGAAATTGTTAGCAGAGGTTCCTGAGATTCCTCAAAACATGTTGATTATAAGGATAACTTGAAACTCTCAGAAAGGAGTGCAAAGAATGATTGTCATAATGAGAATCCAACTAAGAAGGCTTGTGCAGGGAATCAAACATATATAAGCTACCAAGTACAACTAATACTACTTAAATCAAATTTGTGCTTCCAAAGAAAATTACAACAAAAACTATATTGAAAGCACAACTCTTCATAGAAAGCAAATACCCAAAAATATAAGTATTAATATGTTTATGGGATTGCACTCATATATAAATTATCCATTTCTTACTTGCATTTCACACATTGAAATAAAAAACTTGATTACAAACATATTCTACAACAAGTCTTACATGACAAGTGCAATAATATTTCTACAAGCATAACATGAAATACCATGATCAATAACATGCTTAACAACAACTAGAATAACAACAACCTATTTTCATCGAAGATAGGTTAACTTGTAGTATCTTCATAGTTATTTGTAGCCTTCAAATAGTTTCTCTCATAACCCATTGTTAGTACATCATCCAGTTTTTTGCAACAACATGTATCTACTGAAAAGGTAGGAATAGCCTAAAAAGAAATAAACTACAACCAAATGTAAACCTTCTAATGCATGACCTATACTCCATGTGTTGTGATGCTCACACAATCTACTACTAACACTCTCTTGGGATTAAGATGTTAGATCACCCTAAGATAACATCACCAATGTGAAAAGTTTAGTATGTAGAGAGAATGAACCAAAAATTAGAGATAGTTGAGCAAGACTCACAAGAATCCATGAAGCACCATTTACTAGTTTTAACTCCATGCACACCATATAACTACCCTTACAAGTTTGTAGCTAAATGGTGTGTCAGGGGGCCACCCTTTATGGGTTTTCAACCATGTTGGTCCTATGAAACTTGTGAAGGCATCCCTTAACAAAAGTGCAAACTTGGAGCCAAAATTTCAAAACTGATAGTCAACATTACCTAACTGGATGACGATGGTGAGCCTTGAGTAGTGGTAAAGGGAGAAGGCGGAGAAAAATAAGGCACATTTTTGTTGTTGTTTAAGAATGACCATAAGTTGACTAGGTAGAATGAATAAGGGCCTATTAATTAAGGGTATGATCAAAGAATTAAATGTAGTAAGATCAACATTGAGTACCTACTAGTCCAACAAAAACTCTTGAATGATGTAAAAAAGAACACATGGGGGAGACTAAGTGGAAAGGATCTAGAATAGGTCATCATCATTAGTAATAGAAAACATGGCCTTATTAGTGGACACCTTTACATCAATATATTGTATAAAATCATTGAATTTGGTTTCCTACCACTGCATTTGTACTCCAACAAAGGTGTTGTGCAACATTTGGTTTTGCCAAGTCTAAATCGATTACATAATAATATCATGGGCACTACTAGAAGCTTATAAAGTGACATCCATCCAGTTAGAAGTAGTTTCACTATTGTCCATAATATTTTGGTATTTGACTACCTACATGAACTTTAGGTGTGCACTGACTAATGCGTCATCCATTTTCTACTTCTAATGTAGAAGGCGATGGACAATTTTCCATGCTTGAGTGGTAGCCTGAGAGACATCTTAATAATAAATTTCAATGAGTTCAAATAAAATCTCAGTCTCAGCCTTAACAACTTGGCCCTACACCCAAAATTGGTCAAACTTCTCAATAGATAGCCAGTTAGTAACTAAGTTCATGATCAAAAGTGATAGTTGCACATGATCAAAGATATGCTAATCACCAATGACCTCTTTGACAAATCTAGGGCAAGCATATTCAATTATTTCATTAGCCTTTCATAGCTATTATAATAAGCTAGTATTTTCTATCTCAAAGTTTTACACTTATTGTTCCAAGGCCATAACTTTCTGGCCAATGGACTCTTGAAATGCCACTACCCCTTTGATTTACTTTGTTAGTGGTAGTTGTGATACATATAGAGAAGCCTATATAGTAGGTGGTGTAAGTTCCAAAGTACAAAGAACCATGATGGTCAAAGCCTACTGTAATGGAGTGATGGGCAAGGAGAATATGGTGTACTAGGATGAGGAGGCCAAAATATCCCACATCTAGAGACTTGACCTAAGTGATGTTCAAGAAGGAACCTATAGTAGGGGTGTGGTGCTTGTAGTTGATGTGGATTTTTGAGTACCTACTACCTCTTGCTCTATTAGATCTTGTTGTGCAACCACCTAGTCTATTATATCCTACACAACTTCCTCCACTATCCTTTGTTGTGCTTCTTCTACATTCTTTTGGGTTATTTCAATGGTAGTCTTGTGCTTAACCTCATCTTCATTGATCAAACTCTTTTATTCTATGTTGGAAACCTATTTCTTTGTAGTCTCTTCTTCATGTTTCTTCTACTCTGTTCATCTTGCCTTTTATTTTTTGCATCAACTTTCCTCTTCTTCTTTTTACTTCCTTTCCTCTTCCTCTTGTTGCTTCTTGACTTTATATGCTTTCTTTTATTTTGTTTTTTTATTTCTTCTATGTTTCTTCTTATTCCATCTATTTCTTAGTATTGATAGTAGTAAGTTACCTTTTCATTTCCTCCTTTGTAGCCTATTACTTGGCTACCTCATCAGTGGTTTATTTCTTTTTGACTTCTTTGTCCTCAACAACCTTGTTGCATAACTCCTCCTCCTACTTCTACTAGACTTTTGGCACTTTAGCCCCTTTGGGTAGCACCTCTACATCCTTGGCTCATTGCAAAGCCTTAATTTACTCATTTTATAGGTTAACTACAACCTATTATTATTATTATTATTATTATTATTATTATTATTATTATTATTATTATTCAAAAGCCTCCTTTTATTGATCGCTTATTTAGTATGTTTCCTTTCCTCCTTCCTTTGTCAGAGCTCTACAACCCTTGCCACTTCTTCCTACACAACCTACTTTTATTTTGGTGTTAGTGAATCCAATGTGACATACTTAGTTTTCATCATCATATCATTAGATTGTGATGGTGAAGGTATAGGTGTAGACACTTGGATAATTTTATTTGAAACCCTAGTCTTCAGGTGTGTTGGCTGCTTCATAGTCATCTTTTTGCATTGTGACACTTTCTAGTAATGGATAGGCCAATGTAACATCTTCTAGTTTTGTCTATGTAGGGGCATATGATTTTTCCATTTATTCATCATCTATTTCCTATCTATATCTTCTTTACATGCACTTCTTCTAGTGAAGTGCTTCTAACTAGGACTTTTAGGAAGAGGATCCAATGGTTTTGGGTACAAAGAGATTCCAAGCACTCCCCCTATAGTGAAGTCTTTTTTTATATCCCACAAAATGGATTTTAATTCAATAGTATCCATAATAATTTATAGTGGGAAAATAGGTAGATCCACCTAAAGGTGTTTAGGCAAATTTTTGTGTATCTTCTCAATATGCATTGCTTTCCAAAAGAAATATTTTTTTCCTACTCCTTTTCTTACAAATTACCATCCATGTCAGCCTTCATCATTTGATATATGTATTATGCATCTATATAAAGCTCATCTCAATGATATTGGCTTGAGATTTGGAACACAACTAGGTCCTCTGGCCATATATTACTCTATGTGCATCATCTAGGAGGTGAAGGAGATCTACTCCCTTTAGGGACCTTCCTCTTGCCATTATCTAATGGTTTTATAACTGGTGACATGGGTTTTATAGTGGATGAAGTGATTGAAAGGTCTTTTGGCCTAACTATTTTTAAAGGCATAAATCCATGCATAGCTAGTTATTTTTGGTGGGTAACCTCATTCTACATAATTTCCATATCAACAAAGAAGGACAATGTCACATTAGGTACTTTGGGTAGCTCATAAATGCACATAATGGTTCCATGTAGGAACTTTGTGGTAATTACATGTTGACCCAAGGACTTCATCACATCAGGTGGGTTGTGAGGGTGAGAGGTCACCAATTCAACATGTTCTTCCCACCAGGAGTTGCTTGTGCACAAAATATATACTCTTCACTCTTTTATAGATGAGATTTTGAAAAGTGATTGTAGGCTAATGATCGACATCTATATATACAATACCTTTTATGGATTTCCATTATGTGAAGACTAGAATAAATATCAAAATTTGATACTGGAAGGTCTACTTTGTAATGTTCTATGCTCTCTGAATTTTTGCAATAATTTCAAAGACAAGAAAGCCCAACCAATTGAATTCCTCACCGAGGTGAATCATGTGATGAGAAATTTTGATGATACCTTTCATCATTTACTTTGTGGTTGTATGCCAAAATTGCCTTGTAGTACATTATGTAAGAATGTGAATAGGTACATCTTCAATGTCATTTAATGGGACTCCTCTTAATTTCATCATGCATGGCAATCATTAGTATCAACATTGTGTGTAGTTGTGTTTTGCGTAGTGTGGAGACTAAGAATATTTCTAATCTCACAAAGTTCTTCAAACTCTAAGAAATAACTAGGCTAAATCTTGGTGAAGGTTATAATGTTTAATCATCAGTGTTGATCACTTATTTATAGGTTTAAACATGCCTATTCACCTCCATGCTCTTTGAATGTGTTGTGTTGTCATTCAATCATGTGCATGGGAACATTTAATTTCAAGATTGATTTTACTAATTTGGCATCCACTGTCTTGAGATGACACATGTTTAACTCTTGTATGATGTTTGATTGGATGTGTCATCATTCCTTTCTTTCTTCATACTTGTCTATTCACTTGGTGATGTTGATGAACAATCTCTTTTTGGGATTCATCTTGATTCTCCCATTTTATTTGTCATTAATGGCCATAAAATAACTGTTAGCCATATTTTGATTAAGATCTCATCTCATGTGTCATCTCCTAGACTTAATAGTTATCAACCATTGCATTTTTAGTTATGACACATGTCTCTACCAACTCCTTCATTACTACAACTAATTGTCTATGATATTGTTCCTTATTTATTTACTATAAATTCAACCAAAATTACACAACACCCTAATCATATAGAAGAAAAGATAACAAACCCAAATGCACAAAACAACAAAAACAAAAACAAAAACAAAAACAAAAACCCTAAACTAAAATGGTGCATCATAGAACCTCATCAAATTTGTAAATCAAACTTATTGATGGTAGGGCTTCAAACCTATAACCACTCACTCAGCCTAGTAGAACATTGCCTTGTAGATCCTTCAAAATCACATTCTCAGACTATGATATTTCATGAAATATATATGGGAATTTTCATATGATATTGATTTTACCTAAAAATGCATGAAATTTATTGTCATATAATAAGATCAGTTGTTCCACCTAAAATCACTTAGTGCATATATTTTTGTCATGCCATGTTTTTTGGATATGTTTGTGGATTTCTTGTGTCTAGATTACTCTACTACACTATTACTCCATTATATTTAACTCTATGAGTCTATTAGTCAATGACTCTTGATCATATAAATGCATGATATTAGTGATGTGCAAGCTAAGGGCAACATATTCTAAAGGCATGACTACCTCCATTCCATAAGCAAGTTGGAATGGTGTAAATATTATCCCATATTTTTAGTGTGTGTGTGATATGCCCATAAAAATGTAGGAAGTTGGTCTCCCAGTCATCATGTTATACATCACATATTTTCATAAGCATTTTATTCATAACTTCTACCTATCTATTTTCATATGAATGATAGGATGTGTTATTATGGTGAAAAATAAGGAATTCATCAGTGAGGGTTTTGATTGTTTTGTTTAGGAAGTGGGTACTCCTGTCACTAACTAATTTGATTAGAAAATTGTTGGTGTTCTAGATTTTCACCCTAGTTGGGCAAGGGATTGTTTAGGTTCTATGCCCAAATCTAGCTCAACATGGGATTGAACCCAGGCTATGGGTATCCTATAATGGGGTCATACCTCCATGATTTTTAATAAGGATAGATCCTTTGATGCATCATTTAGCTCATTTTTTACTAAAACTACTAATGACCAAGGAAAAGGGAGAGAGATAAATTGAAAGGGGAACATAAGATAACATGGTGATGCACCAAAATGATGGTTGATCCACTCCATTTAATCTCCTAATAAAAACTAATGAGACAAGAAAAAGGTTGGATCTAGAATTCCACAATTATGCTATACATCAATATTTCATGAAGAGGTTCACCAAATGATCAAAAGCTGAGGGAAGTGATGGAGAGGTATAATTCAAGACACTAACCAACCAATGTATCCACATACAAACTTCAATCAAATGGCATTTTAACACTAAACATGACCTTCATAACAAGACATATACTAAATAGGTGAGATCAAGACTTGATAAGGGAGAAAACTCTACCACATGCAAATAAATTGATATGAACACACTTGATAAACATAATGAAATATAAACATAGTTTTATATTCATTCCAAGAGGTTATAAGCTCAATCTTGGTAGATTCTAGTCATTCCCAAGAAAAGGAATCAAGGGATAATTTTTTAGGCTCTAAAGCCTCTATATATAGTAAAAAAGGAGAAAGAGAGAGAGGGGAACATCCATTGGAGAGTGGAGAAAGGGTCCTAGTCATCAAGAAATGTGGTGGTAGTTCATTGGTTCCTTTTTGTACACATGCCTTCCTTCAATAAAGATAAATACTTATCAGTAAGTTAACCTCATTTTGTTCCCATAATCTATAAGCTCCTCTCATTGGTTAAGAGATTCACTAGAAGACAAGAGATTGTTTAGCATAATGACAAGTCTGTTTGAGTAAAATCAATACCCTAACTACTTTTCTAATCATCAGTCATCCATATTGGGACTCTAATACCACTTGATTTGTTCATGAGGATCAAATCCTTGAATCTTGAAAATAATAGAGCCATGCCATAAATGATGACTAATAATTGTTTTGTCAATGATAGAGCCACATCAACAGATGAGACCCTTTGTATTAATCACATATCTTCTCTATCTCCATATCTGGATCATAGGTCCATTTTATAGAAATAAAACCAATCTAAGATTATTGGTTTTCCTATAGTCATTATGTCAATGCAAACCTATAGACTGCATAGCCTCATTCTAGATCTTATTAGGTCCACATGGATCCATTTTGTCCTTGCAAGAACTGATAACTCACCATATACATAGATCCTTATTTTTAAAAGAGTGAACACAATCATAAAACAACACTACAACCCTCAAATCTTTGAGACCGAGGTCCATATTTAGCTTTAATGGCATCAGGACTTCATTATTAATCATCTTGACTAAACCACTATGTCCTTTTAATGGTGCTTAGCCAAGCTCTAATGATGGTAGGATGACCCCTACAAGACCTTGTTTACCTTGGTTAAAAAATTTACCTTTGGTTCAAATTTGAGCATAAAATATTTTTTGGGCTAATTAAATTAATCCAACCTATCTTTACTCCTATTAGCCTCACAAATCTCTATTATGAGATCTTGACCTTTTTAACCTCTTGTGCACCATTGGATCATGATGTGCAATGCAATGCAAGCCTTTGGTCTAGATCCTCTGACCTTGGACTTTAAATTATGCCATTAGATCAAGATTTATGATGTAACATGAAATTTTGATCTTATTAAGACCCACCATTTGAACCCAAATGACTAAATCATGAGCTTAAAATCAATATTTGTACACCCATCATTTGACGTTTATGCGATTACATTTGACATCCACATGACCATCAAATTTAAACCCCAGTGGTTTTTTTTTTGAGATTTATTTTGACATTTTCATGACTATCATTTATGTCTACATGAATGTCTAAGGATTTATTAAATCCAAATGATTATTTGTTAGGCCTTAAATTTGATGTTAGTGTGAATGTTTCACTTTGTAAGTCTATCTTTGCATGATTATAACTTGAGCTAGAAATATTGCGTGGGCACAAAATTTTTAGGATATGATCTAGGCATGAAGAGATCCATGGCACTATAATCCTTGGGCTCATAGGGGCTTCTTTATTTAAGATAAAAAATTCTCAAACAAGCTGGTCTGCTCATTTATACATGACTTCCTGGTAATGGTCTGGTCCTTCAAACTTGCCAAATTCATCCTTTGATCATCCCTTCAATGTTATGATGAATTTATAACACTTTTGAAGCTTGTTTGGTGTTATTTCATGCTTGAAATATTATGAGAACTTGTTGGTATATTTATTTATACTTCTAGACTCACTTCTAAGCCTTTGATCCATTCATTCTATCTTGAAATTTGTTCATCTGCTCAAACTAGGCTAAATCTTGGTATGTGGGCCAAAAATGGGCAACATTTCTAGTGACTCATAGGGAAGCATGCCTACTATTCTTTAGAACCCAAACATTAGCTACCTTGAATAGTCCATTGGGCATGGAATCTCCTCCCTAGTTTAATTTATTAACTTAGATCTAACACTAGCTGCAACCTTTGAATAACCCCTTTTTGAAACAAACATAGGACCAAAATAAAAATCAAAACAAGATAGAGTTCCCCAAGGCACTTATTGGAGGTAAAATAAATTAGGAAAAAATAGGGACAACAAAAAAATGTGCTAAAATAGAACTTGGAGGAATTTAGCCAAACTACTCTAATTATGTATAGCTTAAAACTATATGTACCTTTCCTCCTGGATCAAAAGGAAAGATTTAAAATTCCCCTAAATCATAGGATGAGGGGTTGAATGAGGCATGTAGATTATTTAATCTT
This sequence comes from Torreya grandis, assembly GCA_037957365.1. Taxonomy (NCBI): domain Eukaryota; kingdom Viridiplantae; phylum Streptophyta; class Pinopsida; order Cupressales; family Taxaceae; genus Torreya; species Torreya grandis. Next base: position 930,992 of record JARHVA010005271.1, on the reverse strand, counting down.
GGTCTTGATGATTGCTTCTTCTTTTTTGTATCTATTAACTTATTTAGCATGATGTTTAATGAGAACCAAATAGCTCCAAATATGTTAGCTATTTGTATCCAGACAGTCTAAATTTCCTCATATGGCTCCTCAACCATGACCTCCAATGATGGTTCAACAAGACATACCTTCTTGATTTCCATAGTGTCTTAAAAAAGACTAGGATTATTTTTAGCTACAAGCTCTTTAAGCTCATCCATGAGTTTTACATATTCTACCCAGTTTTGTTCATTGCTTTCCATGGGAAACCTATTCTCTACCTTCTCAGGTACTTGATCCTTGATCTAAAAACTTGAAGATATGGTATCCTTTTTAGCCTTGGGTAGAGCTCCTGACTATCCTCAAGGAACTTCAACCTCTACCTTGGTCTCATCCTCCATGTTCACAACTTCTTGTGTAGAAAGTACATCAAGCTCCTTCATGACTGTAGGCTCATAACCAATAAAAAATATTCACATTCATGTTCTAATTTTCAAAATTCCTTGCATATGGAATCAAACCTTTATCATAAGCCATATTTTTCATAAATTTCACATTCAGGAGCTATATCTTCATGGATAGTAGGTAAGAGGCCTTCATCAAGTATATCCTCTTCCATATCAAACTCTACACTAGTAGCTATGGTAGGATATTCAATGTGATTTTCTTCATCCAAGAAGGCAGAGTTGCACTTGTAATCGCCAAGGCAAGTTCCTATACTGATTTATTCTTAATAGTTATTCATTAAATCCTATTGATAAATTATAGCTTGATTTATTTCTTCCTCACTTTCTTCCATCAAGATAGGCTCCTTCTCAAGAAGGTATGGGGTAGGAGGTTGATGGATAAGTTCATGGGTTTGAGGTGAATGGTAAGATGTGATGGGGGCATGATAAGTTATAGATGGAGAATGAGGTGTGATGGATGGTTTATGGATGGATCTGGGAATGGAGGGAGCCTTCCTGCAACTTGAAACCTTAGGAATGGTTGACTCTTGAAGAAACTTTTATAGGGAAAACAAGTTGAGTTAGATAATGGAAAGAGTATCTTATTTTACTAGATCTTCATTTTCCTGATAGCCTCCTTGAGACTCTTTAATAGTATCATAATACTCTTGAACATTCATAGTTTAAGTCTCCTTATTTTGAGAACATCTTTAGATGGATTTCTAAGATGGAAATGCTAGAGGTTTCTTGTTAACCTTCTAATTTTGGTCCTCCTCCTTCTTTGTCTTTATCTCTAATTCTTTGATTTGCCTAACTATATTCTCTTAGAATAGTTCCTCTTTAAGAAGGTTAGTGGCTCCATGAAGATATGGAACACAAGAGGATTCTTGAAGAAGGATGAGAGAGACTTGCATAAGTTTAACTTCTCCTTTAACTTGGGCTCCCTAATCTAGATTTGTCTTACCTTACCCACTCCATGACTTCACCACTTAATTCTAGTTTGGAACCTTGAAATGATTCTTAAGGGGTTCTTGAGGAAGATAAGTGGGACCTTAGATCTCAACAACAAGCTATTCAAAAACAATCCCCTCTTTTTTTTGACAACTCTCTTAGATTGAATTCTAAGAAGGGAAAGTTTGAAAAGCATAAGAAGAACTTAGAACACCCAAAGTATCACTTGGAATGGTCTATTAGGGAAGAATGGGTGGCACATATGAAGGCTGAGGTGGTGTATATGAAGATACATAAGGTTGGCATTGGACCAAGGATCACTTGGAATGGTCTATTGGGGAAGAATGGGTGGTACATATGAAGGTTGAGGTGGTTTATATGAAGATACATAAGGTTCAAGTTGAACCTACTATTCTTCAAGAATTTTTAGCTTATCCTCAATGTTTTTAATGTAACCACTTACATCCATCATCTCACCTATGAAATTATTTCATTTTGATCTCTCAAAAGGTGCCCATTATTATTTCACTTGATGTAATGACTCCCTCACATGATGAATCAAGTGAGTATGGACATCTTGACCATAATACTTTTGTGAGCATAATCCTAGTGTATGATTTTCAAGTCTTACTAAAATATACTTAAGTGCTAGTATAGATGGATCATGATAAGGCTAGTAAGGGGTAATATTATGATGGGATTATTGATATAGGTCCTCATACTACTGGTGAGGATCATAGTGTGGTTAATCATAAGGTGGGTATAGATCCTGGTAGTGATGATAGGGATCATGAGGAAGGTAAGATCCATACCCTTGATAATAAGGATCATGAAAATATTGGCAAAGCTCATCATAGATTTGATAGGGCTCTTGGTAAGGTTTGTTAGACTCATATGGATCATGAGGACCATATTGGGAGTGCTGATAGGGAGGTGAATGATAGGGGTATTCACCATAGTTATCCATAACAAATTCATATGTCAAATGAGATGCAATAATTGATTATAAACTTTATTGAGACATACTTGGCCTGCTCATAACTGGAATATTGATTTGGAGTCACTAGTAGTGCTAATTTATTGTTTCCAAAAGTTGATCAAAGGAAAGATATACCAAAAATCTTCCCACTCTTTTGGATTTAGTTCCACTGGGCATGCCAAAACTATTAGTGTTCTATATTTTCACCCTAGTTGGGAAAGGCATTGTTTAGGTCCTCTACCCAAATTTAGCTCAACATGGGACTGACCCCAAGATATGAGTATCTTATAATGGGGTTAGACCTCTAGGATTTTTATTGAGGCTAGCTCCTCTGATGAATCATTTAGATCATTTTTCACTAAATCTACTAATGACCAGGGAAAAGGGAGAGAGAGATAAATTAAAAGGGAAACCTAAGCTAAAAATGGTGATGCACCAAAATTATGGTTGATCCACTCCATTTGAGCTTGTAATAAACACTAATGAGATAATCAAAAAGCTAGATCTAGAATTCCATAAGTCTGATATATAATAGTATTTCATGTAGAGGTTCACCAAATGATCAAAAGCTGATGGAAGTGATAGAGAGGTCTAATGCAAGACACTAACTAACCAATGTATCCACATACAATATTCAATCAAATGACATTTGAAAACTAAACATGACTTGCATAACAAGACATCTACTAACTAGGTGAGATCAAGAATTGATAAGGGGGAAAGCTCTACCACATATGCAAATCATTTTTATGAACACACTAGATAAACACAATGAAATCTAAAACATAGTCTTCTATTCATTATAAGAGTTTACAAGCTCAATCTTAGTAGAGTCTAGTCATGCCCAAGAGAGGGAATTGAGGGATCATTTTTCAAGCTCTAAAGCCTTTATATATAGCAAAAAAAGAGAAAGAGAGAGAGGGGAACATCCGTTAGAGAGTGGAGAAAGGGTCCTAGTCATCAAGAAATGTGGTGGTATTTCATTGGTTATTTTCTATACACATGCATTCCTTCAATCAAGATTCATCCTTATCAATAAGGTAACCACCTTTTCTTCCCATAATCTATGAGCTCCTCTCATTGGCTAAGAGATTCACTAGAGGACACGAGCTTGTTTAGCATGATGACAAGTTTGTTTAAGCAAAATCAATGCCCCAACTAATTTTCTAACCATTAGTTCTCCATCTTGGGACTCTAAGCCCATTTGACTTGTTCATGAGGATCAAATCCTCAAATATTGAAACTAACAGAGCCATGTCATGAATGGTGGTTAGTACCTATTTTGTTGACGATAAAGCCACATAGACAAATGAGACCCTTTTCATTAATCATAAATGTACTCAATCTTCATATCTAGATCATAGGTCCATTCTATAGATGGAAAACCAATATAAGATTTTTGGTTTTCTTATAGTCATTATGTCAATGCAGACCTATAGACTACATAGCCTTATTCTAGATCCTATTAGGTCCACATAGATCCATTCTATCCTTGTAGGAATTGATAACTCACCATATACATGGACCCTTCTTTTAAAAATAGAGATCATAGTCATAAAACAACATTGCAGCCCTCAAATATTTGAATTAGAGGTCCATATTTAGCTTTAACAGTGTCAGGACTTCATTGTTGATCATCTTGACTAAACCACTATGTCCTTTTAATGGTGCTTAGCCAATATCTAATGGCAGTGAGATGAACCCTATAAGACCTTCTTTGCCTTGGTCGAAAAACTACACTTTGGTTTGACTTTGGCCATCAAATATTGATCAAACCAATTGAATTCCTCTAACCTATCTTTACTCCCATTGGCCTTATAGATTTTTGCTATTAGATCTTGACCTTTTTTTACCTCCTACACACTATTGGATCATGATGTATGATGTAATATGAGCCTTTGATCTAGATGCTTTGACCTTTGGACTTTAACCTGCATCATTAGATCAAGATGTACGATGAAACATAAGCTTTTGATCTTGATGGGACCCACCATTTGAACCCAAATGAATAACTCACAAGCTTGAAATTGACATCTGCATGCCCATTATTTGATGTTCACATGAACATATTTGATGTTTGTATGACTGTCAAATTTAAACCCCAATGGTATTTATTTTATTGAGATTTATTTTGACATCTACTGTTATTAATGTCCACACAAAACTCTAAGGATTTTTTAAATCCAAACAATTATTTTTCAAGGCCTAAATTTGATGTTAACATGAATGTTTCACTCTGCAAGTCTATCTTTGCATGCTTATAACTTGAGATTAAAATCTCATACAGGAATAAATTCTTTAGGATATGATTTAGTCATGAAGAGCTCCATAAATTTTCTCATCTACTTAAACTAGGTTGAAACTTGGTATGTGTGCCAAAAATGGCCAACAATAACTAAACCCGATAATGGTATTTTCATACAAAAAATTTACAGTGTCTTTTGCACCACAACTAGGTGTCACAATAGATTCTACCCACTTCATGAAGTAATCTATCATAGTAGTCATGTATCACACATGGATATATTTATTGGGATAAAAAAATTATATCCCCCACTATTCAAATGGTTGCTACATAAGTATAGGATAAAATGGCATTTTATCCCTTTGATTTGGATTCCCCATGTACTGATATACATCACATTATTGTGCCATTTAGAGCATGTCCTAAAATAAATGGGGCCACCATAACTTTCTCTATAGAATCTTTCTCATAGTAGCATCGCCTATGAAATGACCCCCAACTACTCTTTGGTGTACTTCTTTGAGCAGTTGTGGTTGCTCATGTTCTAGGAATACTCTGTGTAGAGCTTCATCTTTGTCAAGATGATAAAGAAATCCATTTATAATGGTATATGGTAAGGCTCTAGTGATTAACTAATTTTCTCTCTCTTGATAGTGTGATGGGAAAGTCCCCTACTCTGAAAACCATGTAATTTCTTCTAAATGTTCTAGGATTGTAGTTTCTTAGAAAAGATTTACATTTGGAGACTCATATTGGATTTCTTCTAGTTATTCACCATTGCACAATCTACTTATATGGTCAAGTCCTATATTAAAAAAGTATTAACCACATAGAAATTATTCCTCCAAGCATAGGCTTATTAACCAAATATTATAGTTCTTGGTGATCTATAAGTAACTCAAATGGTGTCAGCAATAAGTAGTATCTGAAATTTTGTAGTGCAAACACTATTGCTAAATCCTCCCACTCTATTGTAGTGTAGCTATTTTCTATGACTGATAGCTTTTTTCTTACAAAATAGATGTGGTGGTCCATTCCTCCTCCTAGATGCACTAAAATAACTCCCACTACTATCTTGATGCATCTATATGAATGTGGAATGGCTTACTCCAATCTAGAAAAACCAATATTAGCACAGTCACTAATCATTGTTTTAAATCTATGAATGAATCTTGATAGGATTTTTTCTATATAAACTATGTTCCTTTGCATAGTAGCTTTTCCAAAGGTGTGGATATAGCTGCATACCCTTTTATAAATTTCTTATAATATTTAGTATGGCCTAGAAAGATATTACCTATGTAGAACTAGTCAGTGGTGGCATCCTAATAATTACTATGATCTTGGCCTGGTCTATCATAATTCTTCTGCTACATATTACATGACCTAAAAAAACCTTGAAGGGTGTAAAAACCAAACATTTATTTAAATTTAGGGCAATTCATAGTGCCCTACATCTTTCTAGCATCAGTCTACATTTGGATAGGTGATTCCTAAATAATCAAAATAATGCCCTATAATCAAAATAGACTTATAATAAGTCATGGATAAAATCTTTTAGTGTAGTCACTATGACTCTAGAGAAAACTTCAAGTGTATTATTCAATTCAAAAGGCATTACCTTATAGGAAAAAGATCCCCATTTTATGGCAAATGTGTTCTTAGCTTGATCTTTTCTACAATAGATATATGATGATAATCACTAAATCCATCTATGAGTGAGTAGACATAATGTCCTATGACAACCTTAAACACTTAATATATGAAAGCTATTGGGAGGGATCATTCACATAAACATCATTCAAACTATGATAATCTCCATAGACTTAAATTTAACCTATTTTATTTAGTTTTACTTTCATTGGACTTACCCAATCAACTTTTTCTATAGGAAATATTATTCCTGCTTCTTGCATGTGATTAATTTTAGCTTTAACCTTTAGCTTCATTTTAAGATTTAGCTGGTATGGTCTTTTATTGATCAGCTATGCACACTCCTTTAGTTTAATGTGAATTTACCCTAGCGAAGGCTCTACACATTTTACTTTTATAAACATTAGAGCGATCACATCTTGATAATCTCTTAAGAGTTTCATGACTTCTAAGATTTCTACTTGAGTCTAATAATCCCTAATGTGTGCCATTTTTGGAGCGTCAAAGATGCCAATATGTTTCCAATATATTCATTTATAGGTTATTGATACATCTTGAATTACTCCTCAAGAATTTAATATCTTAGTATTCATTATCCTTCTTTCTCTAGTAAAATAATGTGTTAGAGTCTATCCTCTTATTTTGTCCTACGATCAGTTGTACTAACTATTCGATTTCTCTTTCTAGTTTAAATAAGTTTATGAGATCCATATCTTTGATTTATGAGTCTAATGTCAATTCATCTTGTTCTTGTATTATATGACACAACTATGTTCTATTGCATTCTTTACTTTTATCCTCCTAGTAGGTTTGTAAGGCATCATTTAATTCACAGGCTATGTTCTGTTGTGATGTGGACTTTGTAAACACCCTAATTTGGTAAAGCAACCACAAGTACTATGTATTTTGTTGATATTTACACAAAAGGTATTAGTGATGGTTATAGTCCTTGTTTTCATGGTCATATTGAGTCTTTTGATCTTTCTTATTCTTTATTCTCCCTATTTTTGACACCTCTAGTAGTCATAGGTCACCTTTTTCTAGTCTTAGGGGCCCCTAGCTTATCATCCTTGATTTTTTATCTATTATAATCCTTAGGAAATTAGCACCATTTTTAGGACATGAATCTACTATCCACTTTTACCTTCAGTGTTTGATAGGCCCTTTCAATCGTGATTGAGTCCTAACCCCTACATGACCCTTCTTTTATGCTTTTCATATCTTTTTCATGACTTGCCATCTAACAAATAAGGTATTATATTCTAGAGAAGGATCTTCCTATATAAAGAGCCTCATAAAGCATTATACATCTATCACTTACTATTTTGGCACTTATTTACATAAAATCAACCAATAATATAGCTCAAATACTTTGCATACTACTCAACATTCACACCTAGATAGTTGCATGCTTAAAAAGAAGGGCCTAGGCAAAATTCATCCCATCATGTCATGAAAGTTGATGGTGCACCTTCCTTAAGGGATAACTACATGTGATCTAATACCCCTAAAATTGGGGTTAATTTAGGTAGTGGTCATGATAATAGGGGTTCTTCTCTATGCAATTATAATAGCACACAACCCACTTTTTCCTTTCTTTTTACATTTGATTAGTTCTTTTTTTTTATGTATATATGTATTCATTAGGGTTTTAGAGAATAATCAACAAAAATAATGACACAAACAAGCCCTCATGTGATAGGAAATCACCTACAGGACCCTTAATAACTCTTCTAACTTCCTTAGAAATTGTAGATAGTCACTACAAGAAGGACACTAGTGCTAGGATTGGACATTAGTGCCACATGGAACTACTATCTTAAGGGGGCATAACTATCTGAAGAAACATCTCTAAAAATAGATAATAGACAAAATATTTCTCTATGTTTTCTCAACCATCTCCAGTATTTAGATTTGAAGAAATTCTGTGTATATCCAAATAATTCCCCCTTCTCCTTATATTTACTATTTTTGGAAAGTTACATAGAATCAATAAATTCCAATTTTATTCTAGATTTACAATAGACCCATCCATTTAATCTAGCTTAGGATTTACATAGTAAAACCCTAAAAATGGTAAATCATTTGGTGAACCCATCTTACTTCACATATTGCTTCAAAACCCTAATTTTTGTTAGGGTTTGCCTTTTAAATTTTGAACATTAAATTAGGGTTAATTTTTTTTGATTTTATAGTTTTTTGGATTAACCTAATTAATTTAATTAATCCCATACTAGGGTTTTATTTATTTAAATATTTGAAACATAACCCAAAATTAAAACCCTAGATCCACATACTAGGTCCCTATACACAAACATTAACAACTAGGGTTTTAACAACCCTATTTTCTATTACAAACTTTATACAACAAATTCACACATTGCACACATACTTATTTTAGATTATATTCTACCTTTTGTGTGTTTATTATTTATTCTTTACATTATATTCTTTGTAAAGTTTAAAATGGCATTTAAAAAACCTTCTACCCCTCATCCACTTGATGCAATCTTGAATTTTTATCATGATTATAACAATGAATGGAGTAATTTCCAAGATTGTACATTAGAGCATGATAATGATTTCATTTACAATGATGATGATGATTATTTTTATAATGATGGATATGAGGATTATTATGTACATGATAATACAAATGAACACGAGGATACATTAGATACATCATCTTCACTTTCCTCTTACTCTTCTCTTACTCCTAAAATTCAAATTAACAATATAATGCCAAAGGAACCTCTTATTGGTATTGTTTTATTACAACATGATCCTAGTTTTTCAACTACTTTTGCTACTTCATTATTCAAAATAAATCAATACAAATGCACTACATGAAAATCACTTTTGCATACTTCAAGTAAAGTAGATAATAATAATGCATCTTCTTTACCCTTCTCAATTAAATTTCAAAATGTAAATACAAAGGATGTTACACATTTTAGCAATGCGAAAACTAATGTAAATGAAATTACTTTGTCACCTTCATTCACATTTCAAGCCCAATACAATTATTCTTTGCCATAAATAGATAATTCACATGTTTCTAACTCTTCTCCTATATGTCATAATGTGTTAAAAGAAATAATGGTTGTTACTCCTTCCCTTGATTCTCAAATAGAAAGTGATAATCATGATTGCATTTAAAAAATGACTAGTGAACAAATGCCTTGCATTACACTCACACATGATGATACATTTCATAGTCATAAAAAGTTAAAATATTCTCCTTCTCCTTCTCCTTCTCTTAATGAGCATGTCAATGATAATTCTTCTACTCTTACCTCTTCAAATGAATTAAATTCTGATGTTGATGAACCATGGGATAATGATGATTATTATGATTATGATGAATTTGACATAGAATCTACAACTTCTAATTCTTATCTTACATCACATATCTCTCTTGTTTGACCAAATAATAGATCACATGTTAAAATACACACACACACTTAATCTTATGTGCATAATTGTTATTCACTAAAAAATAAAGTACCTTCTATTCAACCTAACAATATAAAAGATACCAATGAATCCCTCTAAACACCCCTTACTACAATAAAACCTAGTTCTCAAACAAACCCATACGAGGGTGATAGCTTATTTCCCTCTAACCAGGTCAAAGATATCACACCTTTAAAGGTTATTGAGAGCACACTGACCCTTTCTAAACAAGATTTCCAATATAATATACCAATGGCTAAAATAAACAATAAAATTCATGCATTATATGAACCCATTGATAATGATAATATACCTTCACAAGTGTTAATTTATTTAATGCATGTTGTGGGTACTTTGGAAAAACAAGTGCTTCATATCACTTTGGAGAATAAAGCAAAAAACTCTTAGGTTGATGCCAATATTATCCATAATAATCCTATTCCATGTAGAATCTCAACTATGAAGCTGCCACATAACTTTTAGATACCAATGTTAACTATATTTGATGGACAAGGAGATCGATATTTACACCTTCAGGCTTATGAAAAAGCCATGGCTCATATTATAAACAAGTTAATTCTACTACAAGTGTTTCCAAAGTCATTAAAGGAAAAAGCACTAGATTGGTACCACCATACGCTCCCTAATGGATATTTACATACATATGAGGATCTAGAGATAGTCTTGCTCAGGTATTATATATAAAATAAGGGACCTCTAGTCACAGATGAGAGGTTACCTTCACTATACTAGGGTGAGACATAGCCTACAATAGATTAAAATCTATAGTTCAAATCTTGTTTTCATCAGTTAATTTATGAAACAATGGATTTATAAGTATAATACATCTTATCCATAGGTTTAATCTCTCCTGTCAAGGACATATTATTATATTAGACATCTATGCAATGCAACTATATCATTAGAGGCATAGATGGGATTAGTAATTACATAGAGGTAGATTTAGCTATCGACCCCCTCAAAACCTCAGTCATCAAATTTGGTACAAGAGCCTACCCCACTTCCAATTCATAAATTAGTGGAACACAAACAACTAATAAAAATACTCAGTAAGGGCAAAGAGACACTCTACACAACATAATCTATAGTCATTAGCATACAGGATATATGCAGAGTGCATATATAATTTTTATATAAGGTTGGGCCTCATGACATCTTGATTACACTACTAGATAAGGGGATGATCACACTTCCTTCAACTAATAATAATCCACCACACCATTTTAATGAGGTACCACATAAACATTATTATCATTTTAATTAGATTAATGGACATTTATATGACCATTGCTATGCACTCAGAGCTTGTATAGACCATTATGTTAGTAGAGACATCATAGAGTTTACATGGGGGGGAATCAGACCCTCATTGTCCATACTCTCCTAGATCACACTCCTCTATGATAGAGTTATCCCAAGATGTTTCTTTTAAGGAACCATTGGTTACTCATTGTATAAGCCCTATGAATTCTATGATAGCTATTTATTAGTTGTTCCCTACATCAAAACCTCAATAATGATAGAAATTAGTTCACATAGTTTAGAATGCACCTCTAGTGCATACACCAATTAAGATATTTGGGAATATTTATAAACAAAAAAGGCACAATTTCAGTACAAACCAATCAAAATCTTTGTAAATAATTACATAGATTAGAATACGCCTCTAGTGTGTACACTAATCAAAATATTTGGGAATAATTATCAACCTAAGGGCATAGTTTTAGTGTGACAACCGATAAAGATATATGGTAATTAGTTCAAATATTTTAACCCAGCTTTAGTTTGCACACTAATCAAAATATTTACAATAAATTACACAATTCAGAGTGCAGTCTTAGAGCATCAACTAATCAAGATTTTTGCATCAAAATCCACATAGTTATCCACTAGTAGTGCATCATAGGCAACTTTAGTTTCAAAGTCTCTATCTACACCAACACATCGTGAGAAGTATGGTCATTAGTTCTCAAAGACATTCAAGTTTAGATAGGGCATATGTCCATCACATGTTATACATGTAGACATATTATGAGATATAAATAAAAAATTCTATACCAATATAATACAAAAACTTAAATCTCTGACATATGCCTAAAATATTCATAACACATACAAATTAATTAAACTTACCTCAAACAAAATAAAATTGTAAACATCAACATTTCAAACAATAAAATAAATTTAAATGCATAATAAATTATACAATATAACTAGATCCACATGCTGATACAAATGCCAAATTAAAATAATAACCATATATATATATATATATAACCTATAACATTGTTTTAATAAAAATATGTTGCATCACTCAATGATACAAACATGACTACTATGACCAGCTCCCTCACTCTTACTCTTAGACACATCATAACTAGAACTAGAGGCCCCACTATCTCTATGAGATCTCAACCTACAACTATGCCTACTATCTCCTGGTAAATCATAAGCTCAAACCTACACTTGACATAGTCCAATTGAAATCATATGTAGTCATCTACTATACAACTAATCACCCCACCTAGAGCATTAGGAGAGGGCATGGTCTACTTCTATAGCTCCGCACATAACTCATCTCTATCTTATACTACTTGCTCCCTAGTTTGAGGATGTGCTTGCTCAACTTGATTCTATTGGGATTACTCCTTTTGGTACTTATTTTTTACTTGTCAGACTCATCATTCTATTGTATGAGCTAATATCCTCTATGGAGCCTTTTCTCTTCAACTTTAGGCTGATTTGGTATCAACTCTTTAGCCTCCAAGGCTTATTCTATGGGTGGCTAATCACTCATTTGGATAAAAGAGCTAGACACTAATGATTTCTTATATCCTAAGGTAACCAACCTATGTTTGGGTGGTAGTGAAGTGGAAAAAGGAAAAGGGTGCACTTTTTATGCAATAGATGCCCTATCAAATGTGTATTCTTTGAGAATAAGAGAAACCCTATCCTCTCATTGGGTTTAGGGTCTACACACTAGAGTCTCTCATGGTATTTTAGGTAGTGTCACAAATATGTTGATGGCTAAAAAAATGGTGGAAGGTTACTAATTGAATAGTTTGACCATTCTTTACATTTATTCATCCTCTTTGCACATAATGCTGATAATAATGAATGCAAGGCATGGTGGTAGTTACACCCAAAGACTTAGAGGGACCTTATTAAACACTTGAATTATGTGCATTTCCTTCCATAATAATAACTCCTTCTCCTCCTCTTTCTCATAAAAGTCACCTACCATATCTAAAATCATCATTGGTAGACCTCCTACTCATCTATTCCCATTTGAGGTAGGTCATAGGATCTTGCAATCTAGATTACCTTGGGGTCATCCATCAAAGTTGTTATACTCCTTGTATTGTAGTTTAGCATAGGTGATGGCTATTTTTATATCATGAGATTACACTTTCCTTTCTCCTACTACAAGGTTATGGATTTTATTTGTGGTTATGCTAAAGAAACTATTGTGCTAAGTGGTATAGCTTGAAGAAGTGTTAGACACCTAACTATATATGATTTTTTATTGGTAACCTTAGTCTGTGCCATGACCATTGTAAAAAAATATAGTGGGGGTCCAAATGGTAACCTAGATAGCTCATAAATGTGAATGAAGATGCATTTTGGTAGTAAAGTGACAACAACATGTTATCCCAAGTACTGCATGATGTCCTATGATACTTATGGATGTGTAGAAATGAGATCTAAACACTCCTCCCACCATGTATTAAACTTTCCCTCATGATCTAGGGAATAATGCTTATGTGTCCATATCAAATTATGACATTGTTATGATGGCCAATAATTAGTGTCTAGGTGTAACTCTCTTTTAAGGGACTCTTATTGGGTGAAATAGAGTAGAAAGATAAAAGACTAGTATTAGGAAGTTTTCCTAGAAATCATGCAACACTTTTTGATATTTGTAAGTAGCTCCTATAAAAAATACTCAAGCTAGTTGAATTTCTCATTTCAATGGATCATGTAATGTGCAATGTCAACCACTCCTTTGGGGATTTGCTTTGTAGACTTGATGGTCTACCATAATCAATGTGTAATGCATTCAACCAGGAAGTACACTGGTTAATCTTGGATACATTCACTTGGGATTCCTCTAAACCCACAAGCATATATATTTGGCTTCTTGAATGATAGGAGGCATTTTGGGCTTGTAGGGAGCAAGAGAATCACCCTACGTAGACATGCCCAAAGCTCTGGCCATTGCTTTGATATTGATGATGATAGTGGTATTGAGTCTAATGTAAATGTTTCCCTCATCATAATGACCAAGAAGGATTTACACAATCTCTGCAAAAACATCCAAGGTAGGAATCTAAAGCAAGTGCTTGACATCAGTATTATGGAAATGATATGGGGCTATAAGAGCAAGTGGTTGTATAGCATCTACTAGATCTAGTCAAAATATTTTTTATTCTATGGATTGAATTTAATCAAACAACTCTAGATCTATATATTTTGTTTGCCAAAGTGCATGATCAATGCTCATTTCTTCTTTCAGATCATCCATCAAGTTTCTAATGAGTTACAAATGATCTATGGTATCAGAATAGTGGAAATGAGATTTTTTTTGCTTTCTACACTTTACAAATAGGCTCAACTCTAGAACTTCAGCTCATAAAATGTTTACAAGAGTGAAATGTAAACTTAGTAAGTAATAGATTTTATGCCTATTAGTTTTTGCATAAATGCCATGCTAAGATGTCTATTTGATATCAATGTGAATGCTAATGTGGAAAATCTTATCCATTCTAGTAATAAAAGAAGGTATAAATTAGTGCATACATCGAGATACATCATTATATTATTTATTTTCCATAATAGAGTATGTAATGATGATGTTGATCAACCATCGATTTGGTAAATATTAGAATTGATCCTAGGATCTGACATTAACTACTTGGGGATGACCATTATATGACTAAGATCTTGGATGATGTGACTTGACCATACAATTCTCAAACTTAATTTCTTTCTTTTTCTTCTACTAACAAAAACAATAGCACACCTAAATTATTCTATGTATGGGTGTTCTACACTATAATTCTTATCATGGTTCCAAAATATGGTGAAGAGATCATATACAAACACACACACACACACACAAAAATAAACACACAAGAAAACATATAGAAAGGGGAAATCCTAATCTACTTAGTGCTACTTAACACCCACTCATTTGGTAGAAAGGGATCAATTAAGACTATTGGTGGTAGGGCTTAAGATTATAGCCATTTACCTACCCTAAAAGAATGGTTCCCTATAGATCTCTCAAAACAATGGTTCCTTACTATGATATTTCATGTATAATATAAGTCACATCCTATACAACACTAAATTTTTGAGCAACCCTCTCATAATGGAGTCACTTGTAACATTATCCCAATGATCATGTATCCAAAATCTAACTTGAATCCACCTCAATGGTGTGCTATTCTCAGGCTACCCTTGATGGCCTGTGTAGGGTCTCTAAATAATGTCCTCTTCTCTCATGTTATGGAGTAATTACCAATAATAGGTAGTAATCTTCTTAAAAGCATGCCCTATCCTAGTCCATATATTTATAAATACCTACTAGTGAGCCCATCCATCTTGTGCATGTGCCACTGGCTTACTCAAAACTATGTGCTCATATGCCCAACAATGCAATAGTGTTGATGTACTGATACCCCCACCACTCATCTCCTATGTAAAGTGGTATAGGTCCCTATATAAGTGATCCAACATAGTACAACCCCAAGAATACATAGTACCATCAACGTCATACATTATATCATGCATATTATATGAAATAGAGACACCACTCCCATCTATAATAATAAATTATGACAATAACACATCAAGAAATTTTTGTAATCATAGAATATCAGCCATCAAAATTAAAATCAACAATATGTATCTCTGACTCCCAGATCAATGTGTCCCCACTACCATGGCATAAAAGTGATAAGATAATCATTATATAGATTATGGACTAGTTACCTCCTATAATATAGCTCATTGCCCAAAAATTGGCAACTATAGGATCTGATATACATCCTCAAATGTTAAAATCATCTCACCTATAGGTAGCTAGAATGTACATGTGTCTACATTCCACATCTCACATAGTGAATAGGTGATATGATTATCCCAAGGCATAGGCTCTAGGAAAGCAACATATTACAAGCCTAATATATTGAGCATTTCTATCTCAACCTCAAACATGGGCAAAACCTATATAGTCTCCATCATATTACCTATCTAGAACTCCCTCATATGGGCATCAACCTACAAAATTGTAACCAAATTCAACATCATTAAAACAATACTATAATGAAAAAACAAAAAAAAGGAATAAAAAATTAGTTATTAATGCTGAGCACTATATCTATGGCTTACTAGTCACTAGTACTATGTAGAGGATAGTGACACTGGATAGTAGTGCCATACTTTGGATAGTAGCACCAAGATCTAAACACAAGTGCTCAAAACCAGACAATAACACCACCTTTCCTAAAATAAGCATAAAAATAGTGCTTCTCTAGTAAAATTAATAAAATAGACAACTAAAATAATAAAAAAATAGAAAAACTTAGGGTCCTTTACTAGGTGAACCTCCTCCCTAGCCTAAATATGTGCTCAACCTACTCATAGCATGAGAAACTAACATCTCATCTCCTCAGCATGTTTTTCTCTCTTAGAATCAAATGATGCAAATGAATTTCTAATGATTCAAAATGACCTATTTAAGTCATCACTTACCCAATGCCACCTTATTAAGGTTACCCCTACATGCCAATTTTGTTAATTAATACAACTATTTTTTTATTTCCATATCCCAAGATCCATAACTTTGATTTGTGAACCATTTCTTGCACATGGGACTTTATACTAATACACTTTGTCCCATATTGGTAAAACCAATCCTCTTATCATTTTCAAACCTAAAAATTGACAAAAATAATTTCATTCTATTAACCATATAATATACCAAGTACTTATCCAGCTACACACTGCATTGACAACTCTGACACAATCAATACATTATTCAAACCTATTAAAACATCAAAATTACCAAGAAAAACTAGTAAAATAAATCCTTAACATTGATTATATCCCAAGGTAGTATAAATTTTGGCATAGGATTGATATAATCCTTATATGTACAACCTGTCTAATATACAAAATCTACTTTAGAATGGGTGGGAGATTTTACTGACATAGATCACATGTCAATCCTATCTAGTTATAATACATCTGTATGGTTCAAAATTATCTTGTATTTTGGTTATGCGGTCCCATATATTAGTTATTCACTTCTAAAATGTTAGAGTGAAGTTTTGGAGTTTGGTAAAAAAATTTGCATTTTGTAGCTCATAATTCCTATGTTTCCCTTTGTGCATTAGTTTTCATCCAACTATTCCCTGTAGGAAAATATAGCGAGTATGGTTTCTTAGGGATTATGTATGTTTTGGCCTTTGATTTTTTTAATGGGATTATGATGAGCTTGTCATATTTTTGGGATTCCAAATGGTCTAGGACCATGTTTATGGTCATCTAGCCATCATATGCCCATTTATTTTAAATTGGCATAGGGTAGTGCATAACCATTGTCTTCACATTGATGAATTCAAAATATCCTCATAGATCAAGGTCTATAATTTTTATCTCCACATATTATAAATGTTTAATGGGTTCCACTCATCCATAATCAGCAAGGCTGAGTGTAACTAGACTATAGTTTAATGCTGGTCTACCAATGACTTCCCATGTCAACCTAGGAATCATATTTATTATGTTGTCAAAGTCAAAGACTACATTAGGTATTTCATACCCTAATATTTCTATGCCCATATTTTCATCTATGTCCCATAACTTCTTTATATTTATGTACCACACCAGTTTATCCATTCTCTTCTATCCTTTCTATGCATATTATAATAAATTATGGTGTAAGTTGGAGATGTTTTGTGATATGTCCTTATTTTGTAGAGTACTGAATAATTTGATCAAATCTATCAATGCATTCATAACTCCCTATTAGTAAATAATTCAAACTATTTGTCCATATATATGTGAATTAGTGATGTCATCACTAGTCTCTATAATCCCTTATTTTTATAAGGTTTTTAGAATTTATACAACTTCATTCATTAAGCCTTTCTCAACAGTAGGTTCAAAATACTTATTTACACAAACCTTATTTATGCCATGGTCCCACGACATTTTTATAGGAGATAGTCCTTGTTCTACATACTATATTTATGTTACTTCTTCTATAACAAAATCATCTCAAGGCTATATGTTGATTAAGTTAACACTTCACACTACTTTGTTTGCATGCTATTTATCTACGACTAGACAATATTTAGTGTCATGTTTATTTGACATATGACAATAAGCATAATAGGCTTGCCATTGGGGATTCAAGAGATAATTCCTATATACATGGTTGAATTTTTTGTATAGATAAAATTGTATAGGTTATTTTGAGAACCATTTCCCCTTCCTCTTTGTACACTTCCTCAATAGCCTCCCTTATATCCACCTCTTCTTCTATTAGCTTGAAATCCCCAATTATAGGACTATTGCAGTTTGAAGTCCATATGATTTAGTTGGGCATTCCATGATTGACTTTGTTATACACCTACATATCCACCATATTAGGGTTGTGATGATTGTGATACCGATATAGGCTATTATGATTACTAAATTCTTGGATTCCAAGCATTCTAATTATGGATAAGGGGTGTCTAATTTTGTATAGGCTGATTTCAACTAGGCATTTATAAAATCTGATAAGATGGTATCTTTGGTGACCAAGATGTGGAATTAGGGTTGGTACCTTATTTGTTGGCTTCATCAATCGAATTAGTTTGAGTCATAACAGTTATTTGCTGAACAATGACCACACAAATATTTTTAGTGATATCTTATTTTAATTCTTGAAGGGATTTGGTATTCTTTTCATCATGATTATCAGATTTGTAGAAGTTAAAATACAATGAATGTGGATTATTTATGTAATAATATAGAAGATGACATTGAGATGTCGCATTTCCCATAATTTTACATATATTGAAAAAATCCATTTTTACTCTATGACACTCATTTATATAGTGCCATTTTTTTCCACACTCCATGCACTAGAGACCAAATCTTAGCCTTTCTCCTACATCCTATTATTTTTTTAATATTTTTATAAATAATTTGTATCATATTATCCATCTACAAACTTGGAGATAAATATTCTCCATAATATTCAATTTGTGCTACATGGATTGTAGCTATCCTTACCTCTACTTTGAAAGGTATTATGTTTACATAATGGCAAACCTTATTCTCAATCATTGGCCTTATATGAACCAAGAAAATTTATCCTTGTCTTCTAAGAAAAATTTAAATTTTTTCACTACATCAAAAACTTTGTAGTTGTAGTCATTAACAATCTCTTTTATTCCTTAACAAATTTATTTGAGGTCTTGGATAGTCTGGCTAGAACTTATCTTATTTGGAACTCCGTGGTAAGCCAAATTTTCACATCTTGTAAACTTGATAGGTTCATGTCTTTGTGAAACATAAATTCTAAGGCTCATCCTAATAAATCACCAATCAATTCAAATTTCTTTACCACCTCATCAGTGACTCCTTTAGCTTTCCACTTCATATCATAAGTTAGTAGGTATTGTTATGGGTTCACAAACACATCATAATGTGTGAGATGAATAAAGTCACCCAATTGCAATGCCATATTGGGATTTTTTATAATTGTGAAACTCTATGGTTGGATTAGAGGTGTTTTTAAACAATAGGACTCACTAGTGCTATCGATGTTGCTTAGGTGGGGACTTCAATATCTATTGTATCTGATTTAGATTTAATGATGAAGTGTTTGAATTATTCCCTTCTTTGTCTTCTTCTAGAATTTGTATTTGTGAAATATAATCATTCATCTATTTAAGAATGTGTAGATTAGTTTGAGTTCATGATATGGCCTTTATACCTCTATTTTGTTCTCTTATGTGCCCTTGTGCTACTTGGTTATATGCCTTCTCTAAGACTTTCCTTATTTTGTATTAGACTTCTTTAGTCACTAGTCCTCACCAGTCATCATCTTCCAAACATTATACATAACTCTTATTACCATAAAAAAATTAGGCTAAGGGGATATGAATTTCTAGGGTTAATAATCATTACCTTTATCTTCATCATTTTAGGAGCTTGAACCTGTGCTTCATTGATTGTGTCTTTCTATCTACTCCTTAAGTGATAGATCTAGTTCCTCAATATGGAATACTCTTCTATAAATCTATGATATGGGATTATTAACAACTTGATCTACCTTTACACTAATAAATTCATCATCTCTTATTTTCTTACTACTTTTATTTTCTCCTCCACTAATCTAGGGCCCACTTTATTTGCTTATTCCTTCATCTCAATTTGCTTCTCTTTATTCATCCTTACTCTTTTCTCCTACTCTAATACTTCATAGTCATAGGTATATAAGTATTCCTCAAGATATTCCATCTCCATTATTGTCACAATTGTCATTCTAATTCCATGGTATTCTTATTTAAGTAGTTTTTTGTTCATTCCTTTTATAAAATTGACTACTAAAAACTCAATTGAAATATAGGGTTTAAAGTGTACTTGTGATTTAAAAGGTTATGCACCATTGATCAAATGATTATGAGAGATCCTTTTTGGCTAGGAAGGATTATCTACACACATGAGAAAACTTGGACAAGATTTGGTTAATAGGATAGGATTGTGGGTTGCTTGGTGTTAGACCAATCCCAAGAAGTAATGAACTTCTTAACAAGGATGACAACCCACTTATTTAATTAGTTAAGTGAATAATAATGATAAAAGAAATTACAAGATGCACATAATGATATTGAAATATTTTGATCTAATATTCATTTATTTCATTAAGATGGGCAAATCAATCATGCCAATAAATCTCAATGAAATCTACATCTTCTTGTATAACTTTTAATTGGTCAGAAATAACTTCTATAGTAGGGGTATACATAATGGCACAAATCCCTAACTCAAAGGAAATATTAATTTGATTGGTAAAGAGAGGTTGAGGAATGATTGGTAAATCACTGATGTTATTGACTTCATACAAGGCTCTAGGAAGTGTCATCTAAAGAAAGAGTTCATGGTTCAGGGAATATAGAATCAAAATAAATCAGATGTCCTAATAAAAGTAGTCTCAAATTTTAAATATAAAGGATTATAAATGGATCAATTTTTATTCCATAGGATTGATGTTGATTATGATGAATCAACATTGATTCTAATAAATAAATAATGATGATGATGAATCGACATTGATTCTGACATAAAAAGTAACACCTTGGAAACAAGAATATAAAATATGTTTTAGAGAGGTCTAAGATAATATAAGGGTGAAAAATATGTTTAATAGAGATATATAATAAAATAGAGAGATATAAATAATGATGAATAATGAAATAATATTACCTTGAAAATAATCCAATCCTATGACAATCTTGAGATTGATACACTAATTGTAATAACTTAAAAGTGGTAATTGGATTCTAAGAGTGTCTCTTGAGTTATCCTATTCCTAGCTTAGCTGTAGACCTATCCTATAGCCTTTGCCACACTTTTTTAATCATTGTGTAAACTAAATATAGTTATATTTAGCCAAAACATAGTTCTAGGATAGATTTTTTAGATCCTAACCCACTTTGCCTAGTAGTCTTCTAGGTCAACATTAGCACCACATTTGGGACACTACAACCACATGATGCTAGTGCCCCTAATTGAGTGCTACTATCCCTTTACCTAAATATCTCAAATGTATAATTTTTCAAATGTGTGACCCTTTTAAGGTAATCCTAAGTACATTTTATTATTTGCATAAGCTATATATATCTATAAAAACAAGTCTATTTGACCTTTATTCACTACATGGGAAATAGATGCAAAAGCCTATTCAAACAAAAGATAATTTGAGAAAAATTAATATATTTCATCCCTATTTTGCCTTAATTTTTCATACTACCATTTACAATATCCCTAAACCCATATTTCAAATATTTCAAATCTTAAGCACATTCAAATAATCCAATTCCACTCTCATTTTGGCATTCACTTGAACTTACATCAATCACTAGGTGGGAAAACTACATTGGGATTGATCCCTCTTTAGAGTATTGGTATGTAGGAAACTCTCTTCATAGTGGGGTGTTGAGGATGTCTATCCTATCATACTAACAAACACACAATTATTATTCATGTTATAATTGTAAAGAGGATTAGGGTTTTCAAACTAAATCAAGTTTTGTAGGCACAACATTGATCCAAAACTTAGAAGTTTTGATTGACAGATATTTCAAGAACATGAAAATAACATAGTAACAATGATTTATCTGAGAAGAGATGTTTTATTACTCAAGATTACAAATACAACCATATGCTTATCTCTGGGAAGAGATGTCTGATTTCCATTTTGGGTTACATCTTCATTTATACACATTATAAAGGTAGGAGGAGGATGTGAAAGGTCATAAATATTTAGGGAGATTAAGTGGTTTAACTTCCATGATTTACAACAATACAAAATTCAAGGAATTACTATTTTTATAAACTTACTATTTTTAGATTGCACTACTAAAATTAAAATTTGGGGAAATTCCATTAGGTTTTTAGGGGTCAAAACCAACCAATCAAATCTATGTGCCATCTCATCACATTTTCCTCATTCTTAGATTTTTAATGGTTCAAACGAGTCAACTAGAGATATGGTGCAAAAGTTATGGCTCCCATAAGTTCCATCATCAATTAGGGTAGAACCATCACCCAAATTGTCACCTGAAGTGTTGTCTAGATCAAACATAGAGTTATAGATTTTGTGCACACAAGAACATGACATAAAAACATAGGGGCATATTCTCCCATAAAATAGGAATAGTCATACAAAGAGGACACTAGTGCCACTTTAAGGACACTACAACAACATGGAACTATTGTCTAGGTGGGATACTACTATCTAGTGAGAAAATATATCCTAGAATCCTATTGACAATACTTAGAATTATCCAGAACCTAGTTTTTAGAACTCAGATAATTTATGATAGTCACCTTCTAGATAATTTTATATTTAAGCCTATTTATTATTATTTTTATAAAGTCAAATAAGGTCAAAATCCATAAAAAATCAATACTTAATTATTGAATATTAGTTGACTGATTTAGACATCTCAACCCTTTACTATAAACATAGGATTTACATAGTTAAGCCCTAAAAGGATAAATTATTTTGTGAACCTAACTTACTTTAAATATTTTTTCAAACCCTATCTTGCATTAATCTAATTTTTTGTGTAAAAAATTAGGGTTATATACTTTTGATTTTCTAATTTTTTTTGACAACCTAGCTAAATTAAATCAATTTCATATTAGGGTTTCAATTTATTTACATGTAATTTAAATTATTGAAAAGAAACCCTAGATTCAAAAACCCTAACCTTATACAAACTTAGGGTTTGTATCTTTTTTTTATATACTCTGATTTCAATTCCAAAAATATTAGATTTACTACAATATTTAATTTTTGTAATATTCTATAGATTACTATTCTGAAAAGGTTTAAAATATACAAAACTTGTTTTCCTACCCTCCAACTTATAATGGCATAATTTAACAACAATTTTTATGAAACTAATAAGCAATAGTTACAATAATTTTTGTCCAAAGATACAAATAGACAAGATGATTTCATAAACATTCTTCAAGAATAATTGCAAAAGATAAATAATAGTCAATCTTCAAACCCTCTAATAAGTAATGTTGTTAAACCTCCAATGGGGCAAACTCAACCAAATCATATAATACAAACCAAGATTTTTATTAATCGTTAGTGATAGATACACCACTTGTGGCTAGTTCTTCTACTCCATATGTATAATCCTTTATGCATGAGATTCATACTCTACAGTTTAAGTGTTACATCTTAAGAAGGGAGAAACTAGGACATCATATGCCTTAGAATCCAACATTCTCTTACATAAACCTTTGGAACATCACATAGTGGAAAATCCTTTGCCATATAATTTTGTGGCACCCAAGCTCACATTATATGATGGCAAGGGTGACCCAAAGCATCACCCTAGAGCCTTTTATGCAACATGTTTGGACTATGTGTCCAATGATTGGATTCTTACAAAGTTATTTATATGTAGTCTCAAAGATTATGCCATAAAATGGTTCTATGATTTGACAAACACATCTATCAAAACATTAAATCCTTTAGATAACAAGTTCATAACACACTTCTCTATCAACATCAATGATAAGATATCATATGCAGAAGTGCCACAATTAAAGAAAAAAATCAAATGAGCCTATCACAGATTATGTCTTACAATAGATGACTATATTATCTAAATTAACTATCCCCATGATAGATAAAGAGATTTAGGATATATTTAAATAGAGTCTATTACTAGTACTGCATGAAGCTATCTTGTTTAAGAAGTTTTCTACATTTACTAATTTTTGCCATACAATTAAGGAAAGAGAGGTTAAGATCTTATCAATGGGTAAACTCAAATACACAAATAGATTATAATCACATTTTAAGAGTTCAAACAAACCTTGATATAAGGTAAGGGAAATAGAAAACAAAATTGGTCAAACAAATATAGTTAATGTAGCTTCTGAGCCATCACCTAGATTGGTTTTATCCACTCCTTAGCATAGAGTATTCACTAACCTTTTAGAGTCACCAGAACAGGTTCTAAAATAATTATTGGGATGTAATTTCATATATCTCCCTCCCATTAAAGAGGTTGATATGATACGGCCTCTTCTCAAGATTTATAATTCAAATTCATTCTATGAGTATCAAATGACACTAGGTCACACAACAAATAGATGCATTAGCCTAAAGCACAAGATACAAAATCTCATCGAGGCTAACAATATTGATGTGGGAATACCCATAAAGGTACCAAAAAAATATCAAACAAAGTCTAAGGCACTAAATATATTTTAATATCCTTTTTAAAAGCATAAAATTAATGAGTTAAGGTCACATTAGGTGTTCACTATACATACCAAGCATATTCACCACTAGATTCCTATCACATAGTTACAAAGGAGACACATCCAATGCATAACTTTATTGGAATGTATCACGCTAAAGTTTCACCTAGAACACTTATCACATGTTTAGATTAGAATATTATGGATGATGACACAAATTTATAGGCACTTTTCATATGAGCATACATAAACCACCATCCTATTTATAGTGTTATGGTTAATAACAGGTCAAGCATAAACATGTACACCATGACACTCATACAACACTTTGGATACATAGAGTGGGATATATTACCCATATATATAGTCATTAGTGGTTTCAATGGCCACACTCAGAGCTCCATCAAGGAGATTGTGCTTCCATTATAGGTGGGACCAACACACATAGCCATTTGGTTCTTAGTAGTACCTAGTGTAAGTGTATTCGATATATTATTGGTCAGGCTATGTTTACAACATCTTAGAGCCATAACATTTATAGTACATTGATGTTTAAAGTATATACATGTTAATTACATGTTTAAGGTTGAGGGTGTCTAATATGAGTATCCTCTACCCATCCCATGAGTATGTTAGGGTGTGGAGCTAAAAGCTTCACTAGGATGCAAATTGGAGGAGGGTGCTAAGTGCAGAGCAACCAACTTTAGTCTGATCAACTAACATCGGTCATATCCAGTGAGCAAAGCAACTGACATCAGTCAAGAGTCAGCTAATGTTGGTCATCTCCAGGTAGACAGGGACCAACGTCGGTCACCTGTGTGTTCTGGAACTGTTAGTTACACGAATAGTTAGTTTGTTGAATGACTAGTTTGCATGTTAAAGGCTAATTTTAGTCTTGAGTTGCATGCCTAATTATTTTAATTAGAAAGTCTAATTATTGTTTGCATGAGGTCTATTTAAGAGACCCATGGGGCTATATTGTAATTAAGGACAAGGAAGATATCCTTCCAATTGTAAGATCAGGTTGATCTGTAGGTTGTGCAAGATCAGGGAGAAGATCTACATGGTAAGTAAGGTCATTGATTTACAAGTTGTTGCAAGATCAGGGAGATCTACTTGGAGTACATGGAATACTTGGTACTGGTAGTATTGTTACTAACTGGTTGGAGGTGAATAACAACTCTATGTTTGAGTTGATTGTTGTGACTGTAATTGAGAGAGAAAACTCTTGATTGAGAATTACTAGAAGTCTTAGAGGTGTGGGAAGCCTCAGAGGTGTGAGAAGAGTGTGGCATCTTCTCTATTGTATTTTCTTTTTGGATGAGTTGAATACAAGATTGTATTATCTCTCAAATTCTATGTTGTTTCTGATTTCTAGTTACTTGTTGATTCTGGTTAAATTCCGTGTTTAGTTGCTTATAAAAAGTAATCAATTGTGATTCCTAATCTTGACAAAGTGGTATCAGAGTTAGGTCGTTGGTTTGGTGGATAGGTTTATCATAGCCAAGTTGCAGGGAGCAGGTGTTTGTGTTTTGATTACAGGTCACTCACAGGGGTTTCTGTTCAAGTGGGAGTATAACAATGGCAGAAGAAAGTAAGCTAAGAATGGAGAAATTTAATGGCATGAATTATTAATTATGGAGGACGTAGATAGAAGATTATCTGTATTAAAAAGATCTGTACTTACTGTTGGGTGGGGTTACATGCAAGCCCACAGATATGAAAGATGAAGAATGGAAGGTTCTTGATTGGAAGGCTCTAGGAACTATAAGGTTGAGCCTGGCATCATTTGTGATTTCTAACTTATCATAGGCTAAGACAATGGTAGAGTTAATGGAATCTTTGGAAAATTTATATGAAAAACCCTCAGCTTCAAATAAGGTATTTCTTATGAAGCAATTATTTAATTTGCAAATGCAGGAAGGTGGATCGGTACATAGTCATCTTAGTGATTTCCATGGATTAGTAAATCAGTTAGTTTCAGTCAATATAGTTTTTGATGATGAAATTAAGGCTCTCTTAATCTTGTGCTCCTTACTTGAAAGTTGGGACAGTTTGGTAATGGTAGTTAGTAATACTGTGTCTACTTCAAATATCTTAAAAGTGGATGATGTTGTTAGTGTAATCTTGAATGAAGAAATTCACAGGAAAAGCATAGGTGAATCATTAGGGAATGCTTTGAGTGTTGAAAGTAGAGGAAAGCAAAGAGAGAAGATCGAGTAAGGGAAGCCAAAGAAAGGCAGGAGACCTAGATCCAAGCCTGGCAGGAAAATCTACTGGCAATGTGGAAAGAAAGGGCATGCAAAGAGAAATTGTTGGTTGGTTGAAGATCAGCATGAAGGAAATGAAGAAGCAGATGTTGCAGATATTGTTACACAAGACGCTCTTGTATGTTCCTTGGATAAAGTGGAATCTTGGGTTTTAGATTATGGTGCCTCTTTCCATGCAACCCCAAATAGAGCATTTTTCCATGATTATGTCCAAGGGGACTTTGAAGATATTTATTTAGGGGATGGTAAGCCTTGTCAAATGGTTGTCAAAGGGGAAGTGCGGCTGAAATTGCAGACGGGCAACACATGGGTGTTGAAGGATGTCATGCATGTCCCCGTTCTGAAGCAAAATTTGATTTTTTTAGGAAAGTTAGGTGATGAGAGATGCACAATAACTCTCACAACAGACTCTTGGAAAGTTACCAAGGGTGCACTTGTTTTAGCGAGAGGTAAGAAAGTAGGTACTCTTTATCTATCTACTTGTATTACTGATTCTCCTTCTGGTTTATCTACTTCAACTATAGATTTGAAGATGTGGCTTCATAGGCTTGGTCACATGAATAAGAAGGGGATGCATGTTCTTGAGTCAAAAAGTAAGAGTTCAGATTTGGGAGGCATAGATTGAGATGTCTATAAGCAACAAAAGAAAGTAAGGTTTCTTGAAACTACTGCTACAAGAAAGGATTGAGTTTATTGCATAAAGAGGAAATCTGATGTTTTTGACAATAACAAGAAAGCCTTGGTGTTTATGGAGAAGATGACAGATAGAGATCAGTCACAGGGGCTAAATAATTTTGAGCAAGGTAGTTTGAACAAGGTTAGGATTCAAAGTAAGCTCGCAGGTAAAAAGTCATCACTCATAGGAAAACATAGGTACTGGTGTCAGTCAGGTAGAATTGATGTTGGTAGATAGATGGACATTGATGTCAGTCAAAGAACCAACATCGATAGACAAGACACTGGCATCGGTTAGGGAACCAGCATCGGTGATCAGGAGGATTTGACATCGGTCATGTGCAGACCAGGGTCAGCTAGAAAATGGATTTTGGGCAGATAGCAAGCTGTCAAGGGGTCTCAAACGCCCATATAGAGGACTGAAAGGGTAAGTAATCCTCAAATTCATTATTCCCCTTCTTTACACTACTTGTTGCTCACTGATGGTCAAGAACCAGGAAGTTTTAAAGAAGCAGAGCAGGTAGAATCCAACAAACAGTGGGAGCATGGCATGGATGAGGAAGTTGATTCCTTGGGAGAGAACCAAATGAGAGGTTTGGTAGAGTTTCTAGCAAAGTTAAAGAAGAGAGAGAATGGACACGTGAGATGGAAGGCTAGGGCATATGGTCTTGAGAAAGCTGCAGGATAATGGAGGTTTGACAGGTGTATGACAAAGCATGGCTTTAGTCAATGTCAGTGTGACCATTGTGGTTTCTTTACCAGGTTGGATAATATTAGCTACATTATCCTATTACTATATGTAGTGTGTATGCTTGTTGTAGGGTCACACATGTAGGGAGTTGCTGAGCTAAAGGCAAAGTTAGTTTAGAGGTGTGTCATGAAGAATTTAGGAGCAGCAAAATTCTTTGGCATGAGTATTCTTAGAGACAGGGAAGATCACAGGTTGATGTTGTCTCCAAATGATTGTGTGAATAAGGTAGTGCAAGATGTAGAACAAGCAAGCACACCTATGGATGGATAGTTCACATAACAGTGTCCCCAATCACATGATGAGGTTAAGTACATGTGTAATAGACCTAAGTTTGCCCAAGCAGTGGGTGCTGTCAGAAAGTTTGTGGTCAATCTAGGAAAGAAGCACTGGAGAGTAGTTTAGTGGATTCTCAAGTATCTGAGAGGGACCAGCAGGGTCAGACACTTCTCTACATGGGTATGTAGAATTGGATATGGTAGGTTACTTGGATGACAGGTGGAGCTCCATAGGTTGTGTGGTGGTTGGTCTTCAATATTTAGCTTGTAGAGGGATACAAGCTAGGAAGCAAAATTAGATGATGTATAAGTACAGGTACAAGTGCAACTATTTATCTCCAAGTAGGAGACTGTTAGGGTGTGGAGACAAAAGCTTCACCAAGATGAAAATTGGAGGAGGGTGCTGAGTGCAAAGCAACTAACATCAGTCTGATCAACTAACATCGGTCATATCTAGTGAGTAAAGCAACCAACATCAGTCAAGAGTCAGCTGATGTCGGTCATCTCCAGCCAGACAGGGACTGACGTCAGTCGCCTGTGCATTCCAAAACTATTAGGTACATGAACAGTTAGTTTGTTGAATGGCCAGTTTTCATGTTAAAGGCTAATTTTAGTCTTGAGTTTCATGTCTAATTATTGTAATTAGAAAGTCTAATTATTTTTTGCATGAGGTCTATTTAAGAGACCCATGGGGCTGTATTGTAATTAAGGATAAGGAAGAGATCCTTCCAATTGTAAGATCAAGTTGATCTACAGGTTGTGCAAGATTAGGGAGAAGATCTACATGGTAAGTAAGGTCATTGATTTACAAGTTATTGCAAGATCAGGGAGATCTACTTGGAGTACGTGGAGTACTTGGTACTGGTAGTATTGTTACTGACTGGTTGGAGGTGAACAACAACTCTATGTTTAAGTTGATTGTTGTGACTATAATTGAGAGAGAAAACTCTTGATTGAGAATTAATGGAAGTCTTAGAGGTGTGGGAAGCCTTAGAGGTGTGAGAAGAGTGTGGCATCTTCTCTATTGTATTTTCTTTCTAGATGAGTTGAATACAAGATTGTATTGTCTCTCAAATTCTGTGTTGTTTCTAATTTCTAGTTACTCGTTGATTCTGGTTAAATTTTGTGTTTAGTTGCTTATACAAAGTAATCAATTGTGCTTCCTAATCCTGACAAAGTGGCATCAAAGCTTTATGTTCTAGATTCCTGACAGAGTAGATGTATCATAGTTTCTAGCTACAGTTCCAACATAGACACCAATTATAGTTCTATCACCATTACCAGATATTACATGATTATCAATTATAGAAAAGAGTATAGCTCTTATTCATACATCACATTTTTCATCAAATTCATCATTTTAGGCTAGGTCTACTCCTACAATATCTACAACACAATAGATCATGGTGATAGGGAGTCTTCCATGAGACTCATTAGTTAGTATAGTTCCTACTCTTGTACATACTTCTCTCTCTCAATCCTTGTACATAGTTTATTTTCATTTAATTATACATAACTGATACTTAAAAAACACAAAAACAATAAAACATTTCAAAATTAAAAAATATTCCAATATTTCAAAAACACAAAATTTATAGATTATATGCATTGCTATGTTTATTTTTATACTACTTTCCATATATTGCATATTACTAGCTATCTTAGTATAGTCAATTTTATCATACACATATGCTGCACTTTTTCTTGTTGAGTGCTTGTAGATTACATACATGACTCTAGTTTACTATATTGATCAGACTAGCCATCATCTACCCATTGAGGGTATACACATTAATCTAGGTTTATACATTTGATAGATCTTCCCACTCGAGGGAATCTCATACATAGTTTCTACTCGTATGTTTTATATTTACATACTATACATTCCAGTTCACTCATTGATATATATTCATTTTGATCATTTCTAATCATTTCTTAGATTTTTTACTGACTATCACTAGTTACACTCTAGATATGTACATCTTAGCATCTACATCAATTTTTAATACACAATTATACATGCTTTCATTTTTATTTTTCCTAGATTAGACTTAATTATGTCTCCTATGATTCTTCCATCATTGAGGACATTTGAATATGCCATTATTCTTTGGATCTATGCCACATCTCTATTTTTATGCCTTGGACATGTGCCCATGTACCTTGTGTGTGCTTTCCTATTTATTTATGTGGACATTTAAACATGTCCTTCCATGTGGATCTAAGCCAAAGTACTTGTTGCTTGAATATGTGGACATTTGAGCATGTCCTTGTATGTCTTCATTCTTATATTTAGTGACATGTGCCCATGTCCCTTGTATTGTGGCCCCTTATTTTACATGCCTCATGTAATTTTATGTATGCTTCCTTTTATGCTTTTACACCATGACACCTGTATTTAGTTATTACATACATACCAATTTTTGATGTCATGAGGGACCTCATGCATCTATCCTTCCTACTTGGGTGCCATGATGGACATCATCCCACATACCCCTAGATAGTTACTTAGATTTTTTTTTAATACACATTGATTAAAACTATCTTGAACCCTTGTGCAATGCTAGATTACAACATACATCTTAAAATACCTACTTATGCTCATATTCATTTACATTTTGATGTTATATTTGTACATCATATTAGAATATCATATATATGATTTAGTTAACACCTTTTGTAGAGCTACTTCTTTTGAAGATAGTTATTACATAGGTTTAAAAAACACCCTCAAAAGAGGAGGAATTCATAGGATTTGTCATAGAGATCAGGATACTAGTTTTCTATTCATAGATAAATTTCAGCACATAGGCTCAATTTTAGAAATCAAACACAGGGTAGACACATGAAAAAATAGAGACTTAAAAAGTAGTTTAGATCACCTAAATTTTAGACCATGCAGACATCAGTGGCTAGATTAGGATGCTAATGCTATAGGGCACTAATTTTCACTATAGGGTGCTATTGTCTAGTATCCCTTCAAGATAGTTTAGATTATTTAGACTAATACACAAGGTACAATACAAATTACCACATATATAGTCATAGGTTTGATAGTTATGTTCAAATTTTTATTAGATAAATTCATTAAAACTTAGATTCATATCACTTGCTAAGATTTGGGGGCATCATGTGTGGCATGATCACTCCCACATTTAGTTTAGTTATATAGATTTAGTTATTACATACTTGGTTCAGATTCAGTATACTCATATACCAGATTGGGGGGTATATACATGGCATATAGTTTTCATATAATTAGCTACACACAGCTTGATCAGATGTAAAGGCAAACTCCATGTCATTATATACACTATATACACTTTCTTTGACATTCCAAGTTGTCACCGGATTTATGCCTTACTTCATATACAATGGTTCGGATTCTTGAGTGGCCATGAATCTAAAAAACATAGTTAGATACTTTCAACACTTTGTGTAGTTTATTTAGATATGCATCTACTTCACATGAGAAGGAAATGATGGAGTGATGGATTATTTGATTTTTTAAACCACAAACATGAGAGGGTTAGACACACTTATAGTATTACCTAAGCTATTCACATATTAGGATCCACTAAATAGGGGTGGGCAATGATGGAGTCAAAACTAGATTGAGTTCTTGAGCCACCTATATGAATATTGAACAAGATATCAACTTAGCTCAAGATATTAAATTATACAATAACTATTTACAATCACTCACATAGGTTTGTACTAGGTTCATACATTGGTTTGCATACCCAATAAGATGTATTTATTCATTTCCTCAACTTTACTCAGTTACTTTATTTCAGCATAGTCTTTTAATTTTGATCATCTCTTAAGTAAAGACCAATTTTTTACATGTTTAATTTTAGGTCATTGCTTTGGATCATGTTTCACATAAAAAACCTATATTCACATACTTAGACTCAGCTACATGGGCTTCACTTCCAAGGTAAGTCTAGGTACACTTCTTTTTGTTTTATACTAGTCATTTTTCTTTACTACTTTTCTAACATAAAGGGGGGCAAATGTAATCACCTAAAGGTGGTAATTGGATGCTAAGAGTGTCATTTGAGTTAACCTATTCATAAATTAGCCCTATACCTATCCTAAAGCCTTTTCCACACTTTTTTAATCATTGTGTAGACCACATAAATTATAGTCAGTCAAAACATAGTCCCAAGATAACTTTATTAGATCCCAACCTAGTTTGCCCAATAGTCTATCAGGTGGATGTTAGTACCACGTATGGGAAAATACAACCACATGGCACTAGTGTCCATAATTGAGCACTCCTATACTTTGCTTTAAATCTCTCAAATATATAATTTTTAAATGTGTTCCCATTATAAGGTCAACCTAAGCACATTTTCTTATCTACACAAGCTACAGATCTCTATAAATACAAGTCTATTTGACCTTTATTCACTAGATTTGAAATATATGTAAAAGCCTATTCAAATGAAATATAAGTTGAGAAAAATTAAGGTATTTGATCCCTATTCTTCCCTACTTATGCATACTACCATATATAGAAAACCTAAACCCATATTTACAATATTTCAAAGCTCAAGAACATTCAAGGCATCTAAAACCACTCTCATTATAGCATTAACTTGTACTTGCATCAAACACTAGGTGGGAGAACTACGTTGGGCTTGATCCCTCTTCAAAGTATTGGTATGTAGGCAACTCTCTTCAAAGTGGGGTGTTGAAGATAACCAATCTATCTTAATAATTAACACACAATTATTGATCATGCCATACTTATAAGGAGGATTAATAATTACACACTAAATCAAGTTTTCAAGCATAACATAGAGTTCTAGATTTCATGCCCACAAGAATAAGACCTAAAAATATAGGTGAATGTTCTCATAGAAAATAGGAAAAATCTTGAAAAGAGGAAACTAGCACCACTTTGAGGAAATTACAACACCATGGTGTTATTATCTAGGTGTGGTGCTACTGTCTAGTGAGCAAATAAATCCTAGAATCTTGTTGATGACACTCAGAACTATCTAAAACCCAGATCATCCATGACGCTCACCTTATATATAAGTTTATATTTAAGCCTATTTAATACTATTTTTATAAATTTAAAGAAGGTAAAAAACAATAAAAAATTAGTACTTAATAATTTCACATTATTTGATTAATTTAGACATCTTATCCCTTTAATTTAAACATAAGATTTTCATAATTAAACCCATAAAGTTTAAGTCAATGATCTTTGTCCTCTTGATGGATGTTGAAGGTTTAATGATACAATGCATATTGACAATAGGGATATGAATAATCATCTATAAATCATTTGAGAGTATTCTTTCAACCTTTGGTAATAAATTCATGGTCTTTTGCCAAAGGCAAGGCTTGGCATAAATTGACCTTGATCCAACTAGATCAACATCGATTGTGGGGATAATTATTGATTTTGAGCATAAATTTTGTTATTAGTTATTTTAAACATGGAATAAACTAAGCACAAGGAATACTGAGTTGTTACACATTGTTTTGCTGCAATGGAGGTTTGTTTGGGAGGTTAAACTATTTTGTTTTTATTGTAATTTTATGGATTTTACTAGATTTAGTGTTTCAGAGGATAAAACTATAATTAGTGAAAACTAATTACTTAGGTTAAAATAGGGATGGGATGAGTAAAAAAGAAGGTAAATAAGACATATATTAGCACAAATATCTATTATGCAAAATCCTAGTGCCTACATTTACCCCCTTTTATTGAGAGATATGTAATAACCTACTATGAGATAAAAACTAAGATAATTCCAATGACCCAAGTTTATGTGAGGAGGTATTCCCCATAAAAATTGGAGCTCGTGACATGGAAGAAGGTGTGATGGTCTTGAAAAAAAGGTCGATGAAATATGAGGTGGAGATGTGATTGATAAAAAAGAATGACAAGGATGTGGGTTGGTTACACAAGTAAAAAGGTTTTCAATGTTAAGAAATGGATAATGACACATAAAAATGCCTTTGGATATCCCATAAACAAATCACCTTAAGCATGAACAAGTGGTTGAATAAGAAAATACAACCAAGAGAATAACGGATAGGAGGGACCAATTAAAGCATTTGATGTGTGAAAATGGGGGTTTAACCTATAAGCAGTTGTTCATGTGGTGATGTACAGTCTTAGGATCTATAGGGGATATATTCCCAATAGAGTATATTCCTTTGTAGGATATGGGACCAATGATGGGTCTTTCACATGAGTCCAGGGGAAAATTATTGATGATGATTTAATGGTTCAATGTTGATTTAAAATATTAACATCTATTACAATGGATACTATAAATAGTGTGGCCCACATGTCATTGGCATTTTTACATGTGATCAATCACAATTTTTAGCCAAAAATTTAATGCTTTTTTGATTGTTTATAGTGGAGATATGGTGGATTTATACATCAATTCTTGGTTTTTGATGGAAATATGATTACGAGATCATTTTGTGATGTGATTGTATATTGATGGAAAGCTAGATTATGTTATATGCTATGATTTAATTTTGGTGGATATGTTATGTTAAGGAAGTGATATGATGATGTCTATGCTCTTGATGTTTTGGGATTATGTATCATTTTGTGTTGATCAAATGTTGGATAGTAGTTATGATTGGTTGATTATGATTATTGATAAAAGAGTTAGAGAGGTTATTAGCTTGTATATTGGCTTGGATCATAACCAAAGACAAGCATCATGTAGTATTTGTATATGTATCATTTATCCAATATTAATAAACATTTTAATAGCATTTATATTAACTAAGGTTAGGGAGGATTTTTTATATGAACTTTCCTTTCATGTGATTTAGGTTTAGGCTTAATTTGGGAATATATACTCTATCATGAGTATAAGATCTAAGTATTTTTTATTTAATGATCTTAGGACCCATTTTGGAGCTATACCATGCATTATGTAGATTGATTGATGAAGGAAATCTATGTGTTTAATAAAGTTTATCAATGTGGGAAGCTTTCATGGGATACTTTTTGATTTTGACTTCAAAGTTTATAAGGGCATTACTTTTTATATAAAATTGATCAATATGGGAATTTTTATGCAATATACATATTTAGATAGCCATCCTTCAAGGGAGTAGTTTATAATTTTGGATAGATTTTTTCACTTTTATGAATAGCCATTTTTCAAAGGATCAAATTATGTTTTTTCCCTTTTCTTAATTTTTATTTTTATCCTAGCGATAATTTTTAGTCATGGATAAGCTTAGGGTGACCCAAGTTATTATGTTTTAAAATACAAAGTGATTACATAAGGTTGCATTTTTATCCCAAATAAGCTTTTCTTAGAAAATTTTAGGGATTGAGGAAATAATAATTTGGGGTTATTTTTAGATATATGCATAACTTATCCAATTAGAACATGCTATAAATAAAACTGGTGTGTTCATATTCATAGATGAGATGGGTATTATGCTGGATAACCACATTATTCTATATCATTATTGGGTATATTTTAATTTTTGGATACTATGATGCTTGTTAAGATATGGATTTTTGCCAAAGGGAAAACTCATGTTGATTATGGTTACTAAAAGATTATAAACAATAGAAAGGATGCATATGGAAAGCATTAAGAGGCTCATAATTTGGTTTTTCCTCAAGAAAGGCCAAGTGATATGCCCTAGATCCATATTTATGAGTAATAATGTATGATCTAAGCCAATTTGGAAAATATTTCCCTCATTTAATCCTTTCCATATTTGTGACATGTTGATTTATGATGAGGATTGATCGACCTCACCATAGATTAAATGGGTACAAAGATGATGAGGACTAAAGGGAATGACTTTTCCAAGGTTGGGATGATAGATGAACTTTTTTTAGGGCATCCATAATCATAAGGAGTAGGTAGGGTGTTAAGTGCCAATAGCTTATATTCCCCCAATGAGAGCTATTGAAGTGTAGATCTGAGGAAATAATTAGGAATGCATGATGAGGGAATTGTTAAACTAGATGATGCTTCACTTGATAATGGTAGGGTTGAGTCTTTCAAGGGAATTAAGACATCAATAGGTTGATATGTAAAATTTCACATTTTTAATGAATGGGGATTTGCTTGAAAAATATGGATTTTGCCTTTATATTCATATTTGAGGCATCAATGCAATGCATATCATGGATCTAGCGACATCCCAGTAAGATGCTGTATTAAAATTCCAATTCTATAATGTAAAATAGCTTAAGAAGGATACATGGACATACTTGGATAGGGAAGATGATAGTTCCTTATTAGCAGAGGTTTCTGAAGCATCAAAAGATTCTAAGGATGAGGATACCTATGAGATACTTCATGTGTGCATAATATTTATCATAAAAATACAAGAATTTGGATGATAGAAACATAAGAAGAATTAATTATTCTATGTTATGGAGGAATTAAGAGCAACCAATATTGTATAAAATAGAGTAATGCATTCAAAATAGTTCAAATAAAAAGTAAACAAGACATTACACATGAGAACGCACATAAGGAACATAACAATAAATCATACATGTAACCATAACCAGATAATATCTATTGATCTCTTCTAAAAATTGGAACCCTCTTGTTCTTACAAAAAAATTATATATAAACATTTCCAATCTATGAATGTTCATCTTCTTCTCTTACTTGGTGCCAAAAATGGAGTCTCTTCATATTATAGCCCATTACAAGTTATGGAAATAAGACAAAATAGACTATACAATGATAAAATGAGTGTATAATGAATGAATATTACACAAATATTCTATGTATATTTATAATTTGAATTCTTCTACCAATTCTTTCCCAGAGTTAAATATTGTCTCATCTTGAGACAACATCATAGGATCTTCCAATAATGCATAAGTTATAGAGAACTAAAGAAATGGTTGGACCAATAAGAGTCACAGTAATCACTCAAGGCCCTATTTCCATTTTTCACCACTTGTGCACCACTTAGTTTCCCTTTTAGGTTTTCAACTCAGTAGCATACCAACCTACCACCCTTTGTGGGTTTTTAATAGGCTAATGTAATAAAGTGGCTATACTTTATAATTTTTCAACCAACTTGGCCCCACTTATCTTACCAAGTCTTCCCCAATACAAAATTCTATACAAAAGTTTCAAATTTTTTACTTTGTGTAGTACATAACTTAATGGTGGTGGCATGGATGTAGACGAAGGTTGACTAAAAGAGTCCTTGGAATGTGACTATGTAAATTTACACCATATGATGATCTATTAGATATTATAAGGTGGATTATAGTAGGTGTATTGAAAATCTATGTAATAGAGTTGGTGAAAGGAGTTAGATCTATTTTGTACGTATTCCAATCTAACATCATTTATTATATTAGACATAGTAGGGTACCCAATGAGGCATGGTATCTAATGATATAATTGAGATTTTCATAATAGATTATGCTCAAGGTAACCTTGGTGTTCACAACCATTGTCTAAATCTCTCCACTTAGCCGCTTGATCTTATCTACGTGTCTTTGAACTTAGAGGCTAGCAAAGGAAATGCAAAATAACTAGCTCTACCAATTTAGAAGGTTTTCACACACGTTATCCTTGGAATTTAATTATTCTTGGAGTGATATATACTTCTCCTCTATAATTTTAGTGTGACTTTCCATTATTACTTTGGTTGTGTTAGAATTTACAAATTTTGTCCTAGAACTAGCTAATGTGGTATCTAATTATTGATTCTAATCTAACAAGCTATGTGTGACCTATTGAGCTTAAAGTATGGTAGTATCAAGGATTTTTTAGTAATTCTCTAGAAGAGTGATGAGTGTGGAAGCCTTATCCTTAACATCTTGGCCCAATGTTCTTACTGTATGGAATTTATATGCTACACACCAGTCCTTTATTAACTCTGAGACAAGTGTCTTGAGTCTGTACTAGTTAGACATTTCTTGGTGCTTGATTACTTGAGTGATCAACTCAAGGAAAGTATCTTGGATGAGCTTTACAACTTTATGAAGTCAAGACTTCAACTCAATGTTGTTGACCTTAGATTGATTGACATCGTATTCCACTGAGGTGGCCTTTTATGTGATGAACTCCTTGAATTGCATAGTGCCCTCTAACTACATCTTCAACGGTAACATGGAAACATTTCATGATGCTTCCTACTAAAGTGGTAAGGATGTAAAAGTTCCTAAAATAACTGAATGATCAAGTAATGTCATGGTCATAAGTGTACGTAAGAAGGTGGTGCACTGAACACCCATATTTGGAACATCTCATAGACAGAAACCTCCTAAAGGCAAGACCAATTTTTGATCACTTATTGTAGTTGTGAGTTTATGTTCTTATTATACTAGCTTATCTAACCCACCTATATTTTCTTATTCAAGAACTTGTTGTTATTACACCTTGGTATATTTTACATTCTTTAGTTTATATGCAATATCTTCATCTTTTTTTCTCTTTACTTCCTCTATTAATTTCTAGTTTTTCTCCTCTTCTGTAGCTTTTTTATTTTTCTATTCCTCTTCTTACTACTTTTGAACACACTATTCTTCCTTTTTTTGTTCTTCAAGCATAATAGTCTTGTCCTACACCTATGCCTCTATATCAGCCTACACCTTAGCTACACATGCTTGTTGTTCTTATGTTTGGGCCTACTATTTATGTAGGGATTCATCTTATTCTTCTTTCTTCTTCCTCATAGATTCATTGTTTTGTTACTGTGTGAGAGTGACATCCTTTGGAGACTTATTTACTTATGCATCTATATCTTGGCATTGCTTATCTTTTTCCACCTTGGCCTTGGTAGTCAGCACAACCTCTTTATTCCTTTTCTCTTCATACATCTTTTTTTGGTGTACTTCCTATGCCTACTTTTCTACATTGGTAAGTTCTTATGCCTATTTTTCCACCTTGATAGCCTATTTTCATTCAAATTCTAAATCATGGGCCTTTTGCTTGGCCTTAACATCCCTATTTTGATGATATGCTTGATTAACTTGATGTTATTGGGCTTGTTATTTTTGGTACTTATTTTATTCTTGTCAGACTCATCATTTGGTTATGTGAGTTTCTTTCTTCTATGAAGCCTTTTTCTCTTCAATTGTATTCTGATCTAGTATCAATTCTTCAGCCTCTAGGGCTTGTTCTATGGGTGGCCAATGACTCAGCTAGACAATAGAGTTAGACACTAATGATTTATTCCATCCCAAGGTAACCAACCTATGTTTTCATGGTAGTGAAGTGGAGGAAGGAAAAGGTTACACTTTTTTGCAATAGATGCCCTATCAAATGTGCATTCTTTAAGAATAAGAGAAACCCTAGCCTTTCATTGGGTTCAGGGTCTACACACTAGAGTATCTCATGGTATTTTAGGTAGTGAAATAAATACATTAATGGATATAAAAATGGTGGAAGGTTACTTCTTAAAGAGTTTAACCATTCTTTACATTTATCTAGCCTCTTTACACATAATGTTGATAATAATAGATGTAGGGCATAGTGGTAGTTACACCCAAAGACATGGAGGGACTTAAACACTTGAGCTATGTGCACTACCTTTTATAAGAATAACTCCTCTTTCTCATATAAGTCACCTACCAAATCTAAAATCATCATTGGTAGACTTCCTACTTGTCCATTCCCATCTGAGGTAGGTCGTAGGAGCTTGCAATCTGGGTTACCTTGGGGTCATCCATCCAAGTTATTTTACTCCTCATCTTACACTTTAATAGAGGTGATGGTTATTTTTCTATGGATAGATTATGTTTTCCTTTCTACTACTACAAGGTTGTGGCTTATATTTGTGGTTGTGCTAAATAAACTACTATTCCAAGTGGTATAGCTTGAAGAGGTATCACACACCTAACTCATGTACTTTTTGCTTGGAAAATTTAACTTGTGCCATGGCCATTATAAAAAAATATTGTAGGGTTCCAAATGGCAACCTAGATAGCTCATGAATGTGAATGAAGATGCTTTTTGGTATTAAAAGGATAACATGTTATCTTAGGTATTGCATGACATCTAGTGACACCTATGGATGTGTAGTAATGAGATCAAAACACTCCTCCCACCATGTCTTTAACTTTCCCTCATGATCTAGGGAATCATGTTTAGGTATCCATATCAAAATTTGACATTGATATGCTGGCTAGTAATTGGTGTCTAGGTGTACCTTTATTTTAGGGGACTTTCATTAGGTGAAATAGAGTAGAAAGATCAAAAACTAGTATTGGGATGTCTGCCTAGAAGTCATGCAACACAAGTTGATATTTTTAAGTTGCTCCTATACAAAATACTCAAGCCAGTTGAACTACTCATTGTAATGGATCATGTGATTTGCAATCTCAACCACTCCTTTAGGGATTTACCTCACAGACTTGGTGGTCTACCATAATCAATGTGTAATGTATTCAACCAAGATGTACACTGGTTAATCTTAGATATATTCAATTGGGATTCCTATAGACCCACAAACTTATATATATTTGACTTATTAAAGGATAAGAGGCATTTTGGACTTATAGGGACCAATAA
Source organism: Torreya grandis (assembly GCA_037957365.1). Lineage (NCBI taxonomy): Eukaryota > Viridiplantae > Streptophyta > Pinopsida > Cupressales > Taxaceae > Torreya > Torreya grandis. The sequence goes on along the minus strand of JARHVA010005271.1, from coordinate 889,716 downwards.
AATCATCCTATGTAGACATGCCCAAAGCTCTGTCCATTACTTTAGTGTTGATGATGATGGTGGTATTGAGTCCAATGTAAATGTTTCCCTCATAATAATGACCAAGTAGGATTTTCACAATCTCCCCTAAATCATTGAAGGTAGGAATCCAAAGCAAGCACTCGACATTAGTATTATGGAAATGATGTGGGGATGAAAGATCAAGTGGTTGCATAACATCTACTAAATCTAGTCAAAAGAGTTTTCATTCTATGTCTTGAATACAATCAAATAACTCTAGATCAATATATTTTGTCTACCAAAGTGCATGATCAATGATCATTGCTTTGTTATGATCATCTATCAAGTTTCTAATGAATTATGAATGATCCATGGAATCAAAATAGTGGAAATGATATTTTTTTTGCTTTCTGTACTGTATAAATACGCTCAACTCTAGAACTTCAGCTCATAAAATGTTTACAAGAGTGAAATGTAAACTTAGTTTGTAGCCTTATGCCTTTATAGATTTTATACCTATTGGTTTTCACATAAATGTCATGCTAAGATGTCTATTTGATATCAATGTGAATGATGATGTGGCAAATCTTATCCAATTTGGTAATAAAAGAAGGTAGTTGTTAGTGCATGCATCAAGATATGTCATTATATTCTTTACTATCCATACTAGAGTTTGTATTGATGATGTTGACCCACCATCGATTTTGTGAATATTAGATCAATTAATCTTAGGATTTGGAATCAACTACTTTGGGATGACCATTATATGACTAAGATCTTGGATGATGTGACTTGATCATACATTTCTTGGACTTAATTTCTTTCTTTTTCTTCTACTAAAAAAACAATGACATTCTTAAATTCTTCTATGCATAGGTGTTGTACACTATACTTCTTAACATGGTTCCAAAATTTGGTGAAGATATCATATAGAAACACACACACACAAAAATAAGCACAAAAGAAAACATACAAAAAAAGGAAATGTTAATCTACTTGGTGCTACTTAGCACCCACTCATTTGGCAGAAAGATATCCATTAAGACTATTGGTGATAGGGCTTAAGCCTATAGCTATTTACCTTCCCTAGCAAAATGGTTCCCTACAGATCTCTTAAAATAATGGTTCCTTACTACGATATTTCATGTATAACATAAGGCACATCCTATATGACACTAAATTATCAAGTAACCTTCTCATAATAAAACCACTCATAATATTATCCCACTGATCATGTATCCAACATCTAATTTAAACCCACCTCAATAGTGTGCTATTCTCATACCACCCTTGATAGCCCATGTAGGATCTCTAAGCAATGTCCTCTACTCTCAAGCTATGTAGCAACTATCGATAATAGGTAGTACTCTTTCTTAGAGCATGCCCTATCCTAGTCCATATATTTGCAAATATTTGCTAGTGAGCCCATCCATCCCATGGATGTGCCACTAACCTAATCATAATTATGTGTTTATATGTCAAACAATGCAATAGTGTTGATGTGTTGATACCCCACCACTCATCTCATGTGTAATGTGGTATAGGTCCCTATATAAGTGATCCAACATAGTACGGCCCCAAGAATACATAGTACCATGATACTCAATGTCATATATTATATCATGCATCCTGTATGAAATAGGAACACCACTCCCATCACAATAATAAAATATGATAATAACACATCTAATTTTTTTTGTAATTATATCAACCATCAAAATCAAAATCGATAATATGTCTTTTGTAATTATATCAACCATCAAATTCAAAATTGATATGTCACTCTAACTCCTTGAGCAATGTATCCCCACTGCCACGACATAAATGTGCTTAGATGATCATTGTATAAATTATGGACCGGTTTCCTCCTATAATATAGCTCATTGCCCAAAAATTGGCAATTGTAAGATCCAGTATACATCCTCCAATGTCATGGTCATCTCACTTATAGGTAGCCAAAATGTACATGTGTCTGCATTCCACCTCTCACATAGTGCATGGATCATATGCTTATCCCAAGGCATAGGATCTAGGAAAGCAACATATTATATACCTACTCTATTAAGCACCTCTATCTGAACCTCAAACATGGGAGAACCCTATATAGTCTTCATCATATTACTTGTCTAGAACTCCCTCGTACGAGCATCAACCTACAAAATTGTAACTAAATTCGACATTAGTAAAATAGTAATACAACCAAAAAATAAAAAATAGGAATAAAAGATCATTTAATAATGCTAAGCACCATATGTAGGGCCTACTAGACACTAGTACTACCTAGAGGATAGTGGCACTGGATAGTAGTGCCACATCTAGATAGTAGTGCTAGGATCTAATCACAAGTGCTCAAAATGGGAAAATAGCACCACCTTTCCTAAAATAGGCACAAAAATAGTTCTTCTCTAGTAAAATCAATAAAGTAGACAACTAAAATGATAAAAAAATAGAAAAATTTAGGGTCCTTTACTAGGTGAATCTCCTCCCTGGCTAAATATGTGCCTCAACCTACTCATAGTGTGAGAAACTAACATCTCATCTCATCGACATGTTTTTCTCTCTCAGACTCAAACTTCTTTCCACTCAAATGATGCAAATGAATTGCTAATGATTCAAAATGACCTATTTAAGTAATAACTTACCCAATGCCACCCTATTAAGGTTACCCTTTCATGTTAATTTTGATAATTAATATAACTATTATTTTATTACCATATTTGAAGATCCATAGCTTTGATTCATGAAACATTTCTTGCACATGGGACTTGATACTGATACACTTTATCCAATATTGGCAAAACCAATCCTCTTGTCATTTTCAAACTTAAAAAATGACAAAATTAATTACATTCTATTAACCATATAATATACCAAGTACCTATCCAACTACACACTACATTGACAACTCTGACACAATCAATACATTATTCAAATATATTAAAACATACAATTACCAAGCAAAACTAGTAAAATCGATCCTTACCACTTTTGATTACATATCCTCATCGTAATCTTGAGTCTCTCACTAAAACAGGGGGGCAAATATGCATAGATTACTTCAAACATACAAATTTACATTTAGATTTTTAGACACATAGGCATCTAGAGTCATAGATTTTTAGATATACAGACATACGGGTCTACACATGTTTACACAAACATTCAAAAGAACAACTTATTTAGATATATAGACACACAGGTCTACACAACTTTGCATAGGCATATAGAGTCATAGATTTTTAGATATATAGACACAAAGGTTTACATAGGTTTTTATAATTTTTTAGACATACATATATACGAGTCTACACAGGTTAACACAAGCATCTAGTTACACAAACTATTCAGATTTTTAGACACATAGGCATCTAGAGTCATATATTTTTAGATATATAGACATACGGGTCTACATAGGTTTACATAGGCATTCAAAGGCACATCTTATTTAGATATATAAACACACAAGTCTACACAATTTCTACACAGGTTTACATAAGTATTTAGATGTACACTTTATGCAGATATACAAATTTGACAAAGGTATACTAGTTTATTCAAATATTCAAATTCACAAATACATCACTTAGATATCAGGATTAGGGGCCATAATGTGAAGGACATGTTATTGATCCCAATTTTCAAACTTACTAAGTTACACCAATATCATCACCAGTATCATCCCCAGGTTTTCACTAGTTTGGATCACAGGGCCGTCTACAACAGTTGATCCGTAATTGTGCACCATACTCAATTTACATTAATTAAATTTATAATGGGGGAAAGTGAGACTTATTTTTCTATACCTTCAGTCTACACACTTAGATTCAAAGTGGGGGAAAGTGATCCTTGTTTCTCTACACATTTAGTTTATAGTACTCAGATTCAAAGTGAGGGCAAACGAGCCTTATTCCTCCACACATTCAGTCTACACACTTAGTTTGAGTACATGGGAATTTACATCATATGATTCCTTTCACATATTACACTCTAGTTATCATCCACTTATTTATCTAAGAAGTGGACAGAATCTAGATTACATTCACATAAGTAAGTACAAGTATGCATTTCTATTTTCTTTTACTCTAGTACTTCCATTTCATTGCATTAATAGATAAAAATGGGGCACATGTAAACACCCTAATTTGTTCAAGTAACCACAAGTATTATGTATTTTATTGATATTTCACACAAAAGGTCTTAGTGATGGTTATAGTCCTTATTTTCATGGTCATCTTGAGTCTTTTGATCTTTTTAATGCTTTATTCTCCCTATTTTTGACACCTCCAATAGTCACATGTCTCATTTTTCTAGTCCTAGAGGCCCCTAGCCTATCATCCCTAATTTTTGATCTATTTTGAACCTTAGGACATTATCACCATTTTTAAGACAATAACACCATGTGACACTATTATCTACTTTTACCTTTAGTGTCTAATGGGACCTTTCACATGTGTTTGAGTCCTGACCTCTTTATGACCCTTCTCTTACATTTTTTTATATCTTTTTCATGACTTATCAGCTAGTGAACAAGGTATTATATTCCAAAAAAATATCCTCATATATAAAGAGCCACACAAGGCATTATACATCTAGAACTTAATATTTTGGAACTTATTTACATAAAATCAGCCAATAATATAGCTCAAATACTTTGCATACTACTCAACATTCACATCTAGACATCTATATGCTTAATCAAATAAGAGTCTAATTGAAATTCATCCTAGCATATAATACAAGTTGATGGTGAACATTCCCTAAAGGCAAACTATATACAATCAGAGACCCCTAACATTAGGGTTAATGTAGGTAGTGGTCAGGACAACATGGTTTGTGATCCATATGATTGTAACACCCACAACCCAATTTTTCCTTTCCTTTTGAATTTCATTAGTTCATTGTTTCATATGTTTAGGTATTCATTAGGGTTTTAGATAAGAATTAGCTAAAATAGTGACATAAACGAGCCCCTACATGATAATAAATCACCTACAAGACCTGTAGGATCTCTTGAAGTTTCCTTGAAAGTTATGATAGTCAGTACAAGAAGGACACTACACTAAGTTAGGAAATTAGTACCACATGACACTACTTTCCTATGGGTGGTACTACCATCTAGAGTCAGATCTATAAAAAAATTCAACAAATAAAATATTTCTCTGTATCTACTCATCCATCTCTAGTATTCATATCTGAAACAAACTTTATGTCTATCTAGATAAGTTCCCCTTCTCTTTGGATGTACTATTTTTTGAAACTTACATAGAATCAATAAATTTTAATTTTATTCCAAATTTAAATTAGACCCAACCCTTTAATCTAGTTTAAGATTTACATATTAAAACCCTAAAAAGGTTAAATTAGACTTCATCAAGTTATCTATGTCTTTAATCCTTCCATGCCATATAAATACTTTCAATTTTTGTAATGCCTGATGTTATTTTAGGTTATTTTTCTCAAATATGAATGTTTGGATGATATCATGCTGAACTTGTGTCTAGTGCTCTATTTCCCTATGACGCTTTTGGTGTATATACTATCTACTTAAAAAAACCCCTAAGGAACACTTAAAATAATGTACCTAATATTTATAATCCACTCCCTATGAATTATAAACTTTAATGCACCTATATATATGGAATTTTGGATAGTCCCCTTCTTGAAAGATCAAATAGTCTTGTCTCTCCCCTTCTAGCAATTGAAACTGTGTAATCATCATTTCATGCACTTCTTCCCAATATGGATTTTCATCTTGATACACTGACCACTAGTTTATAGTGATTCCTTTTAGCACATAGTTTGAGTGCACTAAGCCTTTGATCAATGTATGGCACATACAGCTAAAATCACAAAATGAACTAGTTGATGTCCTTAGTTGTAAAGTATTGAGATGTTTAATGCTTAGTTTCAAATACCATGCACAAATGTCTTATTTCTTGGTCCCATTTTGACCAATTGAATAGATGAGTATCTGAATAACCATTGATTGGAGACATTATATCCCAAGGTAGCTTAATTTTTGGCATAGGATCAATATAATCCTTAGATGTATACTCTATCTAATATACAAAATCTACTTCAAAATGGGTGGGAAATTTTACCGACATAGATAGCACATTAATCCTATCTACTTATAGCACATCTATATGGTTCACATTGTCTTGTATGTTGGTTATGCAGTTCCATATGGTAGTTATTTACCTCTCAGAGGTTAAAGTGAAGTTTTAGAGTTATGGTACAAAAAGTTTTGTTTCATAGCTCATAATTATTATGTTTCCCTCCATGCATTAGATTTCATCTAGCTATTGCTTGTAGGAAAATATGGAGAGTCTAATTCCTTGGGGATTATGTATGTTTTGGCCTTTGCTTTGTTTAATGGGATTATGATGACCTTATCATATTGGTGAGATTCTAAATGGTCCAGGACCATGTTTATTTTCATCCAACCATAATAGACCCATTTATTTAAAATTATCATGGGGTAGTGCATAGCCATTACCTTCAAATAGATGACTTTAAAATATCTTCAAAGGTCAAGGTATAAATTTTTTATCTCCACATATTATAAATGTTCAATGGGTTCCACTCATCCATAATTTTCAAGGATGAGTGTGACTGGACTGTAGTTTAATGTTAGTCTGCCAATGACTTCCCATGTCAACCTAGGAATTATATGTACTATGTTGTCAAAGTCAAAGACTAAATTAGGTATTTTATACCCTACTATCTCTATGCCCATCTTCGCATATATATCCCATAACTTCTTCATATTATGTACCACACCAATTTATCTATTCTCTTATGTCATTTCTTTGCATATTATAATAAATTATGGTGTAAGTTGGATATTTTTTGTGATATGTCCTTGTTTTGTAGAGTACTTAATAATTAGTGTAAATCTATCAATGCAGTCATAACTCCCTATTAGTGCATAATGCACATGATTTGTCCATATATATGTGCATTAGTGATGGTATCACTAGTCTCTATAGTCCCTTGTTGTTATAAGGTTTTTAGAATTTATGTAACTTATTTCATTAATCCTTTTTAAATATTAGGTTAATAATACTTATTTACATAAACCTTCTTTATTCCATGGTCCCATGACATTTTGATAGGAGATAGTCCTTATTCTACATATTGTATTCATGTTACTAGTATAAAAAAATCTTATCGAGGATCTATTTTGATTAAGTGAACACTTCACACTACTTTGTCTGCATGATATTTCTCTAAGACTTGAAAATCTTTAGTGTCATTTTTTTTGACATATGATGATAAGCATAATAGGCTTATCATTGGGGATTCAATGTATAATTATTATATACATGGTTAAATTTTCTGTATAGATAACATTGAATAGGTTATTATTGAAAACCATTTCCCCTTCCTCTTTGTGTATCTCCTTGATAGCCTCCATTATATCCACCTCTTCTTTTATTAGCTTGAAATCCCTAATTATAGTACTATTGTAGTCTGAAGTCCATATCATTTGGTTGGGAATTCCATGGTTGAGTTTGTTATACACCATATTAGGAGTTACTAACAGAAATATATTTGGTCATATCATAAACCAAAGAGAGGATATCCATTAATCCAAAATGGGTTCAATACATTTTTAAGTTGACCAACGTAATAATAAGAAATCTCTAAATTATTTCTTTATCAATATTAATTTTCTAAGGAAATTTGTTTTTGGTTTTGTAGAGATTGTCAAGTCATTAAATGCTATGTTGAAATAGGTTGTTAAGATCGAGTGGATAATAAAATACAATAAATCCTTTATGGATATGAAGAATGAAATAATTCAGGCCCAAGTTCTGATTAGTCCTAATCTCAAAACATATTTTTATATTTATTCATTCACCTTAGAATATACTAGTTTTACATTACTTACACAAAAGGTGGAAATAGTGAGCATCCCATTTCCTTCATGAGCACCAATAAGAAGGATGAGGAGTTTAAATATTCCATACATGATAAACAAATATATGCATTGATCAAAGATGTAATTTTTTTTTGCATTATATCCTGAGAAATAAAACATAAGACATCATCTCAGACCTGGCTATTAAGCTCACACTTGGCTAAAATGAGTTGGGTGAAAGAAGAGGAAAGAGGAAGGATAAAATCCAAGAGTTTAACCGCAAGATCAAAATATATAAGATTATAAGAGGCCAGTAAATCATCTAATTGATAACTAAAAATGATCTATGCATCCACATTGAGCATATCAATGAGGCTCAGGTAGTTAGTGGAGAATGGTACTCATAGAGTATCCACTACTTGCTTTTAGAAACATGTACTAAACTAAATAGGGAGTAAATATGATCCCTTAAGATCAAATCATCTTATTACATGATCAAACAAGGACACCTATACAAAATGAATTATGAGTGCATCTATCTAAGGTGAATTTTAAAAGAATATGTTGTAGACATTATGAACAACTTGCATCAAAATATAGGCAACGGTTATCCCTCATGAAACACAATAACTCATATTATTTTGAGAATGGGATACTAGTGTTCGACAATCTTTAAGGATGCCCAAAATCATGTCAGGGCCCATCATGACTATCATGTATTTAGGAAAAGAGAAATAAATGTTGTCATGCCTTTACAACCAATCATATAAGGATGCCCCTTTTCCTAATGGGTCCTTGATTTTTATTGAGGTGATAAACCCAAACTCCTCAGTATGACACAATTATTTATTAACAACTACTAACTAATATACTAGGTGGACAAAATCTATTAAAACAAAGAATTTTAGAACACTTGATGTCATTAAGTTTTTAGAAGAGAATATATTGTCATTATATTTGACACTCATATTTCCTTAGTTTATGATAATGTTTTAAAATTTTCAATCTCTTAAATTTATAGAGTGGGCTTATGAAAATAAAATCATAATCCAGTTCTCCTTGAACTAATACCCATAGGTAAATGGAGTGGATGAACTCAAAAATAATAATATGATGGATACCATTAAGAATTCAACATAAGATAAACTAAGAGAATGTCATATCTTATTAAAATATGCACTATGGGTAGATAGAACTAGGTACAAGTAATCCCTCAAGACTTCACCTTTTATGCTGGTATATGGATGACAAATAGTCTACCCAATTACTCTCAAGATGCTAATGTATAAATTCATGCAAGACTACATGGAAAGTGATGAAAGGGTACACTATAGACTATTAGACATATTCCAGATGGAAGATGTAAGATTTAAATCATTATATAGCTTTAATAAGCATCATGATATTATCAAATGGTGGTTTGATAAAAGATCCAAGAACAAGGCCTTAAGGGTTTCAAAATTAGTGATTTTATGTGATATATCACATGAAAATAAGATACATGATAATTTCAATAGTTTTGTGATTGGACCCTATAAAATATCAAAAATCATTGGTAACAATGCCTTTTGATTGAAATAACTCCTAGGTAATGACCTCATCTTTTCAGTTAATGGATAATTTTTGAGGCATTATTTCATGACTAATAAAATTGAAGATGTATCTGAGTAAATTATAAGTGGATATTTAGAATAGAATATATTTTATACTATTTAGATTATATTTCCTGCTTTCTATACTAGATTTTTGATTTATAAAATGAGTTTTATTATATTCTACATTTTTGATTTTAGTAGATTAGTCATTATTCCTTCTAGGTTAGATTTATAAATTTTAGAATAGATTCATCTATTTTATATAATGTAAATACAAAAAGATCACATACCTTATTAGATTAATTAAATTATAGCTAGATTGGATGGATTTTGAGGCTACAATTAGGTATTGGTACAATATGAGGATAGGATGAAGATGACATTCACTATGAAGTGGGGAACTTATGCATTTAATAAGATACCATTTAGCCTAATAAATGCAGGAGTGACCTTTTAATGCACCATGGATCATGATTTCAAAGGACTAATAGGAAAATGCATAATCATCTACATGGATGATCTTATATTATTTTTAAAGAATCAAAAGGACCACATAAATCACCTACAATCCATATTCAAGAAATGCAAAAGGTTTTATATTTCCTTAAACCCAAATAAGATCATATTAAAAATGACTAAATATAATATTTTGGTGAGATGGGATCACCTTTGATCTAAATTGAATTCAAGCAATTTCAAAAATTTAGCCACCAAATAGTAAGAAGTAGCTTAAATCATTCTTAAAAAAGATTAACTTTGTAAGGAAGTTCATCTTAGGATTTGTAGAGATCATCAGACCTATGAATGCCATGGTAAAAGAGGATGCCAAAATAGAGTGGATACCTGAAGCCTGAAAGTCCTTCCAAGACATTAAAGATGCAATATCATATGCTCTAGTGTTGATCAGTCCAAATTATAGTAAACATTTCTACCTATACTCATTTGATTTAGAACATATGATTGCTACTATCATCACATAGAAGAAGGATGAGATTGATCATCTAATCATATTTATGAGCATGAATCTAAAATATACAGAGCTTAAGTACTCTATGATTAACAAATAGATTTTTTCCCTTATCAAAGTAGTGAAGAAGTTTTGGCACTACATATTAAGGAATAATTCCATTGCCATCATACTTGATCCTACTATCAAGCTCATCCTATCAAAAAATGAGCTTAAAGAATGATGAGACAAATGGATGGCCAAGATGTAAGAATTCAACATAGAGATTGATCCTTCAAATATTATTTAAGGGAAAGACATTATTCAGCTAATGACTAGAGCAGATTCACACATCACAATTAAAGAGGTATGTGAACCTCACATATCTAAAGGAGAGTGGTATACTGATATAATATAATATTTACTTACAAGAATTTGTTCCCCTGAGCTCAATAAAGAGAGGAGAAAATATTTGAGGCTCAAAGTTGCTCATTACATGATTAAGAAGGAAGTCATTTATAGGAGAAATTATGAAGGTATTTATCTCAGGTGTGTATCTACAAAGGAAGCTAAAAAAAATTTTAGAGAAATTGCATCAAAACATAGCTAGTGGTCATCCTTCTAGGAAAACCATAGCCCATAAGATCTTAAGAATGGGCTACTACTATCCAAATTTTTTCAAATATACTCATGCACATATGAAGACATGCCATGAATGTCAAGATTTAGCCAATAGAGAAGTACACACAAAAATGCCATTATAGCTAGTTATTGAAGGATGGCCATTTACCTAGTGGTGTTTATACTTCATTGGTGTCATTAATCTAAATTCCTCAACAATCCATAAGTTTCTATTTACTAATACAAATTATTACACTAGATGGATTGAAGCCATAGCCACAAAGAATTTAAGAGCACAAGATGTGATTCATTTCTTGAAGGAACACATAACAACTAGATTTGACATGCCTATTTATTTGATTTGTGACAATAGAACAAATTTTATATCAACAAAATTTACTAAATGGGCACAAGATAACAAGATCATTACTAGGTCAACTTCTAACCATTGCCCTCAGGGAAATGGAATGGTAGAATCAATAAACAAAAATTTGATTGATGCAATTAAGAAATCATCTAGAGATAAGCCTAGGGACTGGCACAATTTGTTGAAGTATGCTCTTTGGGTAGATTGGAATAGACATAAGCAAGCCCTTAAATCTTAACCCTACTTATTAGTGTATGGACACAAGCTTGTGTTTCTAATTATGATGAAGTTACCCACTTATCAGTTTATGTAGTACTACATGAAATCAAGTGATAAAGTAGAATAAAGGTTGTTAAACATAATAAAAATGGAATATTCAAAGACTAAGGCCTTATAGACATTTATAAAACACTAGGATGTGGTCAAGAGGTGGTTTGATAAGAGAGTGAAAGTCAAATCATTCAAGATTTTAGATCTAGTGCTACTTTGGGATAAAACCCATGAGAAGAGAGGACAACATGACAAGTTTACCCCACTATGGATTGGACCATACCAAATTTTAGAGATCATGGGAAATAATTCATTTCATTTGAAGGACCTCCAAGACAAAGAGCTTACATATCCTATCAATGGACGATTCTTAAATCACTACTTCATAGTTGTATCATCCACTAATGTTACTAAGATAGATGAATGTAGTTGTAGGATTATATTAGATTTAATACTTTCTTAAGATAATTCTCTTCTTTCATAAATTAAATTTCTTGTTATCATATACTAGTTTCCTACTTTCTAGATTAATCTTTCCTGTTTTCAATATTTTGCTTCCATAGATTAGATTCATGATTTCTAGATTAGATTTTAGTGATTTATTAGATTAATTTGTTCTTTACTTTCTATGATGATTAGAATTATGTTTGCTCTGACTATAACCAAGTTAACATCTAAACCAACTGAGATTATGACTTGTAAAAAAGGGGAAAATTAAAATCTTGAATTATTCTAAGACTAGTCTATAGATTAGGTGTATTTCTATGTTTTTGAGTCTTTAAGATGTAGTTAGGTAATCATGGATTATTTTGAATGGTGTCACAATTGAATAATTTTACTAGGCATGTGGAAGTTTCTCTCAAAGCACTTCATACAAATTTATAAAGCTTTCTTTTTTTATTGGATCAAATGCACTTATCACATTAAATACCTATTGTAAGTGAAAATTTTGGGTATAGGTGTGGTTGGTAGGGATGTTATAGTAATGATTTATTTTATAATTATACCATTAATTAGGGTTCCAAATATTCTCTTTTCCATTCAAGAACAAAAGAAGAGGGAAAAAAAACAAAAGAAGAAAAACCTATGGATTCAAAAGAGCAAAATAAAATCAAAAGGCTCAAACGATGAAATAAGTTCAATGTACCATGCATCATTATCAAAATAAAATAATGGAATGAGAAGAGAAGGAGCCCAAGGTATATATGTTAGGGATATGGATTCCTGGCTAGCAATAGATCAATGCCTAAGCTTCCTTTATTTTTTATCTTTAATAGATAATGGAATGAAACCTACAGTCCCATCAAAGCCTTTGAAAAACTCATCACAATAGGGGTTAAATAAACTACATGTTTAACACAAATAGATCCAAGAAGATTAGAAGGAAAATATGTTATGTGAATCTACTTAAGAGTCTTTTTCATGTTTATGATTTAAGTATTCTTATACGTCACATTTCATGATTGATTTAGGATTGTAAACCAGAGTTCTGGGTTCTTGAAAACTTAGGGATATTTCCCCTGTAAGTCATCATTTATTGTACCCAACACCCCCATTTTTACATAGGGAAATAGGGACCCACTTTTTTTAGACTATGATCTTGACTTTGAGTCCCTCTTCTATATGTTTTTACAAAATATTGGAGATGATTTATTATTTGACCTTTTTATACTTTGGCAGAGTAGCATTGGCATTATGTTTTCATGCACTAGCCTTTTTTGGGAGTCTTTATCAAGATTTATGTTTTTGATATTATAGTTTTGGGATTTTCTCTTCAAAACTATTATTCTTCATGAATTGGTCTTGGGTTTATTGTGTCAAACATTTTGTCTAATAAAATTTTCTCTTCATAGCATTTTTCCCACAACAATTCTATTGAAACAATTTACCTGAATCAGACTTATTCTTAAAGAAAATCTTGCTGATATAATTTCACTGATGAAGTAGACCTGTCAACCCCTTTGAACCTACCCTTCTGGATTTGTGCAACATATCATTTAGCCTTTTAGATATTGCTCTTCAACCTTTATGAAGTAGACCCTTTGGGAATTTTGTCATGGATGAATTCCCTATGAAGTGGACCCTTCAAATTAATTTCTAGATAGAAAGTAACCTTTGGCTTTTTGAAATTACCCTTAGAAACTTTTGAAATGCCCTTTTTTACCTCCACACATACCCTTTGGGACTTTTATCTTGTGTCTTTTCCTTTTTGAACCATTTGTTTGGACATTTTATCTAAAACATTTTATTTGAGACATTTTCCACAAGGAAATGAACCTACCCTTCAGGCTTTGTGCAGCTTACCCTTTGGGATAATTGTCATGGGTATTTTCCCTACATATTTGCCCTTTAGCCCCTTTGAACCCACCTTTTGGGATTTGTGAAATATGTCCTTTGGCATTTTTTTTAATCCATTTTGCCTAATATAATTACTTTGGGACTTTTGAAATGCCCTTTTGCCTTACCAACCTACCCTTTGGGACTTCTATCTTGGGTCCTTTTCCATCAAAATTTACCCTATGAAGTAGACCCTTTAGGCATATTCACCATGAAGTAGACCCTTTAGCCCTTTTTGAAGTGACCACATGCCATTTGATACTTTTGTATCTATCATTTTTTCCATATGAGCCTATCCTTCAAGAATTTTACCCCACACCAATTCCTTTAGACTTTGTGTCTTAGACATTTTGTCCAACACAAAACTCTCAAAACATTTCTCCCAAAGACACATGCCCTTTGACCTTTCTGAACCAACCCTTCAAACATTTTGAAAAAGACCATTTGGTATTTTTGAAGTGACCACTTACCCTTTGGGACTTTGTCCTAAACCCTTTTTCCCTCTGAAACTTACCCTTCAAGACTTTTGTCCCAAGCCTTTTTCCCTTCAACCCTTTTGAGAACATCCCTTTGAACCTTCTTTTAGATAATTTGTTAGAGAGAATTGGTTCTTTGGGAAAATTGTTGTAGACATTTTCTCTGAAATAATTCCCTTGATAGAATTTATATAGACTTTATGTCTCAGAATTTTTTTCTAATGAAATAATTCCCCAACATAGAAATCCTAAAATAATTACCCCATAACAATTACCCTGATACCCAATACCATACTGCCTAGTGGCACCCTTGCTTAGAGAACATTCTCATTATATTTTTAGCTTAGTTTAAGATTATTTTAGCCAAGGGCCCCAATCATATTTTTCTATGATAGGTCATCAATATTAAACATAGGATCTCTCTTACATATTCTTAGCCTAGGTCTAAATCATATTTTACTAATACTAAGACCTTAGGCTAAATTATTCATGCATGTAGGGTCCTTTATACATATTTCCCAAAGTATTATGTTAAGTCATATTTTTTACTTATTTTTGTAGGAGTAGGGAATCTCAAAGAGAGGACACATGTCAAGTTGATGATATTAAATTTGATAGTCACATAAACATCATTTGATAGTCATGAGTATGTCATTTGATGTTCATATGAATGTCAAATTAAACCTCAATAATGGATAGATTTATGAAATTAAATTTGATAATCACATGGACATTATTAATGGTCATGAGGAAATTATTTGATAGTCATGAAAATGTCAAATTTAACCTCATAAATTACCCATTTGGATTCAAATGCTAAGTGGACCCAACAGATCGATGGTTCACATTGATCTGTATAGTTGATCTAATGGTGAAAGATTGAATAATACTTTTTAAAGGTCATATATTAGATAGAGAGATACCAAGTGGCATACTCACATGATATAAGTATAATTCAAAATGTTGAATCCAAGATCCTATGGTACATGTCTGCTCAGGCCCATTTGATTGAACAATGTGAGAGCACATTAAAATGTCAAAGCTTTATGAGAGTAACAAGTGTCACCATCATGGAAGGCTAGTACATAGATCTAATGACCCATGGGAAGAAGAAATGAGCGTAGTACATAGATCTCAAAAGCCCCATATAGCTTCCAAATGGCACACATATAAAGTAGAGCAAAACAAAGAGTGACAAGTGTCAAGAACATAGGAGTCAATGAGCCAAAAACACTAAAATCTAATGAACCACATTAAACTAGTACATAAGATATATTGGTGTAAAATCAACATGGAATTTTCAAATGTCCTAGATTAAATAAAGAGTTACCAAGTGGCATACCTACATGATCAATGTATAATCAAAAAGGTCTAAGCCAAGATCCTATGGTACATGTCTACTTGAGCCTATTTAATCAAATGACACAAGAGTGAGTTGAAATGTCAAATCTCCATGAGAGTGATAAGTGTCACCATCACAAGATCCTAGCACATAGATCCAATGACCTGTAGAAAGAATAAATGAGCCTAGTACATAGATCTCAAAATCCCTAAGCAGTTGCCAAATGGCACACATATGAACCATAGCAAAATAGTAAGTGACAAGTGTCAAGCACATAGGAGTCAATGAGCCAAAAGTACTAAAATCCAATGAACCACATTAAACTAGTACATAAGGATCAATGGTGTGAAATCAACATGGAATTTTCAAAGGTCCTATAACTAGTGAAGAGCTTCCAAGAGGCACACGTACATTATATCATGTGGAGGATTGATGGTATGAGTCCTAGGTGGACTTTTCAAAGATCCTAAACTCAATCAAGTGTTGACACATGTCACATTTCAGAAGCTAGTAGGGCATTATGGGCAGAATAATTAGATCTTTAAACACTTAAACTATATCTATCAATAGACATTGGGTCTCATAGATAATCTAGAGTATGAACATGCATGTCTTAATCTGAATGGAAAATATAAAAGTGAAGATCTAGATTCTATAAAAGGAATAGGTGAGTATGTAATGCACAATTCATATTAGTCATGGCTAACAATAGTGCCATTGGTTCTAAAACATTGATAAGGTGATTTTGGTACTTTATGCATATATCTCAGTTTCATTTGAAGGTGACTAATCTAAAATATCAATAGGTTGTTCTCACAACCTATAAAATGAGGCATGTATAGTTTTGGTAAATGACACATATTTATAGTTTGCATATAGTTCAAGCTATAATTGTAAAAAATTACCTCTATCTTTATTGACATACATATACTATATATCTTTGGTGAAGGCTAATTTAAACTAATAACTATAAGTAGACTCTTATACAATTTTTGACCATAGTTAGAAATCATGTTCTGACTATCACATGCAATAAGATTGCATGAACTTGGAGGATGAGGTGACCCCTTCCCCAAGTATATATAAACAATTGTAATCCAACTTGGATTTTTGTAAGAGAATTTTTGAATATAGGAGCATCATCAATTTTGATCATCAATGAATGTGTTTATATATTTTCCTTCCAATTTATGTGTAATTAGTTGCTACTTTATTTGGTTTTATGTTTGAATAATCTTTAGTGTGAAAATTTTGTGAATAGATCCTTAATTATTTTGATTTTTATACTAATTTGTAGATGTGCAATAACTATTGAAAGATTTTTCAATATATTGGTTA
Source organism: Torreya grandis (assembly GCA_037957365.1). Classification (NCBI taxonomy): domain Eukaryota; kingdom Viridiplantae; phylum Streptophyta; class Pinopsida; order Cupressales; family Taxaceae; genus Torreya; species Torreya grandis. Next base: position 872,557 of record JARHVA010005271.1, on the reverse strand, counting down.
AGATAGTTAGGTTCAAATTGATTCATAATTCTGATTTTACATGAGTGCTTTCTTAAATGTAGTTTTCTATGTGTATGCAATGGTTGCCTCATATAATTCACTAGACTGAGCCATAATCTCCTAATTAAGGATGTGTAATAGCTACTCTAAAAGGAGCAACCTTTATTTAAGGCTTGTGAATTTCCTACATCAATTTTTCCTTATAATTCTTAGTCATGTTTGACTGTGTGTGTGCAATTGCTACAAGAAAAAAACATAGGTTCTAAGGGAAGTTATCCTTTTAGAAACCAACCAGGGAAGTAGTTCCTAAAAACCATAAAATCTTTCATTTTTACCATACAATTCCTTCCTTTTTAAAGTTTTTTTTGAGATCTACCCACTCTATATTATCAACCATTCACCCATCCAACTTACATAGAGATTAACTACCCTTATTAGGAACCATACCTCCATCCAAAAACCTTGTCAATAACCTTCATGCTCTACATGTTATTCCATAAATAGGTTTAATAGATCACATACTTGAAACTCATGTCTTAGAGTGGAGTTTACCTCCATTGAGATCTTAAAATGTTAGAGGATACCTTGTTAAGGCCATGGTGTACATAAAACCCACATCAATAGGTTCTTGTCCATATACCAATAAAAACGGTGATACTTTTAGAGTTTGTTTCACTCTGGTCCTATCTTCTCATAGAACATACTTCAATTATTTATGCCATGTTCTTGGTTGTTGAGCTACATACTTTTTAATAGCTTTCATTAGATTCTTATTTGTAGACTCTAAAACTCCATTACCTTGAGGGTAATGATTAGATATAAAATTAACATCTATTTTATTGTCATAATCCCACTTAGTCATCTATATAGATATAAATGTCATTATATTGTCACTGAATAATGATACTAGTGTCCCAAACCTGGTACAAATGTTCTCTTCTAAGAACTTGATAACATATTTAGTCCTACACTATTCTTTTACTACCACCTCTATCCATATTTTATAATAATCTATGGTAGTAAGAACATACTTGTGTTTAGATGAAGAATTATGGTTGATAACCCCTACAAAGTCCAAACCCCATTGAGTAAATGGTTTGTCAATCAAAACTAGCCTCAAGGGCATAACTAATTTAGGCTCCTTTATATTGAAGATTTGACATTGATGACATTCCCTGACCTGCTTTTGAGCATCCTTAAAAATGGTTGGCCAATAATATCTTGCCCTCAAAATTTTGAAATCTATTATTTTCTTAGAGGGGTATCCACTCCCAAGTTTCTCATGAAAGGTACTTAAAATTTTAGTAGATTCTTCCTTTGAAACATATCTCAAATATATTCATTTATAGTTATTCTTGTAAAGTATCCCATCCTTGATCAAGAAGTGATATGATTTGATCCTCAAAGATCTTATTTATTCTCTAATCAATCCTATATGAAAAGAACCATTGATCAAGAAATGAATGATTGCATCATACTAGTCATTTGGTTAAAACTATTGTTGGTCAACCTGCATGATGCTCAATCTAGGATTAGTGTTAGTAATTATTTGAATTAATCCTTGACACCTCACCATTATAGAAGTTTTCATTTAAAGATCATATTACTAAATTATGGGCATTGACTTACCTCTTATTTATCTTAATTCTCATTGAGTCAACATGAGTTTGGTAGTAGGGTCTAGCAATATAGCATACAATTTATTCCTAAGAATACAATGTCTAAACTTTTTGATTGCCTTAGCTAAAGTAAATGCTTGTTTATCAGTTAGGGAATAATTTAAATTAGTATTTTTGAATTAAGTACTCATAAATACAATTAGATGATCACATTTATCAATTTTATGAGTTAATAAAACTACTATAGTATATTTAGAAGCAAAAAAACAAAGATAAAAATCTTGTGTAAAGTTAGGACTTATTAGTACAGGGACCTATCCTATTGATTCCTTGATATCCTTAAAGGGTTTCTTCATTTATTCATTCCATTTTAACTTTGTATCCTTCTTTAACATGTCATTGAGTGGTTTCACAATCTATGCAAAACTAAAATGAATTTCCTTACAAAATTGATCTTCCTAAAGAAATACTTTAGTTCTTTTCTACTATTTGGGGCATCTATTTTATATGTAGCATTGAATCTATCTATATCTATAGAAATATCATCTCTAGTTATCACATGTCCTAGTAATTTCCCTTTAGTTAAACAAAATATGTTCTTCTTATGGTTAAGGGAAATTCCATAGCTTCGACAACATTCAAATACTTGCTGTAAATGTATTAAGTGATCTTCCCTAATCTTGGAAAACATAGTCAGATCATCCAAATATATATAATGATACATTTACCTATGAGACCTTGAAAGACATGGTCCATATCTATCTAAAAAGTATCTCCTATATTGATGAGTCCAAAAGACATCTTCTTGTAGGCAAAAGTGCCCCATTTCATTGTGAATGTATTCTTGATTCGATCTTCCTTGTTAACAAGTACTTGTAACCTTGAAAAACCATATAGGAAAGATATCATGGTAGAACGACCAACAATTTAAATTACTTGGTCAAGGGATGGTAAAGGATAATTATCCTTTTCAAAAGATTTGTTCAAGTTCCTAAAATCTATGCATAATATAATCTTTATATTTTTCTTTCTAACTGGTACTAGATTAACTATCTAGGTATAATGTCTAATTGGAAAAACTATTTTTTCATCTTATAATTTCTTGATCTCTTTATAGATTAATGGTTCCAAAATAGGATTAACTAGTCTTTGCTTCTACCTGAATGGTTTACAAGCTTATTTAAAAGGAATGTTATGGGTGGAAACATGAGGATCAAAGATATTCAATTCTTCATACGACCATGGAGTAACATCCTTGTCCTTGGTCAATAAGTCTCTATCATTTCTATACTCTACATTTGTGCATGCTATACCAAGGTTTAATATCTGAGGTTGACTTTGAGTTTCTAAGTCAATTACATTATAATTCTTCCCATTTACTTTAGAAACATTAGTAGTTTTAGCTAGATTTTCTTTGTCAAATAGTCTTTGCAAGGCAATCATGCCTTATGAAATATTGTTATCATTAGTTGTATTATCTTGTCATCAATTCTATCATCAAAAGAGTTCTCATTGACCTCATCAATAATGTGAGACTCAAATAGTCCTGAGTTTTTAATGAATTTAATGATTTGTTGGCCATTACTAAACACTTGTAGATGATTAATATTATTAGGTAGTAAGGGATATGGGACCAATTCAATGTTAAGCCTTTGAGAAACTTGATTTGGCATTAGGTTAGCTACAACTAAAGATAGTTCATCAGTAGACTGGTTTCCCTCTTTAGGGATTGAAATAATATTTAAATTGTCAATATACTCACAAATCCCATAATCTACACTTGTATTTATTCATATAAGATAATTTTCATTGATACTTACTTTTGATCTAATTGACTACTAGTTTAGAATTACCATATACTATTTCTTTAACCTTATGTTTAATAGCAAATTATAATCATAAGATTAATAATTCATATTATACCAAATTATTGGTGTAAGGAAACTAAAGTTTTTAAGAAGAATTATATTCTTTCCTAATGGGATCGATTAAAACGATTCCTACTAGAGATCCATATTTGCATCTAGCACCATCAAATATAATTTCCAAAGACCAAACATAGCATAAGAGTCCTTAGAATATCATACCTGAGGAAAATCAAGGGTGTAAACCCCTAAATAAAAATTAAACAAATTGATCCTTTCATTCATTGCATTATATTCAGTGATCATATGCTTCATATTTGGTTCTCTTTCAATCCAAATTTGATTAGGAACTCCCTTCCATGGTAGTCAAATGTGAGATAAATTAGTTGACATGTATCCATTCAAATCTTTAGTCTAATCCCTACTAAGCAACATCCCATAGACAATTAGAATATATGTAACTTGAATATTAATAATTATTTCACTCTTGGTTTCAAATTGAGCCACATATGCACATTTAAAAATTAACTAATCACTTTAACTCTAGATTTGTCTAACTGAATCACTACTCTATCAAACTTAATAGGAGTTAAACCAAACTTTTAATAAATACTTGATGGCATGACATTTTTAGAGGTACCTAAATCTAAGAGATAATTATGCAAGTTTTTACCAAAAACTCTAATTATTAGTAAAAAAGGTGGATCCTCTATTTTATTCTTGTACATTACTACATTTGCATTTGTAGGTTTCTATGATTTTTTAGGTTTTTTAGTTAAAGATTCTAGAAAACAAGTCTATCTGATTAGTTATCTGATTCAATTCATGTAATGTGATATTAGAGTTAATTTTATTCATGTCCTCTACTATATTATATCCACTCCTAGTAGAATAACTATATGAATCAACATTATTTCTAGTGTTACTTCCATTTGAAGGTTCTTAATTGTTATCTACTTTGGGATAAGAAGGAGTATCAATGTTATTTGGTGGAGTAGAACTTGTCATTAGTTATGTTTTCTCTTTGTTCCTCAATGGATAAATATTCTTTAGATACTATTGAAAATATTGAATCTCCTCTAGAGTATCTTTGGGTTCATTCTCATCTTGAAATGAAAAATCAAAGGTTTCCACCATAAGAGTTTTTTTAAGAAAACTTAGATGTCTCTAAAGATACAAATGTCCCTACAATATTATATTTTTTAGGAATAACTTCAAATGTTTCCAATTTATCTTGAAATACTTTAAAAGCATTAAAAAATTCTATACAGTCCAATTCACCATGTTTTATAGTGTTATGAACCATGCAATAATTAGTTAAAGCTATATCACAAATGTTTATTTCAAGCATGTTCTTAGTTGTAGATGATTAATTATTATTGTTATTTTTTCTATTGTGAAACCTATTTGTATGTCTATTAAATTTTTTATAAGTATAGTTTTTGTTGGAATTCTCCCCAATGTTACCTACCTGTGTTTGTAACTGAAGTGAATCAATGCTTTTTTTTAACCATTTTAAATATGGACTCATTTTAATTCTTAGGTGCATTTGAATTATGGACTTGAGTACTAATACTAGCTATTGGAAACATAACTCATTGATATTGTGGATGGGATCCACTTTTTTAGTTATTTACCATTCTTAGGTTCTGACCAGAATGAGCATGACTCAAAGGTAATTGGATTAAAACTAGAGTTTGATTCAAAGAAGACATGTTCTAATTAGCATTTGTGATGATATTAAATGTAAGAAAATTAGGATATATGTTAGGAATAACATATGATAATTGATCTTGGGGTTGTATTTAATCATTAATTTTCACATCTTTACCATAGGCCAAGGATAATGTATTTATGACTCCAACACCTCTTTTTAGAAATACAAAAGTCCTTGGATCTAAAACATCATTATAGATCTATAAAGCTAAATCTTCATTAGGCTTATAAAAAGTTATAGTTCTACTAAAAATCTTTAGAAATATAGCATTGAAAGCTCTAATGGTTTCATTTGAATCTCTCTTTACTATAGTGAAATGTTGATATAAAACACATGGATTGATGATATTTCCAAATTGATCAATGAAGCAATTGTTGAAATAATCCCAATTGACGATGTAATTTTCAAGAATATTAAGAAACCAATAATATGCTACATATTTAAAGGTAAAAGGAAATAATTTGCATGCAACATCTTCATTAAGAACATTTAACAACCTTAATGTAACCTTAAAATATTTGATGTGTTCTTCAGTAATAACAACACCTATATAACTAAATGAAGGTAAATATTTCTCTATGTTTCTTGGTAATTTATGTACCTAACTAGACACATTGATATAAGATATAGCTAGCCAATCCATACCTTCATGAAGATTGAATGTGGCAACATAAATAGGTGAAGTAGGTTGAGATTTAGAAACTCTATGTTTACCTTTATCTGCTCTTTTTTTCCTATGAAATTTGAAAAAAATAAGAGGTAGCCTTGTCTCAAACCTTGACCTTGTTCTTATTCATGGTAGTTCCAACTTGTAAAATCCAATTCCTATTCACAATACAATGTAAGAACTTTATCTTTGCAAAGAATGATTCAATTCTTAAAAATAAGTAGATTTGTATGTTTAGATTTCTAAGTTCAATCAAAGTTTACAAAAATTCATAAAAATATTTCAAAGAACAACTATCTTTAACTTTATTAGCTTAAAGATTCATCCAAACTTATGAATATTAGTGATCTTTATACATAATTACTATCACTATCCTCAAACATGTCAGATTCATAAAGTTTAATTAACTTTTGCAATAATTTCACATAAATCTTCAAAGAATAGACATATTTAGCTAAATAAGCCAAAATATTGGTCTAAAACCATGAATATTAGTGTTATTTTAAATTATAAGATAATTAAAACATAAATATACAAATAATCAATTGATCCTTGAATAAAATTCACTAAAATCAGCTCAAGATACTTCGCAAATTTTTAGATCAACACCCTCCTTCTAGTGCCAATTCAAATTGCCTATTGATGCATGTAAATATATCATAAGGTTTGTATAGTGTTGAAAACACTTATCATTTCAAGATTCAAAGAATTTTTTGCATGATTTTCTAGTTGTGATCTTCCTCAGATCTATGGTGGAGTAACAACCAAGCTATTTGACTATTTCACAAAATGATTATATATATGTGGTTGTTGGGAGCAACCATGGTCCTAGAGTTTTGTGAAAGATGAAATTTATTCTTGATAAGCCTAATTAATGATGATCAAAACCTTAAAGTCTAAAAAAAAATCTATCATGAATATTTAGAATGAGAAATTAAACTATAGTGATTTGATAAAAAAATGAGAAAATATGTAGGGTAGGGTAGAAAGAAGGATTTTCCTATTCATCAATTCAAACATTTTGACAAAAAATTAATTTCATAAAAGACATGCAATTAGAACCATCACATGACATGAAATTAACAAAAATATATATCCTATAATATACCAAGCAAATTTTTAATGATCTTTGAAGCATATACAAATTAAAATTCAAATTCACTTTAAAGATTTACTTAAAAAAAAAAATTACATCTATACATCTTCAAGAAAAACAATGATATTGAAATGAATCTAAAAACTTTCATTCATCCTAGCATAAATCTCAAATTAACAACTTTGTATTAACACATGCACATATAGAATTCATAAAAACAATTCAAATATAAACATAAAACCAAAAACTTGAGGAAGCAACCGTGTTAATAAACAAACAAATATGAGACAATCTTTGTAGAATTGTCTTGCTTGTATTACTTGCTCCAAAATTTACTCAAAAGTTTTCTCTAAAAAATTCCTCCCCTTTTACAATGATCATACCCCATTTTATAGGCAACCTATGATCTATGTCGGTTAGCCATTATCAAATAAGAATTAGACAAGTGCCAAGTACAACTATCCTTTTATACATGTTCTAGAACTAATGACACTTTTTAAATGTGACTAACCTATAAGCCATGCATGTTAAAATTGCACATACTTTTACAAAATATTATATTCTTTCAAATGGTTTATAAGGATTTTATACACAAGAATATTTTAAGTAACTCAATTGATGTTTAGATTCCCCTACAACTACAATCTTTTGCTTTTGTGCCAAAATCTCCATAAACTTATCATATTGTTCATCAATCAATTTGAGGTTGATGTTTGCTTCTATGAATATCTATTTAGTTTGACCTACCATATCTTTGAAGCTTTGATTTATTTTTCACATGGCTTCTTTTATACTCCATGTATTGACAAATTTTCAATTGCTAACAAGATCATATCCAAGATACACTTATTATTAGCCCATGTGATGCCATTCTTCTATCCTTAACCTGTTTGATGAACTCAATGGCTCTCTACTAGAATCATCCATCACTTATTAGGACCTTATTACTAGGGATGGTTATATACTTAATCAATCCTCTTAATATCTACATCATCATGTCCTCCAATTGTTTTAAATCTCTTGAGAGACCTTCCATGATTTTAGACCACTTATTCATGTCCCTAACTTTCTCCATCAAGATTATAATAGCCATATTCAAGTGTGATAGGATAATTTTTTTGAATTCATGAATCTAATCTTATATTAGTAACTTGATCAATTCCTTTAATTTATTTTCTAAAAATTACCATTAGTTAACTTGGTTCATGGATAGGGTATACTATTTGATAATTATGTATAGTTCGGACCTTATTACTTTTAGAGAACTAAATGTATCATAGATAATTGTCTCAAAATTATTGACAATATCTAATATAACTAACAAAATGGATTTCTCTTCTAGATTCTTCTTCTCATGTTTTAACCCTTTGATTGTAGCTTGTAACCTCTTTACTTTGGATTGTGCTAGCTTCAGATCATCCTCTTTAGATATGAGATCCTCCCCTAGTCTCTATTCTCTCTTATGAGTTAGATGAACAAAAGGCTCAAACCTTTGGTACAAAACCTCCTGAAGTTCTTCCATGACCACTGTCTTAGTGACTCTTTGCAAGCCTATAGAAATTAGATCATATTTGACCCCAATTGAAGTCTGGCCCATATGTCTAATTGGAATATTTTCTTGTATGTCAGTTGATTGAATTGGAGTAGCAAGTCTCTTTTATTTTTCATATTTCAATGCTAGTATCCATGGCTTTAACTCCTATTGCATAAAGATGTTTATTTTATTTACTAGAGCCCATGGGTGATAAATAATAGGTAGCCCCACCAATATTGGTTCATATATGAGCCATTCAGGTATAGCTAGTCTATATATTGGATTATCCTCACTAAAAAGGTTGATATAATTCAAAGGTGGTGTGATGGACATTTTAGCTTTTTTTGCTTTTGAGATAATTACAATCTCAACTTTCCTCTTGCAAGGATCAGAGACCATTAAGTGTAAGCACTTTTCTTTTCCTTTTTCCTACTTAGATTCCTCAGCCTTCTATTCCTTTGCATCAGTATTTGGTTCATATGTTAAGGAGAGCATTCTCTATGAATCTTCAATATATTCTTGTGGATCCAAAGCTTTCATGTGAACATCCTATTGAGGTAAATCTTGTTTTGTTGTCCTATAGGATTCAAGGACTGAGGACCTTGAATAAAATTCACTTGGTCTCCTTTTTTTAGGCTCATGATCTATTTGTATATCAGTTTGGGGAAGCCTATAAGGACCAACATATACCAAATGATATTGTCTAGCACCAAGTTTCCAACTATCTTCCATATTTTTATCTCTTAATAATCTAGATTCATGATTTATATTATGTTCTTTTAACCTTCTAGAACCTTCATAATAAGTGGGTGACTTAGTGTACATAAAGTCAAATGCACTAGGTTCATACACATAAGGCACATATAAAATACCTTTGATCCTCAAATGTTCTTTTACTGTACCATAGGGATCCCATTGTCTATGGTCATCTATCTATAGATTGAAGGAAAGATTGTGTTTTGAAGTAGCTTTAATTTGGTCTCGATACCTAAAAATGGTTCTGCCAATTGTCATGGGAAAACTATGGAGAAGTCCTTTCCTCTTTGTTTTAAAAATCCCATCTATTTCATTGAATAATTGGTATGCAACTTTTTGTTCTGCTAATTTATCTAGAATATGGATGGATAGTTTGAGGGGGGAACTTTGGGTTCTCTCTATTCTAATAATAGTGTAATTAGGAAATAGCTATATGCCTCTCATTATCTCAATGGATTTTTTGATTAAAGTACTTACTCTCATCATGGGGAGACCATTGATGGCTTGGATTAATGTAGGGTATACATAGTCACAAATGAATTGAATATGGTCCCTATATTTATAAATATGTAATTTGGAATAATAGTAGGGTATAGTTTGGGTACCATTGGGAGACTGATTTGTTTTGTTAGGGATTTTTGTAGTGGAACACATGGCATCTAATAAATAGGATATCATAAAGAAATCAATCATTTTCTTTGTTTTAATCCCATAAATCTACCTATTCAAGGAAATACTAATGATTTCACCTAAAGGAGGAACCACCACTTCTTCAATAATGAAATATACCACATGCACCCATATCGGTTCTATATGTGTTGTATGTGCAAGTCCATATAGATTGTTTAACATGGTCATGACCATTATGACTCCAAATTTGAATTGGTTCATAAGGATTTTCTTGTTGGGATTCACAATAACCTTATCACTAACTTCTAACCATTTTACTAGGATATTCGTCATGGTATGCTTATGAGCCTATGTATTGATGGAGGGTAGGTCTATTTGTGGCCTAGGTAGTTTATAATAAGACTCAAAAGAAATAGGAGAGATGTATGTAATTTCCCTCAAACTAGGTTCATGAATGAGCATAACCTTGTCAATTTTAGCATCTTTGAAAATATGACTCAGGATATCAATACAATGCATTACCTCTAGTTTAGTAGCAACATAATAGAGTTCTATCATCTAAATTGCCATGATGTCATCATAGAGTCACTTCATTGGGAGAAGCTTCTCCTCTTCCTTGGTCAAAATTCCTTGGTTCTCAATGGTCTAGAACAAAATTGAGCAATTATTATCTCCTATGTTCAATTAAGAAGCCACAAAATCTGTGTCTTTGAATACTCATCTCTCTACATATGATGATAGGTATAATTCAACCACTTTATTTGAAGTAGCTCTATATATGACCATTGCTATAATCCTGATTAAATTATTCTCTTGTAAATGATAATTCAACTTTCTCAACTCAAGATAGTGAATCTAGGAATAATTTAGGGATTTTTTATGTCTTAGGTATTTTTGAAGGTTTAACTAAGCTTTAATTATGGAAACTAAGTTTAAAAAATATTATTTGGTGACTTAGATCATATTTGGATCTCATATTTACACCTTCACATGCTTAGTTCCACAAAATCTTTCAATCTAACATGTCTACCTATGTGGCATCTCCTTACCACATTGATTATTTAATTTTAGAATGTGATCATTGTCACTTTGGACACATGTCATAATTTTATGACCCCTATAAACTTGATTGAATTTTCTCCATCGATCTCCTTGAGAGTTTTCTAGCCTTGACTTTCAATGTGGCCATTAATCTTTGATTTGGGCTTATGAGATTATGATATTTAGTAGCCCCGTATGCTTTCTATATACCCTACTATTAGTTTCCATCTGATTAGTGGTCTTACACCACATGGTGGTCTTACATACAATCTGGGCTCATTGACTTATTGTCTCTATTTGTACCATTGATCTCTATCTATAAGGTTGAATAATGAACCTAAATACTAACAAGACAAATAAAATTACCAATAGACTAGGATTCTGTATAAAAACTTGTATTGATTTGTATTAAATGACTTGAAATAATAAAAAACCTAGACCATTCTTAAATAAGCCTCAACTCAGAATTTAGAGTTGACAAGCAAAATAAAAAATCTAAAAAGAAAGTCTATTTTTAATAGCTGTTATTTATGGTAAGTTTCATATGCAAGCACGTGTAGCTCTAAATTTTTTTCAAAATAACCTAAATACTAAAATTATCCTATGGGATGAAATTCAAGTGAAGTTAACTTTTGGTTCTAAAAATATACAATTTATAAAAATAGAAAATTCCCCCAAAAATCATTAAACATTAATTTTGGACCCTCATATGATCACGTTTGGCCTTTAAAAAATATCAAAATAAAATATAAGTGGATATAGATACTTAGGGAAGAATCAATTTTTTTTTTATGATCATTTTGGCATGTGTAAGAGCTCGAATGGAGTTACAGGTCAAAATTTAAGGCCTCTAGAAGGTTGGCCTATTTTTTCTACATCTTTCTCCTCTGGTTGAAAACAACCTAGCTCCTACAAGTTGGCCTGATTATACTGCTTCTATTTGTCCTTATCAATCTTCTTTAGCTTCCATTATATAGTCCAAGTGTTTTCTTCTTGTTGTAATCCTTCCCACTGCACTAAATACCTATTATAATTCCCTTGCCTTGTGCTCACTATCTTCATATCCAAAACTTGCACTATTTTTTCTTTCTTCTTCTTTGGAACTTGATGCTCCCAATTTTCTTCTTCATCTTCTTCATCTTTGCCATCTTTTCCATGAAATTCATATAAATCTAAAACATTAAATAATGGAGATATATCAAAATTCTGTGGTAAATTTACCTCATAGACATTATCATTGATTTTCTTCACAATTCTTTATGGTCCAATTTTATTGTACTTCAACTTATTGTATGTTCCTTTTGGAAATATCTTTTTCCTCAAGTAAACCATTACCAACTCTCCTTCAAATAATTTGGGTTTTCTTTTGATTCCTTTGTTGCTTTATATTTCTCATTAATTTCTTGTAAGTTTCTTCTTACTCCTTACAACTATTGCATATGCTCTATAAATGCTTCTACATCATCACTAATTCAATCTACAATTGGTAATTACACCAAATGTAAAATACACAGGATTTCTCCCATAATTTTTTTAAAAAGGTGACTTTCCTATTGATATATTCACTAAACTATTATATGCAAATTGAGCTTGTGATAAAGCCAGGTCCCATTTCTTTGTCTTCTCTCCCACTATGCATCTCAATAAATTTTCCAAGCTCCTATTCACAACTTCTATCTATCCATCTATTTGTGGGTGATATGCACTACTAAATTATATATTAGTACCCATATTATTCCACAAATTCCTCCAAAAATGACTTTGAAATTTGATGTCCCTATCCGAGGTAATAGTTTTTGGAACACCATGCAATCTCACAACATCCATAAAAAATAATTTTGTAACTCTAGTGGCATCATTGGTTTTCTTACATGAAATTAAATGAACAATTTTAGAAAATAAATCTACAAAAACAAAAATTGAATTGTTACCTCTCTATGTGTTTGGAAATCCCAACACAAAATCCATACTCAAATATGTTCATGATCCTCTTGGAACTGGTAATGGCATGTATAATCTAGTATTTTGTGTATGTATTTTAGTTACCTAACATATTCTACACCTTGAAACATACCTTATCACATCTCTCTTCATCTTTTGCCAATAATACTTTTCCTCCACCAAAGATATTCTCTTTCTCTTACCAAAATGTCTAGCCAAACCACCATTATGCAATTCTCTTATTATATTGTCTCGTAGAGACCCAAATGGAATGCACAATTATTTCCCTTTGAAGAGATAACTTTCTTGCATAAGATACTCATCATGAATAACATCTATCCCACTTGTTAATGGATTCATACACTTCTCAACTACCTTGCTAAAATATGGATTAGTATCATATAATTATTTAATATCTTCAAATCCAACTACTTAACTCACCATAGTAGTTAATTACACTACCCTCTTGCTCAATGCATCAACTACCTAATTTTGTTTTCTTGATTTATGTTTCAACATAAAAGTATACCCCTACAAGAAATAAAACCACTTTGCATGCCTAGTATTCAAATTATTTTATGTCTTCACATACTTCAAAACCTCATGATTTGTAAATAGTATAAACTCCTTAGTCACCAAGTAATGCCTCCAAAGTCTTAATGCTTGTACAATTGCATAAATTTCAACATCATAAGTAGAATACTTTGTTCTTACCTCATTCAATTTGTCATTTAAATATGCTATTGGCTTTCCTTCTTGACTTAACACATCACCAATTCCCATAAATGAAGCATCACAATCAACCTCAAAAACTTTGTTAAAATCTAGTAATGCTAAAATTGGTATTTTTATAATATTCTTCTTCAAAAATTCAAAGATTTTTTTAGCTACTCTAGTCCATGTAAATTCCTTCTCTCTCATGCAATCTATTATTGGTGCCAAAATATTACTAAAATTCATAATAAACTTTATGTAAAAAGTTTCTAAACCATGGAAAATTCTTACCTTTGTAATGCTTTTTGGAATAGGCCACTCACCAATTGCCTTTATCTTTTCTTCATCCATTTTCACACCATCTGCTAAAAGTATAAATCCCAAAAATACCAAACTATTTTGCATAAACTTTCACTTCTTTAAATTTACATACAACTTCTCCTTTTTTAACAAATCCATTAGCATTCTCAAATGTTTTAAGTGTTCTTCTTTAGTATTACTAAATATCAAAATATCATCAAAATAAATAGCCACAAACTTACTAATATACTGTCATAGTATTATATTCATCACCCTCATAAATGTGTTAGGTGCATTAGATAATCTGAATGGCATCACCATCCACTCATATAATCCATCCCTTGTCTTGAATGCAATTTTCCATTCATCTCCTTCATGAATTTGAATATGATAATAACCACTCCTTAGATCAATCTTGGTAAAATATTTTGCTCTTGCAAGAACATCCATCATATCATCTAAATGAGGTATAGGAAACCTATACTTGATTGTAATATTATTAATTGCTCTACTATTCACACACATTCTCCATCCTCTATCTTTCTTTGGAGTTAGAAATTTTGGTAGTGCACATACACTCATATTCTCCCTTATCACCTTCTTCCTTAGTAATTCAGTAAATTATTTATTTAATTTTGCATATTCTATTGGACTCATATTATAAGCTATTTGCTTGGGTAGAGTTGATCCTAAAATCAAATAAATGTGATGCTATATATCTATCTTTTATGGTAAACCATCTGGTAACTCATCAGGCATAACATATGCATATTCTTGCAACACTCTTGCTGCTCCTATTGGTATTGACACCATTTTTGTTTCTTCATTCTTTACTACTAATGCATAACAACAACCTACTACCTTCATATCTTGGATAAATTCTTTAGTAGAGAGCATGATTTATATCTTCTCTTCCTCTTTAAGAGGTAAAATAACTACCTTTGTACCACCTTTCCAAAAAGTGTACGTGTTCTTTGCTTGATCATGATTTAATTTCTTGTCAAATTTCCATAGTCTTCCCAATAACACATGACATCCATCCATCATAATAACATCACAATATATTTCATCATTATAACTCTTTCCTATAGAAAACTTGATTAAGAACCTTTTATCTATTGTAACTTCATTCCCTTTATTAAACCATGAAATCTGGTAAGGATTAGGATGCTTTTCACATTGAAAATTTAGTTTCTCAATCATTTATTTAGAAACCATATTTTCACAACTATCACCATCTATAATTACTTTCCATACTTTTCCACTTGAAGTACATCTTATTTAAAAAATATTTGATTACAAACATACATCACCACCTTCTTTGTTTTGCACTTATTTTTTCCTTGGAGTGATCATGGTTCTTCTCATCATCAGATTCCCTTTAACATATGTAGGTGCAACTTTAGTAATTTGATCCTCTATCTAAGCCTCAACTAGATTCACTCTTGGGTGATCTTCTTGCCTCCTTTCTTGATCTTGATAGTGTAGATACTCAAATTCTTTGTGGCCTTCTTATCCACATCTATAACAGACATAAGATCTACGTTGATTTATAAAACATCCTCTAGCACCATTGTAACCTTGTCCTCTCTAAAATCCTCTTCCTTTTTATTGGTATTGAAAAATTTACCTATTGTCATCTTGCCTTTCTACATCATAAGATGATTCACATTTATTGGCATTAAAGCCACCTTTTATGGTATTAAACCCACCTCATCCCCTATTTAGAGGGGATCCACCTCTTCTTGGACTAGTAGATGCATTTTTGAAATTTTCTCTATTTTGTTTTTCTTCTGCCTTCAAAGCTAATTGATAATCCTCCTCCATGTTAAGTATTATATGCATGCTTAATTCATCTTGAATAGAAAATTTCAAACCATTTACATACCTTGTAGCCATCCACTCTATTGTTTCATCATGTTCCACTTGTATGGAAAGTTTATAAAATTCATTTGTATACTCTTATATACTGTGATCTTTTTGCCTCAAATTTTGAAATCTTTTGTATAGGGTTTGTGCATAATCCACAAGAAGAAATTTCTCCCTCATCCTCTTCTTCATCTTTTTCAATGAATTAATCTTCTCTTTACCTTTTTTCTATCCTCTTTCTGTAGGTGATCCCACCAAATCATTACATGACCTTTTAATTTCATACATGCAAGCTTTACCTTATTGTCTTATCTCATAGTCTTTCACTCAAAGAACTTCTCCATGCTCTTCATACAATCTATCAACTCTTCTAGTTTTAAACTACCTCCACAATCTAGAACATCAACCTTGATTCCTTCATTTCTTCCTTCGAAAGCCCAAAACATCCTCTTTTCCATCGATGGTGGTTGCTCTTGTTATTCTTCTTGCTAAATTTCTTCATCATGATCTGTGTCTTCTTCATCACCACCTTGTATTCTTTGTTGATTAGTAATAACTTATATTAATTTTTGAACTTTCTTCTATAGATCTTGTATATTCTAGTTCATCTATATAACACCTCCTCATCCTCTTTCCATTTTTTACGCCTCCAAGATTTGAACTTGCTTTGATATTAGATAATAAACTCATAAAACAACAAGACATAAAATTACCAATAAGCCAAGATTCTGAACAATAACTTGTATTGATTTGTATTGAATGACTTGAAATAATTACAAACCCAAACCATGCTTAAATAATCATCAACTTAGAATTTAGAGTTGACAAGCAAAAATTCAAAAAATCTAAAAAAAAAAAAAAAACATCATTTTTATTAGCTGTTATTTATAGTAAGTTTCACATGTAAGCATGCACAGTTCTAAAAATTTCCTAAAACAACCTAAATACTAAATTTATCCTATGGGATGAAATTCAAATAAATTTGACTTTTAGTTATAAAAATATATAATTTCCAAAAATATAAATTCCTAAAAAAATCATTAAACATTAATTTTGGACCCTCAGATGATCATGCTTGGCCTTATAAAAAAATCAAAATCAAATCTAAGTGGATATATTTACTTAGGGAAGAATTGAAATTTTTGATATGGTCATTTTAGTGTGTGCAAGAGCTCAAATGGAGTTATGGGTCAAAAGTTATGGCCTTGAGAAGATTGGCCTATTTTTTTTGCATCATTGAACATGAGCCATTGATCCTTTTTTTGCATGAAGAAACATGCACCATTGATCTGCTAAACACATAATCAAATACAAACCATTGATTTATTTTTTATTCATCATGATTATGACACATGTCACCACCATTGCATTCTTCTAAGGATACTTTGACATATTGACTTTATGCTCACTGTTAGATCTCCATTTGTAAGATTGAATGTGCACCATAGATCTATCTTGAATTATTGACTTCAAGCTTCAACATGGATCATCGATCATTATTTATACATAAGAATACACACCATAAATCTTGATACAAGGAAATTTGACTTGTTGACTTTGGGCAATCACCCATGAGCCATTGATCTTGCATCTGATTGAGTGAGGATTCAACACTTGGTAGGCTTGCATTTAATTCATACCTATGAATAGTAAAATAAAGAATAAGTTCTTGGGACTTATAAAGACTTAGCATAAATTTTATACTAAATTTTTAATGAGTTAATAAACTTGATCAAAACTTAGGCTAAAATTAAACTAAGACTAAGATGAAACAAAGTGACCGTTCATAAATATGAATCCCATTTTAATAAGAACTTGGGCTAAATAAATTTAGACTAAGGTGTTAAATGTCATTTAAACTTGGATTCAAATGGGACCATATTATTTGACCAAGGGCCAAATGAATATTAAATTAGAATCAATGAACATTTGTTCATTCTTATGAAAATACATTAATCTTGTAAGATGGAAACACATGAGCCAAATGTTAGCAACATTATATAAGATTAAATAAATCTTATGTGTTATCATGTCAGTTTGAGAAAAATCAACACATTATATTCAATAGTTTATTTTGATCAAGTTGAATGCCTAATTTATAGCATAATTTTCAAAATTTGAACAAGGGTCCTCATTTTGACAAAATGGGGGTATGTTGACCTCAAAAGTATTATGATTAAATTAGTTTATACATGGGAATAATGGGGTTATTGAAATTTTGGGATTTACTTTGATATACTCATGAAAATTTTAGAATGACTTTCCATTTTCAAAATATTTACTGCACTATTTCATGATAAAACTTGGATATGCAATCATAAACATAGAATTGATATACACTGACAGGGACATATAGACAAAATAATTTTTTTATACCTACACATATCCAATGGTGGTTCCCAACATTTTTATATCTATTTTATAAAAAATAATACAAACAAATAGAAAATGGGTTATTCAAGTAATATCTACTTGGGCTATGGACATCTAGCTAGCATTAGAGTAAGGATTTAAGTGGAATTCAAGGTATCTCTACCAGGGCTATGGATGCTTGGATGTAAGTAGAGCAATGCACAAACTTTCCTTACTATTTGGTTACTAAATCATAAGTCAAAACAAAACTTTCATAACCAAAAAAAAAAGATTTCACTAGATCATATACATAAATCGAAGGAATGGGAAGGGTTAGTATGTTGCATGAGGAATGAGTCTATTTCAAAGCTTGGTTTAATTATTCTTTCTTTATGGAACTAAAGTTTCATCATGATGCATTACTAAAATTCTATGTTCTCAAAATAATTTGGAGTATTTTCCTTTGTGAGTCACCATTTATTGTTCCCTAACACACACACACACACACACACACACACCCCATTTTGAAAATTCAAAATAGGGGCCTATTTGTTTTTAAAATATTTATTCATGTCCATTTAATCCTTATAAAATCATAAAATGTTTATTCATGCAAGAATATAAGGTCATCTTGTAAGTCTAAAGTTAAATAAACTTAAAATTTGAAAATCAAAGATGGAACGATCATCATGATTTGTCCTAAACCTTGGGTTTTTATAATTATCATGATTTATATGGATTAATAAGACCAATATGCTTATTCCAGTGTTTCTATACTTTTATATGTCTATAGGACCATTGCCATGAATTCATTACTTATTCATGATTGGGCCTTGCATTATCATACACAATACTAAGACACATGGCATTACCACATTATCTAAAACATAGCCCTTTAAAAAAGTTTTTAATTCTTTTGAAGATATAGAGATATGATGTTATAATAGCTGGCACCCATATGGCATGTGAAGACCTCAACTTTCATAAAATTTATAGCTATTTAGAGTTCATGAGCTCTAAGAAAAGGCCACACAACATTATTTCATTACATGGAATCCCATAAGATTTAAAAGTAAAGATAGTGGTTCAATAGTCCCAATATTTTGAAGTATAAGCAATTTATTAGATGGCACCTTTTTGTCAATCCATAACGATGAAAAGATTTAAATAGTCTAATGGTTTTGAGTTCTCATAGTCTAAAGTTTTCAAGCTTTAAAACTCTAAAAATTCAACACTTGGCACTTTTTTATTTACTTAAAAGTATGAAAACATTACATGGTTTTAATGGCCCCACAACCGTAAAATTTAATACCTATGAAATTCCAAGCTCTGATAAAATGAAAAGTGACATAGTCCTATTCAACTAGACTCTAAAAGAAAGATATACTTAGTTAATAGACTAATGACACCATGATTCTAACTCTTTATGCCTCTAGATACTTGAGCTCATGCCACACATCAAAATTATTTTACAAGAAACATTCACATAGATCAAAGTTATCCCATGCTCCCATGCTCTAGTTCTCCCATGATTCTAAATCCCCATGGACCCAAGGTTGTTCAACATTGAAAAATTTCATTTACTCATGGCCTCAAAGTATGTAAAAGTTATATATGGATCTAAAGGCTTGAGTGAATTATAGTTGGATAAGTGTCACTGTATAGAAGACACAATATCAAAATATACATAAACAAGTTTGATCATAATCCAAATAAGTGAATACTTGAGGATTTGGCTTCTATCAAGAATGTGATGAATGGGTACATAAATCTACCAAATATGACTGGTACATTCAAATTGAAATGAGAACTAAATCAAAATATCATTATTCACATTGATAAGACATGAATGTATTCAAAACTGGATTTATGAGAAGTATTTGCAAAATCCATATGAAGGATAGTTATTTTTTCCATTGCTCTCTTGATCAAACATTACATATTCGAGCCCTCAAGTATCCAAAAAACCTTAGTTTTATTAGTCATCTTGAAAAAGTTACCCATGTGATTCACATAAGTAATTATAAATATATAGACCCATATAATGGATTCCTCTTTAAAACAAGTGAGTCCTCGATTCCCTTCCATGCATTTATTCATTGGGGTATTAAATACATGGATACTATGTTTAAGTAAATTGCCCTCAAATTTAAATTCCTTCATTACTCAATGCTTTGGGATACAGTGGAAGATGTGGTGCCTTACTCTGCACATGATTAGATATATTGAAATGATAATAAGTACATTGACAACCTAATACCCATTAAATCACCCAAGAAGTGACAAAACTAGAGGTAATTCTTTGCCTAGACTTGCTTAGAAATGTATTTATTAATGGAACATTTTATAGGTATTTATTTTATATTATAAAATTCAAAAGTGTATCTACATACATTTATGGTAGAGCATTTGAGAGATGTTTCATACTTCTGACCATTGAGACCACATATAATCAAGTCTTAGCCAATGTTTGGATTGAGCACAATAATATGGATGGAAAGTTGAAACAATTGATTGTTATAGGCTAGATAATGAATGCCAAGGGAGTTATTTCATACAATTATATTTTAAAATTTGGACATTAAATTATGATAGCCATGGCTCTCCTAAATTAGTTATATGGTTTTACAAGCACAATGTATGTGTAGGTTGAGTGGGTCCCATTGATGGACATTATCTTGACTTCTAACAAGATAGTTTCCCTAGGAGATGTCATAATTATCATATTGAAGACATAAATGTTCTATCTTTATCAAAGGCTAATTTATGGAAATTTTTACATGATGTCCTACTTACTAGATGTAGTATTAGGCATAGTTTGCAAGACCCATGGGCAATAATGACATCCCTTAATAGAGTACCCATGTAATAGAATTTGTGAAGATTACTCTTTCGTGTTTATAAATAGATTCAAAAATGAAATTCAAAGGATATGTGATGAAATATATCCTCATGTGCATTAGTTAATTTATGGCACCTAAATTCCTAGGTTGTCTAAAAACCTAATAAGAAGCCTTAGAAAATGGGGAGATTACTGGTATTATACCGATGTCATGGTCATCATAATATAAGGAACAAAATAATATCCACTACTACTACCACACCATGTCCTAGATAAATTTATATATAAATAAATATCCTACCAAATATACAACAACATTGATTAAGAATTAGGCCAAAAACATTTGACCTATTACTTTAAAACCCCTCTAAGCATTGGATAACTTCAATATGTGATTAGGCCACATTTTAGCCAAGTTGACAAGGCCAAGACTTATTTCAATTTGAATATGGAACCATTCATATAATGTGATTCTAATAATAATATAATATCATACCTCCAACACCCTAAATACAAGAATAAGGTGAACATTTCAACCATCACTAAGGATACCTCCTCTCAAGCACTCACTACCATACCAACTCTGATCACCCTTGCTTTCACCACTATTGTCACACCAACTATTTATTCACCACCACCAGAAATGATGCTTCCCCCCACCATATCCCACTATTTTTTTCACCCTTTCCCTCATTGTCTACTACCTGTATATTCACTTATCAAAGGAAACCTAAAGATCTTCCCACTTCCTCCAAGTCCATATAGATAGAAGGAAGTCCAACACTTGGTCTTACCACCATAAAATAAACTATATAATAAGAGGAAGCAATGAAAGAAAAGGAAGAAGATATTGAGAAGGTAATATCTTTAATTTAAATATCTAGATGATGAAGAGGAATAATATGAACAAAAAATGTAGGGTTTGGTACCAAAAATAAATGAGTAGGCACCCCTAGATGATGAAGAGATAGAGTTAAAAAGAGCTAAATCCATGAGACTGGAAGGGCCATAGGTGTAATGAACCCCAAATAACATTCTAGATCAGCTAATTCTCATGAAGTAACATAGACAAAATGTCAATGAGATAGATTATTCCACTATTTCATCTTTTTATAGTATAAACATTCTAGTTATAGATTTACCTCCAACTGTTCTATGAATTATTTTGTATAGTTCTATTGAATCACTTATTTTTTCTTCCTTCAAGAAACTAGAGACTTCTAAGAATGTATTCCATTTTAAGAGTTGATTTACTGTTTCCATGTCTAACCTTAAAATGATACCAATTCTTAATAAATGACCAACTCAGCTAGAGGTTCCCATGACATAGTCTTCATCCTTGTTATCAACCACTATAAATATTGAGAAAACTTTTAGATTGATAAGGTATGTGTCTAAAGTTACTCTAATAATGGAAATTTACCCATGGGATATAATTATTAATCTACCTCTCTAGTTATCAATAGAAAAAGGTGCATCATTGGCACCACCAACTATAACACCCCCTCCTATGACTCCTCCACTTTATATTTGTGAAGACCCAAATCTAGATGAATAAATAAGGTAGTTTATTGTTCCCCAATGGGTAATGTAACTATAGAATTTAAGGAAAATAAGACAAAATTTGGTTTATTACAGCTATATACAATATCTAACTAGTTCAATAAGAAGAGTGGAATCATCCAAAGGTTGAGGAAGAGGAAAGATCTGAATTTGGGTACAAGAGAATAAATTAAATTTGAGAAAAGAGAATATTTATTTCCCTTAGAAAAGAAAGAAAAAAATGATCCAATGGATCCTAATGAATATACTAAATATTTCATCTCCTTTGTGGGTTTAACTAATGAAGCCATGCAGGAGATGTATTTGAGCAAAGAAGAAGAATATAAAATATTACATTAGAGACAAACTATACATTTTATTCAAGAGATAATTGATGATGTACAGAGTGCATATACTAAGTTGTACAACATTTTGAAAAACATCCAGGTTTCTAGAGTAGGAATCCAATCCTATAAAAATAAATGTAACCAAGTTTTGGCATCAAATGAAATAATTATAAAAGAGTTTTAATTTATTGTTTCAATGCTCTATAACCACTACATTCAACTATTTAAACTTGATGCCAAGTTTAGATGCATCATGGTACCTTACTTATGTAATTAGAATAAGGGATGCTTCCCTTAATTGGCATAGTTAGATTAAGAATTTATTGGGATTTTTTTATAAACATGAAAGTGAGTCCTTGAAAATTTTGAGAGATATGAGGGTCACTAATGTGATCACACCTATAGGTGAACTAGTCAACAGGCTAAATTTTGAGAACCTTCTCCAAGAAGCTATAAACAAATTCAAATAATAAGTTGAAGGTAGTATATATAGAAATAATGGCAAAGTTTTACAATTGATTAATTTTTCTAAAAATAAGGTGACAAGAGCTAATGCCTTTTGAGTAAAATTCAAGAGCTCAAAATCTAGAAAAATAAGGTTTATGTTTGAGGCCATCAAACTATTTAAACATTTCCTTGATCAACTTTGACATCATAAATAAGGATTTTGATGTAGAACATATGTTATTTTATGAATTCAAGGTAAAAAAGACAACTTTAGGCTTAATAATAATCATGTAACTAGTTACTAGTAATACCCTAGTATTTCAAAGCTACTAATTTTTAATATTTTCAGCCATGCAAAACCCTAACATGCTTAATTTTGATTCCACAGGGAACTTCAATGACTAATTTATAGTTGTCACTCCATCTCATTCAGATAGTGTTTCCAAATCAGTTTCATCTAAATATAACCATGCAATTTCATGTTTTTGTTAAGTTGTAACATTGGTTTCATGTATACATTGTATGTATATATTGTATTTTGAGCTATAAGAGTCTATTCTGGGTTGACTACTATACATGCATCCTTTGCATGAAATTTATATGTAAGGCTTATTTTTGTAACTATATTATTAGAATTGACTTGAGAGATGATTCCTTACCCATCCTAGGCCTATATATACTTGTAACCTCCCATTCTCAAAGGGGGAGAATTTTGGCTATTGAGATTAATAGGAAATTCTGAGAAGTTCTGCTAATGTGATCTTGATTGTAAATATTGATTTTTCTCTAATTTTGTGGACTATGTAAGATGTGTTATCATTATAAGTTATTAGTTATTTTTATTATGCATGAGTTATATTTATAAATATAGTTATTTATTTTAAGATATAACTTATTTGAATTCCTTTAGCATGTTGATTATAATGCCCCTCTGTAGATGTGAAATAACAATCTAAAAAACATGACAACCTTTAGTTATGCATGTTTAAGTTTACTTATTTTATTCTCTTTGAATCATAACCATGTTTGGTTTGTTAGTGTGCTATAACATCTTACAATATATGTTGGTATTTTGATTTCTTGTCCTACCTGAGTTTAGGTGTTGGTCTTGAAGGGTCTCATATGTTGTGGTTCATAGACTTATTTTCTACCTTTCCTTTCCCTCTTTTTTGAGTTTATTTTGATAGTCATGCCCAATTTAGTTAGAATAATCATCCTTCTAACCATTTAAAAAATATCTAGGTTCATCCATAAGCTGACCCATCTACAATAAATAGTTTTCTTCACTCACCACTATTCCACCAATAGGTTGTTATAAAATTGAATACCCTACAACTCATAACTTGGTGTGAAACCCTTTCACCAATCCTAAAAAATTAGAAGTTAACTCATAAATTTTATATGGTGTACATAAAACCCACATCAACAAGTAGTATCTATATGTTATAACTCAAAATAATCTAATATAGTAACAAAATATAATAAAATAACATGTTTGAAATAATCATTATGTAAATGGAAATTGATGCATCTATCTTCAAAGTTATCAACAAATTATAATAGTGCTCAAGAAATAATAATAATGAAAGTATCAGGTTTGAGTGGTCATGACATCCATCCCTAGGGCCTAAAATAAGGGAGGATAATGCTTACAAAAAACATTCTAATCTTCTTATATATGATTATTTTCACCCATGTGGTCTCACTAAATTAGTACTTGCTACAAATTTCTACTTCATAGTCTAATGTTGCACTTGGCCAAAATCATGATGGGTTTCAAATGAATCATCTCCTCATCTACTACCTAGGTATTATTACAATATAGAATATCAGACAAGTTAGAAACATATTTTATTATCAATTCCACATGGAAAACATCATGTATTCTATATAAAGGTAGAGGAACTAGAAGATAATCCACTAAGATGATAGTTTCCACTATGTCAAAAGGATCAACAAAGCATGGAGATATTTTTGATTCTTTGGAAAACATAATGGACATTTTACAATGTCTTACCCTAAAAATAATTATGTAAAAGTTTAAAATATCTAGTCAAACTTTTTACATGAACATAACTCTTTTTTTTGAATAGAAGAAACCTTCAACCTTTGTAAACTAACAACCATTTATTAATCAAAATGTTACAATGTTTTTGGGCCTAAGAATATATAATTTTTCAAATTTTTCTATCCCAAATGAATTCTTCACTTTCACCCACACAAGGCTTCAAAGGGTGTCATCTCTATGAGGGAATGATATTTATTGTTATAGGCAAATTCCACCAAGTAGAATTAATCTTACCACTTATATTGTCAATCCATCACATACATCCTTAACATTGTCTTCAATAATAATATTCACTTGTTTAGTTTGACCATATATTTTATGGTGATATGCTAAAATAAAATTTAGTTTGTTACCAAATGCATCCATCAAAGTTTTCCAAAATATAGAAGTGAACATCTTATATCTATTAGAGATTTAGTTACAATACACCATGAAGGTGAAAAACATCCTTCACAAATATTTTAACAAGCATGTCAACATTATTCATAATATTATCTACTATTAAATGATTTTTTTTTGTTAATTTATCAGTCACAACTTGGATTATATCATGTTTATCCTAGGATTTAGGTAGTCATGACATAAAATCCATTGAAATTATAAGTGATTTCCTTTCCAAAATTTTATGAGGGTATCATAGTCCCCTAGGATGAAATGTTCAACCTGTACATGTTGACATTCCAAACATTTAGCGATGTCTTTCTTCATGCCAATCCAAAAGTACAAATTTGCTAGTTCTTATGTCATCTTTGTGAGACCTAGATGAGTACAATAAAGTGTTGCATGTGCTTCATTAAAAAATATTGCCTTATTTTCCCTAAAGTATGAACATAAATTTTACCTTTGCATCTTAAAATACCATTTAGATCTAATGAAAAATTATTAACAACATTTTTTACATTTGATAAATTAGAGTAGATTTTTAGACATTCAAGGTCTGATTTTTGATGTAACAATCAAAA
The DNA here is from genome assembly GCA_037957365.1 of Torreya grandis. Taxonomy (NCBI): domain Eukaryota; kingdom Viridiplantae; phylum Streptophyta; class Pinopsida; order Cupressales; family Taxaceae; genus Torreya; species Torreya grandis. The sequence goes on along the minus strand of JARHVA010005271.1, from coordinate 846,248 downwards.
TTTATACAATTTTATTTAAAAATTGACATAGTATTAATGTGGGTCCTCCTACTTAGATCATAAACTACTTGGTTATACTTTCATTTTACATAGCCATTATCAATATTAAAGCTAATAATTAATTACAACCATATTATTTGTTTTAGGTTTAGTGCATCTTGAGTAAACAAAATCACAATACTTATATGGTCTTTTGTATAGATGTAATGATATTAACAATCCTTGAAAAATATTATATTAACTCTAATAATAACTAGATAGTCATTAAAGCTACACACTTTGTGCACATTTTTAGGAATTGGCCATTCATTAATGGTTTAAATCTTTGTAAGATCAATTACAAGGCCATATTTATAAATTACATGCCTTAAATAGTGAATTTTAGTTTGATAAAATGCGAATTTAGATACTTTTCCAAGTTAATAATGATGTCTAAACCATTTCAACACCATCCTAAAGCTTTGTTCATCTTCTTACTCATTATTAGAGTATATTATAATTTCATCTAGAAAAATTAACATAAAATGGTCAAGAAAATCTCTAAAAACATTGTTCATCAAGTTCATAAACTACTTGGTTATACTTTCATTTTACATAGCCATTATCAATATTAAAGCTAATAATTAATTACAACCATATTATTTGTTTTAGGTTTAGTGCATCTTGAGTAAATAAAATCACAATACTTATATGGTCATATTTTATTTTAAAATTATTTACTAATAGAAATGTTTTCATTGCTTGAGGACATGGATTATAATAACTAGTTCATGATCATGATTTAGATAATTATGTTCATGAAATTTTAGTTTTTGATACTCATAAGTAACCACCTTATTGTCTAAAGTCAAAAAAACATCAATAACCACTTTAAAATCATCAACCCATACCTCAAAATTTCCATTTCAGGTCTGTAATGACCAAGATAAGAGATATAATTAACAATTATTTTAGCATTTGGAAAGTTGAGTCACATTTTCTAGACTATTCAAAAATTTTCCCTTCTTTTGTATAGATGTAATGAGATTAACAATCCTTGAAAAATATTATATTAACTCTAATAATAACTAGATAGTCATTAAAGCTACACACTTTGTGCACATTTTTAGGAATTGGCCATTCATTAATGGTTTAAATCTTTGTAAGATCAATTACAAGGCCATATTTATAAATTACATGCCTTAAATAGTGAATTTTAGTTTGATAAAATGTGAATTTAGATACTTTTCCAAGTTAATAATGATGTCTAAACCATTTCAACACCATCCTAAAGCTTTGTTCATCTTCTTACTCATTATTAGAGTATATTATAATTTCATCTAGAAAAATTAACATAAAATGGTCAAGAAAATCTCTAAAAACATTGTTCATCAAGTTCATGAAAGCATTAGATACATTGGTTAGGCCAAAGGGCATAACTATAAACTCATTTATCTATACCTTGTTTTAAAATCATTTTATGAACATAGTCTTCCTTGATTCGAAGTAGGTGATACCCTTAACAAATATATATCATATAAAATAAAACTACTCCTCTCATTTGATCCAAAAAATCATCAGTCCTAGTGATAAGATATTTGTTCTTAATGTTGACCTATATGGTAATTAATGAAAATACTGAGAGTACCATTATTCTCCTTAATGAAGATCACTAGATCTCCCCAAGGTGACACACTAGGATAAATGAGCCCTTTATCCATTAACTCTTATAGTTCAAACTTAATCTCTCTTACATCCTCTACATTCATCTAGTAAGGGGGTTTAGATGTAGGTGTAGATTTTGGTAGATGGCAATTAAAAAATAATATTATCTTTTAGGATGTAATCCTAATAATTCTATAGAAAATATATTCACAAACTCTTCTAGGATAGGGTAAGATTGAGGAGTAGAGTGATTTTATTTAAGTTTCTCATTTAATTTGATATAATAGAATTTACACCCTTTTATTACTAATCTTTTTAGTTGTAAGGCTGAAAGAATTACCATAGGTTCAACATCTTTTTCTAGGCATTAGATTATTTTATTGAAGAAATCAAGCTTCACTTGGTTTTATTTTAACCAATACATGGCTAATATTGTGTCATAGGATCCTAAAGGTGTAAGGAATAATTTTACATGAGTCTTAAAAACTCCTACATCAAGTTTAGCCTATTCTAGATATTTAGAAACCACTACTCTTTTTTGAGTGCCAAATTCTAATTCCCATCCTTATATATATATATATATATATATATATATATATATATATATAGATATATGGTTTATTTTTACATTTATAATCAATTTTAAGAGAAATAAAAATATTTATTTCTCCTAAATAATTTTTTTTTGAAAACCCCTGAAACTATACTTTTGGATTCATTGGAGTGAATTGAAGGTCTACATTTCTATTTTCTATAGCAACACAAAATCTGTGATGTGAGACTTGATTTTCTTGTAGCTACAATAAATATTTTTTGTAATGGTTTTCATTACATTCCTATCATGTCATAGTGGTTTTAGGAGGTAAATGAATAGTATTAGTTCCTTTGATATGCCCACATAAGTTATCTTTCTACTGAATGTTATTCCCATTACTCTTTTTCATAAAGGGTTGATGTTTTCAAACCTTTGTTATTCTAAATCTCTCATAGAAATATTGATTTTTGAAATTTTATTTGGTTCATTTTTATTAAAATTATTAAGTATTAGAGAGAGAACACATTTTGTTAATTCTACAGTCTATTGTTATGATAATATTATCTTGCCTTTTGGTGAGACTTTGATTTTTCTTCAACACAATGTGTTAATTCTAGGGAAACAATGAAATTACATAGATTAGTCATGTTCACATCATGAATAAGTACATAATTAAAACCTAACTTAAATTTTTTAATATTCGTATCCTCATCATGCAACTAATTCACATGACATAAGAGATCGAGAAACTTGTTTTCATATTCTTAAATAGACATTGTTCCTTGATTTAGTAGTTGGAATTCTATAATTTTCTACTCATAAATATTATTTAGATATCTATTTTTGAATTGATTCTAAATTTTTTTCCATGAGAGAGTCATGGAATCATACCCTTTCATATCATACAATTGGTTCCACTAAAAATCACCATCACCCACCAATTACTAAGCTGTTATGTATGCTTTTATGTCGAAGCCCATTTTATTCAGAGTAAAATATCTCTACAAGTTAATCAACCATGCCTTGTTGACATCCCCAGTATCTCCACATAAAAAATGTGGGAGGGGGAAGATTTTTAAGATCCTAAATTATGGGATCCAAAACACCTTGTTTCCTTGGTTTCACATTTTGATGCTCTTCTTCTTGCTCACTTTGCTACAAATTTTCTAGGTGGCTCAACCTTTAACCATACCTTCCATTTTTACTTGAATGGTGTACATTACACCCAAAATGTCATTGAAAATAATATTATGATAATAAAGAATGTTGTTTTCAATTTTTTCATGATCCTCAACATTTGTTTTGTTATGATCAACATCAATGTTTTTATTCTTAATCTAACCATGAGTATCAACCAAATCAATTCTAGCATTCCTATCTTCCTTGATGGATCTATTTATTAGCATCCTAACAAAACTTAAACACAAATTTAGCTAATGGTCCAAAAATTTAGCTAATATTTGAATGAGTCTCTGATACCACATTTTTTAACACTAAAAATCATTCTAAAAAAATAACTTTCATGGTTATGAAGTCCAAATAATGACAATAAACTAGTCAACACTGAACATTGATTAAAGCCACCTTTTTATTAGGTCTTAATGAAGGAAAGATATTATGAGTATGAATGTATGTATGTACATTAAAAAAAATGGTATAGAGTATAAACCATACTATTATGAGATTTTATTTATGACATGGAAACCTTCAAACATTATTTAATGCCCTTAAAAAATACTATTGATCACTTTCAGGTTAGTAGTGAAACCATGATGTTCATTTTTAGATGTTTTAACGCATATCTATATAATAATTTTTAATGTTACTATGCAACTAATAATTTATTATTTTCTTATAAGGTAATAAGGATATGAAATGTGTTTCTTCCCATATGCATTTCAAATTCTTAGAATGAAGTTACTTATAATCATAATGAATTCAAAGTGCTATCTATTTCTCAAGTAAAATAACATTAATTTATTAAAGTCTAGGTAAGATTATAATTAGATATGTTATCTAACCATAGCATATTAATAAATCTAACACACTTAAAATTTAAACTCCATATCAGTGCATTCTACATGGAAGACACATATTGGTTACAAAGATCACTAGGTGAGTATGTCTTTGGTATTTTACTAGGGTCCAAACCAAGGTAGTTTCCACCTTCACCTTCTCAACAAAAATTATTAATTATACATAGGTATGTTAACAATTATAACTAACTAAGAATAATTAATAAGTGTTATACATATGTTCTAATATATCTTAATAAAGTAATCACAATTATTTCTATGCATGGCTATCATGCCACCCAGATAAATTAGTCACTACTTATATAATGGTGGTATATTTTAAACCATGTATATACACATACACCGAAGCACCCACATAGATCACAACTGATACAATCAAATTTGTTATTTAAAATAGTGAAAAAGTTAATATTATCACTTAATGATTTAAAGGTAGTATAATAAAATATAATATCACTTTATGGCCCAATTTTTTAAAGTAAACTGATTTATAAATAATAATATCAAATTATAATAGAAATCATATTGATACATTATTATTTTATCAATAGTCTTTACTAAAATAGTAAGTGGACTTAGTCAATTCTAATGAAAAAAGACCACATGTCAATCTTAACTTAAAATTGAAATTGTTGATAAGGAACTATTGGCCAAAATTGGCCTACATATGAGGATTTTTCCTAGATGGATCAGGCCACTCTCTTGGACCATATAGTAACCTTCTACCCCCATGACTAGTCTCTTTCTAGTCCTGACTTGATGATGTAGTGCAATATTCTGGGAGGTCCTGGTGTGATGTGAGAAGCTGAGTAGAGTTCTTATTAAGTGATGATCCAATGGTGGAAAGGGAAGACAAAAATAATGACCCTATCCCATGTCCATTTTAATATTTTAAAACACTTTAAGCAAGTTTTAAGATGAATTTGGAGATTTAGAGGAAAGGCCTAGAAACGTGTCTTGAACTGCAAGTGAGAGATCTAATTGGTTTCCAGGGTGTTTGAGCATTTAGGGGAATGAATTAAATTTTCAAAAAGTCTAAGAGATTATAATGAGTCAAAAATGAGGTGTAAAGAATATATTATTCCCAAAATACCCTCAAAGTGCATTAGATGACTTAAGGGTCTTCCAAGTAGAAATTCTAAGTAAAAAAGTAACTTTTTGGGGAAGTTAAATTGGTATTGAATTAATTATTGGAGAGCTATTAGTGATGTCATGATGATGCCATAGATGTAACTTGGTGAGTGGATGAAGTGATTTGATAGCCTAATTAATAATGAGAAAGTATGCAATATGCTTATTGAAGTATGTTTGAAGTATGCTTGGTTGATCTTCTATTTTGGCATGGATAGAGAGGTTCAAGGATGAGTATGGTGATTTGAGAATGTACAAGGGGTCCTATTAGAAGTCAAGAATGATTTTATTACTTATGTGTATGAGTGGAATTCACTTGGTTCATCATTTTTCTCATCTAGACACTTTGGGTCTAGTGGCATAAAATTTGAGTAGGTAATTTGATGACATCAACATTACACATGGGAATGAGTCAAGGGGAGTTGGTCATATGGTTATGATAACAATAGTACCTATTTCTTATGCACCAGATATCAAGTCATGTGATGAAGTGAGATTGAAGATATGAGGATGCAAAGTTGGCTTCTTAGAAAAAATTGACTATTTTCCCATACTTAGCCAAATTTTCAAAAGGGCTCAACCAGAGCCAAGTAATCATGTTGATGAGGTCATATTTCACATGAGTGAAGGTTTTAGGACAAAATTATCATATGGGTTTGTTAATTTTTTTCCTAGTTTATTTATGTTATGTTTTAGATCATGCAATGAAGTACTTCAAAAGATATGCATGTCCAAAGTTAGGCTCCTAGGTTGTTTGACTATGTTTTTCCATAGCCATGTTTGCATGTGATAACAAAAACTGAGTAGGCATTTTTGATGGTGTCATATCTTTCACGTGTGAAAGTGTAAAGAGAAATTGATCATTTGGGTTTATTTAGTTTTGATCCTAGTTGTTTTGTGCTTAAATTTAGATCATGTGATGAAGCATGGAAAAATTTATGTAGGAGCAAAGTTGGTCTCCTAGAAATTTTTTAAGCATAGTTGGCTTTGTGACAAAAGTTTTTGAGAAGGAATTTTAATAGAGATATATCTCACATGTGTGAAGGTTTCAAGAGTATTTTGTCACATGTTTGGATTCTCATATGTAAGTAGATACTCTGGTATAAATTTGATATCATGTGTCTAAGAATAGAAGAAGTTATTAAGGTTCAAAAATGGCTACTTAGGAAGATAAGCAAGGCTACCATACTTAGTCATTTTTGCACAAGTTAAAGTTTGAGAAAGATCGATGATGCACATTGATCCAAAAAGATAGAAATAAATGAGATGAGAATAGGTGCATGATGTTTAAAAATTGAACAAACGTAAATGATAAGGATCTAATGGTGAGTGGGTGTTCATATAGATTGAGAAAATGGTAAGTGTTGATAGTTAAAGACCTGACTGATCTATAGAGATCAACAGAGCATGTTGAGTCAATGTTTCTAGAGTACATGATATGACATAAAAGTGATAGATGTTTAATGTTTAGATTTAGAGGACTATGCATTAAATTTTAGACAAGATCAATGGTGCATGATTGATATAAATTTGAGAGGACACAAGATGAAAACTTTGTGTTCGAAGTTTAACTATGACCATTTGCATTTGAATATTTGAATTTATGAAGGAAAGACTAGTGTTTGGTTTTTGAGTCATATCTTTTAATCTAGAATAAATTTGACATTAGAGTAAAAATAAAAGTGGTAGAGGAATCCAAGGTACTTCTTAAAATTCAGATTTTAGGATCTATAAATGTGTACATACATTGACCCTATGTTCATGATTATTCTGTAAATGACCCAAGAAAAGTAGAGATTATATTTATGTTGTTTCAATGTCTAATGATAACTTAGCTATTTGGGAATATTGTAGACTCCATGAGGATGATATATATGTATTTTAAAAGTGTGATCAATCTATCTTGAGTATGAATAATGCTTAAGAGGTTGACTATGTATTCATTCATGATGTTCCTATACACTAGATCAGTGTTTGAGTTGTTTGAGCATACATAAAAGTGAAATAATATTATTGTGATTATTTGAGTATGTCAAAAGGGACATAAGAAATGGAACCATCTATTTAAAAGTGGTATTAAATTCTTTTGTTGATCAATGTTGTGCTAAATGGGTGAATAGATCTTCATGAGACCTATAACAGCTATAAAGGCCTTATTAAAAGGTGTGGTTACTTAAGGGTGACACATAGATGCTATGGATGACATATGAAGATTGTATTGAGATATGTATTCATGTGAGAGATGCCTTAAGGGCTAATGCATGCCTAATGGCTGAATAAGATGGTGATGATCATGATTGATCTATAAATAGTGAAATCAAAGATGGTGATTTCTAGACTTGTGAGCGAGAGAAAAAAGAAATATTCAAGAGAGGCTTGTGTGTGTGATTTGTGGATCAAAGGATGGGTAGAGTTATTTATGGATGAGTTGAAGAGTAATATATATTGATGACTATTTATATGACCTATTGCTCATGTTTCTATTGGTAGAATAATGCTCTTGCTATTTGAGTATGAGTAAAAGTGAAGAGTTATAATCATATGCCCATCATTAGGTGTTGAATACATTAGTTCAAAGGTGGATGTGTTTATACGTGTTATTTTGGTAGATCAACATCTAAGGTGGTTGTATCTTCCTTGCAAGGTAAAAATTTCTAAAATTTTGGTTTTTGTTATAGTTTAGCTAAACAAGTGTAGAATCACCTTATGGGATTGTAGTCTCACTAAACAGGGATTGCAGTTCCTTAATCATTTATATGGTCTAAATTGGTTCTTGTTATTATAAGATAGTAGTCAAATTTTAGGTTATAGTGGGTTTTATTCCCCAAGAGGGTTTCTAATGTATGTCATGTGTTATGTGATTGATCTTGCATTGTCTTTCTTGCTCATTGCTATAAATGATGTGTATATTTCATGAGTTTTTATGGTGATTGATTAAGTGTTTTTAAAGATCAAAATTGAAGTTGGATTATTTGGGATCATTGATTCACCCCCTTTTCAATTATTTTACCTATATACACATAATATTTTTAACTTTTATCAAATACTGATGCTTTACATCTTGCAAAAACCCATCATGACTCAATCTCTTTGAGTGCATGCCTTAAGAGGTACATCAAGAAAAGGGTGGGTAGACCTTTTGTGCTTCACAAGATTTTTTTACCTTATTGCCACATTATTCCCAATCCATTCAGCTCTGAAAACCTTTCCCTAAGTGAATTATCCTCCCTTGCACATTCTGTTGGTATTTTCCTTTGTTTATCCTTATTCTCCTTGTTTTACCCCCTTCTTACCTATTCAATACACTAGGTTGAGCTGGTAAACCTAGTATATTTTGGTTTCACTTTAGCTCTTTTGACTTATTTATCTCCTAGCTGACCTAGCACAAATTTTAGGCATTAGCCTAAGAATGTACTAAGTTGACCCAATCGACCTAGCACAATCAACATCTTCAAATGATTTTTATGTGAGATAATCCTATATATATATATATATAAGGTCATTTTAGTCATTATTAAGAATATGCAATAAAGAGTTATTATTTGCTTTTGCTTCTTCACAATCTGTTCTTCCACTGTTCTAGTTGAGGAGGCTTATCTTAGGTTTCTTATTTGGAGAATATAGTCTTGTGGATAGGTATTCGATGCTTTAGCCTAACAAAGTGATCCTTATGAACCACAACAACCTCTTGTGAAGCCCCATTAGCCAAGGGATAGATTGAATCATGATGGGTTCACATTTATGTAAGTATATTCTAACTTTGTTCTCCTCTATTTTAGTAGATAAAAATAGCATAAGTATTGGATCGAATAATATCACTCTTCATATTTTATGTATTAGGGTGTTATTCATACTTACTTTATTTGAAGTTCCCTATACATATTTTATTGCTTTGCATCTAACCCCTCACTTTGTGCCACAAGCTTTGGTGTGCACTAGATTAGTTTACTTTTCTTATTATTAGAATAGTTTACTTTCTTGTTTATTACATAAGTGAACATCAAATCATAAGACTATTTTAGGGTTGTTGTGTAATTATGTTAAAATGTAGGCTTTGGAACCCTTCCTAACATGATGTGTTGTGATAATTGATAAAAGTGATCCCTTAATCAAGTCTAGTGGATCCCCATATTGGTCATCCTCTTGCTAAACAAGTGTATCCCCAATTGGAAGAGTAGGTGTGCTCTATCTTTTTAATCTAAGAATAATTCATGCACATCATGAAATTTAGATTGCATACATTCTAGTGAACCTAACATGAATCAAATCTATATTGGATTTGTTTACTTTTATTTCATTACTTTTTCATCATTTATATCATATATTTTGACACACTAGTTCAATTTTGTTAGCCCAATTTTTTTTTTCTTTGTGCATCAGAATAGGCAACTAGATTGACCAGCTAGACCTAGTATAGGTTTTTGACACTTTTCAAAATACTAGTTTAATCTACTACATTGATCTAGTCAACCTAGTGTATTATAGTCACTTTGTAGCAATGTATATATATCCTGATCGATCAGCTCGACCTAGTACATATACTAGTTTCCAAACTTTTAGATCATCCTACAAGGTTAACCAGCTTGACCTAGTACATTTCTAGACTTCTAGTTCAACCAACTAGGTTGACTAAGTTAACCTAGTACATTTTTAACACTTTTTTAGTAGATTTTTATATTGTTTCATCAACTAGCTCAACCTAGTTTACAAGTTTTAGATCAATAAATTCTATCTCTAAACCATCAAGTTGAGTTTATATTATTTTTTATCTCTTTATTTTTGTACTTTCTTTTCAATTTTGTAGCCTTCAAAATTACCTCTACACCACCAACTACATCAACTTGGTTGCCTTCGTTTCATGTCTTTTTTTCTATCTAAAATAACTAGGTTGACTTATTAGGTTTTATAGACACTATTTTCAATAGTGCTAACTCGACACTCTCAACCTAGTTTTATTTGTTGTGCATATAGTGATTTCACTATACCTTGTTATGAAGTTACAATTCACCTTATAAGCTAATCACATATTTTTATTTTATCTATTTGCATGCTTATAATAGTTCACATAGTCTAATTAAGAGGTTTTTAATTAACCACTTAGTTGCACTATTTCTATTTTATGCACACATGGTAGATCACTTAAACATCAATTTTTTTTTAACATTTGACTACCCAGCCAACCTACTTGGATTTCATCACCAAGGGGTAGGTTGACTTGATACTCTAGTTAAGTATAAAGCATGGTTAATGGTATATTTTAGCTAAGCACCCACACTCTTATCACTATGGTGTGTGAAATGAGGGGTTAGGCTCCAATACCAAGCCTGTATTATTGCCACTACAACCCCTTTTATCCTAAACTAACCTAAAACCATCCATAGATTGCTATTTAGTACCTTATTTATATCCAACTTTCTATCATTTAAAATCATTCTTAATAAATCTAACATTCTAGGTTGACCAATTAGCTAGCTTTACTTTACAAGTTATTTGCTTGCTCTTTGCTCAATTGTGTGTCCAAAAACTTTCAGTAGCTCATATTGGTGCAATATTTTTGCTTTGGGTGCATCAATTGGATTGAATAAAATCAATTCTATTTAATCTTTACTTACTTTTAGCATTCACTTTCTTGGATTAGTTTTAAAAATATCTTGTTTTATTCCATATCTTACTATCAATCCTTTATTTTTCCCTATTTATTATACCAGGTTGATCTAGTTGACGTAGTTATATCTTAGACCCTATTTTTTATCCTATTTCACTTCACTAGATTGACTTGGTCAACCTAATATAGTCTACAATTCTTGTTTTTACACTAGGTCAACTTGGTCAACCTAGTTTAGTTTCTTGCTATCCCTTTTTATCAACCTAATTCTCCATCTCTTTCATTTTACATCTTGTTCATTTCCTTTTAATTAGAATGAGGTCTCATATCATAATATTTTTAGATAGTCTTAATCCATTTAGATCATATATGAGACATTCAATTTTCCTTTTCTTTTCTTCCCAAGAGAACCATGACTCTTGGGGCACCTCTTCTCTTCATCTTAAAATTTTCACATTGTTCAAATAACACCTCAAGATGAAGTTGATGGATCCAATCCTTTTTACACCTATCAATAAACTTCTCAAAATATTTAAACCAATGTAGGAGTGGTTGTCATAAGTTTACTTAACAATCACACTAACAACAATTCTTCTAACAATCCTTCCCCCAAAACCAATTTAGGGAGTGCTCCTTCTAACACTAATCCACCACTTGACATAACCCAACTATAAGCTCAAGTAATTCAACAAATGAAAATTATGCACAACTCTAATACCAATCAAATGATGCAATGTCAATAACACTTATTTAATGTAACTAATCAATATACAATCATGCATCTTCAAGCTAATCCTAACTACATTCCTCCACCTCTTAGAGGTGCCTCAGGTAATGTTATTCCTTAGATAATAATGAATAACAAGATGCTTCAAACCATTCAAAATGAGCCTTTAGCGCCCTTGATTGTATCTATTTACATTGGTAACATATCACCAACTATCAAATATGATGGGACTAAAGACCCCACCTCATTTCTTAAAGCCTTTGGTAATCTCTACAAAAAATAGATCCAAAATAATACATTTTCCACTACTAAAATCTTAGTTAAATCTTTTACTAGTGATGTATTATAATGATATAATTAATTACCTCAACATTCTATTTGGTAACTTGAATATTTCGTCAATCCTTTAGTTAAAGAATATCAAAATAATGATCTTCCTAAAAATTGTCTTAGCCATTTCATAAATGCTAAGTAAACTCTTAACTAATAAGCTCATGAATTTATTAAAATATGAAACCCCTTTCTCATAAATCCAATCATAAAATGTCTAATGATAACTTATTCAAACTCTTTACCACTACTTTAACTCCCACTCTTTAATATAAGGTTCAAACCTTTGCTCCTCAAACTCTTAATGAAGCTCTTGACCAAGATAAATGACAATAATTTATTATGAAGCAATTCAAACCTAATTATAAGCTTCTTAAAGGATCTTTCCAAACATCCAATGCTATCACTAGTAACACTTCTCAAGCCAAATCAGGAGTTACCAAAAATGATATTCCTATGACATCTCACATACCTCTTTTGATACATAAAATGAGACAATTTTCACCACCCTCTAAACCTTTTATATATCTTAATTCTCTTCCTAAGTTATATGATCCCAATCTCTTTTGTTGGTTTCATGCCAACATTGGACATTCTCATGAATCTTGAAGAGGACTTTCTAAATGTGCTATTTCTTACATGCTTGGTGATTCATTCAACCATGAAACCATGATCAAACATCATCATCAAGAGTGAACTAATTCTTCTAAAAAACAACAATCCTCTAAAGCTTCAACATCTAATAACCAAAAATATTCTTCCCATAATCAATCAACTTTCATGGATGTTTGTGCAATTAACACCAATTATGATCAATACTTTAAAAAATCTCAATATGTCAATATGACTAAAATTGACTATCATCAGAAACCTTCCCACAAAAATCCTATTACCAAGCCTAAGAAACCTTCTTTGGAGTAAAAATTGCTTAAAGGTACCACCACCATCAATATTGAATTATAAACACTTGAGGAACAACTTCCTCTTTATGATCTTTCAACCACATCCATTTTTCAAAGTCTAATGTGTTTTCTAAACCTCGTGGTTCTTCTTCTAAACCTCGTGGCTCTTTTGAACTCTATGCCATGAAAGATTCCTCTTATGGAGTTGGTTCTCACTTCACCTTATCATCATAAATTACTTATGCAATAACTCTAAGAGATTGAATATCCATCTTCCTTAGAGGAAGAACCACCTTCTATTGATTCTCAACCAACTAACATTAATACCATCAAATTTATGTGTCCTTATTCAAAACCTTCCATTGAATTCCTTGAAGAAGAAATGATTAATGATGAAATCCTATTTTATGCTGATGATCCACCTCTCTTCATCAAAATAACAATTAATACCACCCTCATTTAAAAAATTCTAGTTGATGAATGTTATGGTATTAATGTAACCTCTTTATGGATTCTATAATAACCTGGTTATAATAAAAGTCATCTTAAACAAACCCATCTTACTTATCATGGTTTTGAGAAGACTAACAAAAAGCCACTTGGTTTTATATGGCTTTCCTTAACCATTGGTCCTAAGACTATTTGGACATAATTCATGGTTCTTAACCTTCCTTTATCTTATAAAATACTCCTTGGTCATCCATGGACTCATCGAATGAGGGCCATTGATTCTTCCAACAGTCAATGTATTAAATTTATCCATATTGGAAAATTTTATAAGCATGAAGCTTATCCCAACCCATGGAGTATCCAATTACCAAATTCTAAATTACAATATCATATTCCTATGATCCCTAAAATTTAAAATGCTTCTTTACCTAAGTTCATCAATATGAATTCTAATTTACAAGTTACTCTTGTAGATTTTGATGATGATGGGCCCAATGAATTAAAAATACTTGTAACACCATAAAATTACCCACATACATTTTAGAATGGCTTCCTCCTTCCATTTTACCTAGGGATCATACCATTCTTTTCATAAATGAGATTACAAATTTTCCCCCTCCATGCAATGCTTAAGATCCATCTTTACCTGAAGATGCTTTTACCTGCACTAATTTTGGAGTGGATAAATTATTTTAAAATCCTCTCATCATGTTTACTAGAACATTTAGTAATCTTGGGATTTCACCTTCCAAAGATCTTCCTAAATCCTAAGCATGTACAATTTTTCCTACATATGATGATAATTATATCATGGCCTAATCTCAATCAAGATACTTGGATGTCTTATATTATCAAAAGGCCTTAGACCAAATTCATGATTTCAATCAAGATGTGCATATAATTTCTATAGCTAAACACTTAGAACTTGAGGGTTTGTGTTTCCTATTAATCCTCCTCTTATCCATTCCCCTTGGGTGGTAGAATAAATTACACCTTTTGAACCTCCAAAAGAACATTCACCTTCTCTACCTCTTTTGTATTTTCCTAAAAAATCTACTCCATCTACTTCTTCTACTCCTACAATCACACTTGATGCCAAGGCAACCAATGTTCATCAAACACATTCTGAATATGATCATCATGGTAACCAACTTCTAATTCTATAAGTAAATGTTGATTATTATGGTCTTATTCCTAATTTGCCTAGTGATGAAGCTATTATTGAATTAATTTATGCCTGAGAACCTAAACTCCCCCAACAACATCATAAACATGGAAATTTTAAGACTAAAACTCCTCATTTCAACAACTTTATCACTAGCATTGATCTTAAAAATAACCCAATTTCTTCCTTACCTAATGCACCATACCACTTTAAATATGGTAATGCCATGCTTATTAAAAAAAAAACTCATATTGAATATGGTACACCCTCATGCCCTCGATCGATCACCATTTCCAAAAAACTTTCACCTTCTAAACATGATAATTTCAGCCTATTTTTAGATAAGTATCAAGAGGCATTCGCATGGTATTACCAAGATATGTGAGGCATTGACCCTAACATAGTGGTCCATAACATCATTACCTATCCTAATGCCAAACCTATGCATCAGAAGTAATGCAAATTTACTCCTGAAGTCACCAACTTATTCCATAAGGAAATCATCAAACTACTTGATGCTAAATTTATAAAACCTATGGATTATTCTTAATGGGTTTCCAATATTGTTAAAATTTGGAAAAAGGTCACTATGGTCATTTTTATTTGCATTTATTTCCACAATATTAATCTTTTTTGTCCTAAAGATAACTTTCCTTTGCCTTCAATAGATACTATTATTGATTCCACAAGTAGATATGAAATGTTATCTCTTATGGATGGCTTTTTGTAATATAATCAAACTCATATAGCTCCCAAGGACTAGTATAAGACTAATTTCACCATGGAATGGGGCACCTATTGTTATGTAAAATTTCCTTTTGGTCTTAAAAATGTGGAGGCAACTTACCAACATGCAATGATTCATATATTTCATGATCTCATCCATAAATTTTTTGAAACATAAGTGAATGATCTTATCACCAAATATAAGCATCATAAACACAACCTTTTCAATCTTGCCATCATATTTGACCGTATCCTTAAATATAAAGTGTGACTTAATCTTATAAAATGTGTTTTTAGAGTTACATCTAAAAAATTGTTAGGATTTTTAGTCTCTCTCCATGGCATTGATGTTGATCCAACCAATATTCATGCTATTATTAACATACCCATTCCTTGCTCTATTCTTGATATTCGTACATACTTAGGAAAACTTGGGGCAATTATATGATTCATTCTTGAGATAGCTTATCAAATTCACTCTATTAATTCCCTTATTAAGAAAGGTATAGCCTTGGAATGGACAAATCCATGTCAAAAAGAATTTTACAATATGAAAGAGTCATTGCTTTATCTACCTACACTTCATCCTCCTTCTAATGATAAACCTTTAATTATTTATACTTATTCCACACCTATTTTAGTTGGGGCAATGCTTTCCCAATAGGATGATATGGGAAAGGGGTATGCCATATACTATATTAGTTAAGGCCTCATCAATTATGAAACACATTATACTAAAATTGAGCTTGATTTCCTCATTATCTATTTTTTTACTAAAAAGATTCATCACTACATGCTTTACCAAACAACATATGTCATCATTCATTCTAAATCCCTTCATAATTTCTTCTCCAAAGAATTTCTTCCAAGAGATATAATTGGCAAGTGGATGGTTTTACCAATGGAATTTGATCTTCACATTATCACATAAAAATCTATCAAAGGGCAAATCATAGCTGACAAAATTGTTGTAGCTCCTATTCTAGCCACTTCTTCCCCTCAAGATAACCTTGTAGATGATAATATAATTTATATTGAAGGTCTTAATTAATCAATTTCTCTTAAAGATTATTTTCATATCTTTACTACTGATCTTACAACTAATCAACTTAATTAATCTTCCCCTCCCTCTGATACTACTGAGTCAAAGGTAGTTATCAAGGAGCTTCCTAAAATCAATTTTGAATTGCATGAGGACACTTAGAGCTTCCACTTTGATGGTGTTAAATTCCTTCAAGGAGTTGGGTTAGGTTGTACTCACTAGTCCTCTTATAAAAATCATTCCTTTAGATTTATATTTTACATTTGATGTAATCAAGAACATGGCCAAGTATAAATCTCTTATCTTAGGTATGAAAGCTACTCTTGATTTAGATATATAATACCTTCATGATTTGGGTGATTCTCAACTCATTTTCCATCAATTTAGTTGTGCCTATTAATGCAAAAGTGAAAATTTTATCACCTATCATCAAATTGCAATCAATATTTCCAAGGATTTTATCCCTTTTATAATTGAGCCTATTCCTAGAGATCACAATTCCATTACTAATTCTATTTCCTCTTCAACATCTCTTTCTCATCCACATAAAGTTCTTTCTGATCCTTCTTTTATCATATAAATAATCAAATTCCCCTTATTTACTCACCCTCTTGATTTGCTTATTTGCCACATCAAAGATGTCACCCTCTGATAATGCCCATGGTATCAAGACATCATCCAATTCCTAGAACCTCAAACTTATCCTCCTAACTTAGATTCTCATGCAAAGACACATCTCCATAAATGATATTTAAAGTACATATTTAGACAACATCTTTTATTATCATAACATTCAAGGTACCTTATTCTATTGTGTCATGCAAGATAAAGTCCCTCCTCTACTTGAATAAACACATGAGGGAATTTGTAGTGGTCATTATAGTGGACATGATATAAATTTAAAATACCTATATATGGGTTACTATTGGCCTACTCTAGAAAAGTATGCTATTAAATATGTTAAAAAATGTAATCCTTGTCAACTTCATAATGATCTCATTCATTCACCACTAGTTGAATTTTAAACCATTTAATCTCTTTGGCCATTTTCCACATGGGGATTCAATCTCATTGGTAAAATTCCTCATTCCTAATATGGGAACATCTTTATTATCACCTCTATCGAGTACTTTACCAAGTGGATTTAAGCCATGCCCCTTGTTAATGTTACCAATCCTACCATTTCCAAGCTCATTATTAAGTAAATCATTTGCCATTTTGGTGGTCCTCACATCATCATTTTTGACAATGGTGGTAATTTAAAAAATAAACATGTTAAACAAATTTTTACCAAATTTAAGATTAATTACAAATTTTCCACTCTTTATGATCCACAATGCAATGGTCAAGCTAAGGCCACTAACAAGATTCTCAATAAAATATTTCACAAGACAATTCATGAAACCCACACAAATTAGCATACTCATATTTCTCCTATAATTTAGACTTATAAAACTAGCATTCATACTATAGTTCCCTATTGTTCATAAACCTCAAGTCCTCCATTTTTAGATTTTTGGTTTCTTGACGTACCATAGTATTCCTTATTTTCTCTCATTTTTCATTTTTTTTTTGTTTGCTAATTTTTATTTAGTGCCCCTTGCATTGTTCTTTTGTGAGTTGATTCATAAGACTATGGATAGAACCTGGCATCCCTCACAAAACCACCATCTTTTACTTTTTCCTTCTCTTTTTGTTACTTGCCAATGTTGTTTTGGCATCCTTTGGGTTTTTCTTTATGAATTGATTTATAAAAAAATCTCCCACACTTTTTTATTATTAGCACCCTATTGGGTCTCTATTTTATGAGTTGATTTATAATAATATGGATAGGATCTGACCCTCATAAAATTACCATTCTTTTCTTATTCTTGATCTTCATTCTTAAACTTTAGCTATTTCTTCTTTTGCTAGATGGAATTTGTAAACAATCTATATTAGCATATTTCCCTCCATTTCCCTCTCTCTTATGATAAGGAATCACACCTTTGTTGTCATTTTATCCTTAATTTTTCCCTTTGTCACATTTTTTTTATGACTTGAATCAATTCAAATGATTTCATGCGTCATTCCTCTTGATTTGCCATTTCTCTCATCTCTTCATTCGATAAAATAAGGTCAAAGTCAAGATAACACTTTTATTTCACCTGGATTTATGAGACTCTTAGACCCCATGCTCTTTTAAGTTTCTCTCTCTTAAAAACCTTGTCCCAAAGTTTTAAAATCAAAGTCATCCTTAGTACCCATGTTTGGTTTTACAAATCTATATGGAGGAGGAATCTTAAAAAAGCCATTAAGAAAGTTAAAAGCCAAATCATTTGAAAAAAAAGGTAATGATTTCTAAAAATCAACATACACATTTAAAAAGTTAAATTCGCACCAAAAAACATGATTAAAAACACATATCCTATCTTGAATTAAAGTTCAAACTCTATAGTTAGCTTCACATAGAGCCAAAGTCCTTTGGGGTGTGGTAGGCTAGTAGATTAGAATAGGGAAGTTCAAAGAAATATATGGTACCACCTACTTTCTCACACAAGTACCCAATGTTCACAGTAGACTGATAACTCTATAAGGGGTCCCAAAGTGATAGGAACATGTTGTGGGGAGGTAGGTCCATTTTAATTTCCATGCATATAGCCTTTATGGGATGATCTATATACTCCATTTGTTAAACTAAGACTTGTGTAGCTAAGATAAGTTCTTCATAGTTCCTAAGGTTGACACTCCTCTTGTTTTGACAAAAAAATTTGAGTGTCTTGACTTTGATAAAGAGTTCCTCTACCTTGGTTTTTCCTTCATTCTCCCCTCCACCCATTTTATTCTCCCCCATTTCATACCCTTTTTCCATTGTTGAGTGAGATGTGGTTTCTTACTACTCACTCATCAATGTTGTTTTCCCTTTTTATGCATCCCCTTTTTCCATTGTTGAGTGAGATGTGGATTGTTACTTCTCACTCATCAATGTTTTTTTACCATTTTATTTTTATTTTTACCATTGATTTGTCTTGCTTATCCTTCCTTTTAAAACATGTATCCCTGGTTTTAATTGGTGAGTTTGCCTTTTATTACTTTAGGTTTACTTGTTTGAGTTTTTTGGTCTTTAGTAGCCTTGGATTTTTGGTTACTTGATTTACTCTTATTTGACTTGGTCATTTTGTCTAACATAACACTTATTACCTAGCTTGCCAAATTACTAAGTACATCCCATCCACATAGCACCATTTATCTTGGCTTTTCTTGCATTTACTTTGTTACTTAGTTTTGTATTTTTGGGCTTTTCAAAAGTAGTCTCTTGACCCTACACAATCAAAACTAAAAACATAGCTAACAACCATCCCATGATAAAAGTTAAGTCAAGGTACGCATCAATTTTATCTTTTTAGTTATTTACTTTTTAGATTAGTTTCCATTTCAATCATTTACTTTGAGTTATTTTATGATTTTTAGAATAATGTAACTTTTTTTTAGAATTAGTGTTGTGTGTGTCCTTATGTTCTTTCTCGAAGCACCATCCCCTATTACACTTTAGTGACATGTGATGATATTCAAGTGGGGTATATAGATACACATAATAGTTTTAACTTTTATAAAATACTAATGATTTACATATTGAAGGAATCCATCATGACTCAATCTATCTGAGTGCATTCCTTAAGGGGTGCACTAAGAAAGGGATGGGTAGACCTTTGGTGCTTCACAAGATTGTTTTCCCTTATTGCCACATTATTCCCAATCCATTCAGCTCTTAAAACCTTTCCCTAATCTATTTTTCTTCCCTTACACATTCCTCTAGTATTTTACTCTTATCCTTCTTATCCTTGATTTACTCCCTTTTTACCTATTCAGTACACTAGGGCAACCTGGTCAACCTAGTGTAGTTTGGGGTCACTTTAGCTCTTTTAAATTATTTATCTCCCTACCGACCTAATATATATTTTAGGCATTAGCATAAGAATGTACTAAGTCAACCTGATCCACCTAGCATAGCCACCATGTTAGAATTATTTTCAAGTGAGATAATCCTATATATACATAAGGTCATTTTGGTCATTATTAAGAATATAAAATAAAGAGTTATTATTCCCTTGTGCTTCTTCACAATCTACTCTTCCACCATTCTACTTGAGGATTCTTAGCTTCGGTTTATTATTTGGAGAATTTAGTCTTGTGGATAGATCTTAAATGATTTGGCCTAAAAAAGTGATCCTTATGAACCATAATAACCTCTTGTGAACCCCCATTGGCAAAGGCATCGATTGAACCATGATGGGTTCATATTCAGGTAAGTATATTCTAACTTTGTTCTCCTCTCTTTTAGTAGATAGAAGTAACATAAGTGTTGGATTAAATAATATTAATCTTTATATTCTATGTACTAGGGTGTTACTCATACATAATTTATTTGAAGTTACCTATACATATTCGATTTATTTTTATTTAACACTCACTTTGTGCTACAAGCTTTGGTGCACACTAGACTAGTTTACTTTTCTTATTATTAGAATAGTTTACTTTCTTGTTTATTACATAAGTGAACATCAAATCATAGGAATATGTTAGGATTGTTTTGTGATTATGTTAGACTATAGGATTTATAACCCTTATTAGCATGATGTGTTTTGATAATTGATACAAGTGATCCCTTAATCGGGTCTAGTGGATCCCCATATTGGTCATGCTCCCACTTAACAAGTGTATCCCTAATTATAAGTGTAGGTGTGATCTATCTTATCTGACCTAGGATTAATTCATGCACATCATGCAATTTTGATTGCATATAGTACCTATAACAATTGGTATTAGAGTAGGTATTTTGGTAAAGGCTTAACAACTTTAAGTTGATCTAAGGTACAATATCGGTAGTCATTAATGAGGTTTATCTACTAAGAAAGAACTAATGTTCAATGTATCTAATTATGCTTTTTAGAGTGCAAAGATGAGGACATATATTATGTACCTAGGGTTTAATGTATGTAAATCTATTTTGGATGGTTATATTTCTCCTATTACTCCTCCATCTAGTGCTGCATACAAGAAGTTATTTGAGAACAATTCCAAGGTGATGAATACTATCACTTAAGGTCTTTTAGAGACTAAATACACCAAGGTAATCCATTGTACATCTAATAAAGAGACATGGGTAAAAATATAGATAAATTTTAAAGGAGATTCAAAGGTCAAGATTACTAAGTTAAAAACTCAGAGATGTAATTTGAAAGTCTCAACATGAAGGAATAATATTTTGTGGCATCCTTTGTACAAAGAGTTAATGAAATTGTGAGCATCACTAGAGGTATTGAAAAGAAAATTGAAGAGGTTACTATAGTCTAAAAGGTATTAAGGTATTTATCTATTAAGTTTAATATAAAAGTATTTTCTATAAAAGAGAGTCATGATCTTACTCAGTTTAATATGGATCAATTGCATGGAATCCATACTACACATGAGATGAGAATAAATGATGATAGACCACCAAAGAATGAAGCTACATTCAAGATAAACATGTGGCCTAAGAAGAAGTTACAAGGTAATAAATCCAAAGAGGATGACATATATGAAATTTATGAGGATGAACTAATATCTTTGATTACTATGAAATTAAGCACAGGCTCAAGGAAGTATAAGGGTAAAGTACTCTTCAAATGTTTCAATTATGGAGAGATAGGACATTTTGATCATAAGTTCCCTCATAAGCATGAGAAGAAATATGATGAGGAGCATGGTGAAGGACAAGATGATGACAAGAATACGTATACGAAGAAAAGATTTAGAAAATTTTAACAAAAATAAGAAGTCCTTAAAAAATAATAAGAGTCTATACACCAAAGAAGATTGTAGCTCATCAGATGAGAGTGAAGATAGTGACTCAGAATATGATCATGAAGATGATGTTCCTATTGAAGATGAATCTCTATTCATAGCTGAGGAATGAATTAAATTATATCATAAGGTGTCTAATTGGAGTGATTTATATAATGATGAATATGAGGTGGACTATGAGACTGTATTTCAAAATGCTCTTGAAGAATTGAAGATTGAGAAGAAGATCAATAAGAAGATGAAATCAAAGCTCAAGGACTATGAAGAGAAATTTAGTTTATTTGAGGCAAGATTGGTTTAAGACTTTAGGGAACATGAAGGTGCTATCATATTTCTTAATTATAAGTTGGAATCTATGTTTGAAAGTCTAAGAACCAAAGAAGAATAATGTTTAAGGTATGTTTCTAAAAATGAGTCTTTGAAATCTAAGTTAGAGAAGACATCTCATAAGGTGAAGTCATTTGTAAGATTTGAAAAGAACTCATGTGATATAGAAAAAATTCTAAGTGGTCAAAAGCATGATAGTCATATAATTGGTCTTGGATATGAATAAGAACAAAATAATGTTACTCAAGACAACATGAAGGCTAATGTGAACTAGGATAATCATACTTTGAAGATAAATCATGAGACAATGACTAAAGGTGTTAGAATAATGAAAACAAATCAGATCAGATAGTTAAATGCCATGAGGTATGCAAGATAAAATGGTTAATATCATACATGTAATAAATTTGGTCATAGGGATAGAGAATGCAAGAGAGCTATTAGAAGTGATTTTGTATGGGACTATGATGGGGTCATAAGTCAAAAGGAGTGAGAAAAATGAAGTACTTCAAGTATCTTGATGTGGGACACTTTGCAAACCATTTTCCACATAAGATAAGACAACGTGAGTCCTCTTCAAGAATGGGAGGTTATTTTATTTGTCATGACAAAGGACATATGGCAAGTTTTTGTCCAAACACGATAAGACAAATTATGTTTCCATCGAGGAATATGGTGTGCTAAAATTATGAATAGAGAGGTCACATTTCTAGATTCTAAAAACAAATGCCATAATGTCAAAATGAGTTCAGTTAGGATCCTATAGTTCAAGAAATAAGACATGTTAACACATGGAATCCAAATGTGACAAGTGTGAGTCATGATGAGACTACAGGTCCAAGTAATCTATTTGCTATGGTGGAGAATGATTTAGAAGTTGAAGAGTGCCAAGGGCTCTCATTGTCTGCTCATATTGAGAATGAAGAGATCAAGATCAAAGAGAAGAGAAAGGTGTCATTTGAAGCTAGTAATAGGGTATGTATGGATCCAAGAGAACATATTACTATTTTTGAGAATATATAAAGTAAAGAACACCAATTGTTTGTGCCTAGTAATGAGGTTCCAAACTGCAAGGTGGATCTTTCAGATGAAAAGGTATGTAATGAATTTGTGTTATATCCATTTATTTTCAATCCAATGATAAAATAAAATGAGAATGTTTTCGTGGATGAAGAAGTTGTTTATCCTAAGAAAAAGAGGAAGAAGATGAATAACTATGAGTATCAGATGACCAAGGAGGAGAAGGAATATGAGGAGTTACAGGTAACTCCTAGTTTCACACCATGGTAGAAAATTATGGTGTAGAGGAGGTCTCTATCTATGATTCTTAAGAGATTAATTTTATCAGAGAAGAAAGTTTGTGTAATCAAGATGATAATGCCAATCAGAGAAGGTCTTTGGTTAAGGGGGAGTACCAAGTTCATGAACCTATTTTTAGAGGTTTGTGAAGGAGCTATAGTATAGAGTCAAAATGGGTGGTTTCAGGTGAATTAATGAGATTGATTAAAATGTCAAGAAGATTTTTATTCTCATAAATTTATATACACTTATTTGTGATGTGATCCATGAAGTTCTAAGGTATGAAGGTATGTTTGTGGCAATTGAAGATTTTTGAGTGTTCTCGATTTTCTCAATTTTGGGCTTAAGGGAAATCGAGCCTAAAATGGGTTATAGTAATTATATGTTCCCAAAGGTGTGGAAGTTTAAATATGAGTAAAAAAGTATGTAATGGTTGTATTCATGTGTAAAAGAAGTTTTAGAGGTGGGTGTTGATTGGAAGGTGATGTGTTGACCTTGTTTATTTTGAGATTTTAGGGTTTTGGGCTCTACTAGAAAAGTGGGTTTCCTTGTTAACTGAGGTCTAATTATTATTAATATGTTTAATGGGAAAAATGGGTAGTAAAAAAAATCTTCATAGAGAATTTAAGGTTTGTTTTTCTCAAATTATTTAAGTTTTTGTCAATATGTAGGGCTAATTAGCTAGTAGGTTTGCAAAGGAAGTATGTTACAAAAGATGATCTTGGTGATGAAAATTGGTGTGATTAAGGGGGAATATTAGAGTGATCTAGGCATGGATTTTTAGGTCTTGAAGATGTATCTACTAAATATTATGGGTTCTACAAGTTTTAGGTTGGACTACAAGGAGGCTAGAGATGCCTAGTTTGAAGAAGAATGATTTTTGCTCCGTTTATCCAAAAGAGAAAGGTATGTTTGTTTTAAGGAGAGTTTTAAATTTGGTTGAGAGCATGTTTCCTTTTTTTTGAGTGGAATGTAGTTTTAGTTTTGGTCCTTATAGTAGTTTGATAGAGAAGACTAGTAAGCCTATATGGTGATTTTTCATGCTATGTGGAGATCTAAAGATGCTCAGAAGGTTCAATTAATTAGAGTTATTAGGGTGAGTCCCTATAAGTTGTTTTTTGGTGAGTTACATCAGATTTTATTTCTTTTGTGTGTTATTTATTTATTGGTTGTAGTGCTTGATTGAAGAGAGTGTTGGCATAGAGCAAGAGGATGTTATCAAGGCAAGCTAAAGTAGGGTCAAGGTAAAGGGGAGTTTGTATCATCTTTATAAGATGGTAATTTCATACTTGATGGTATTTTCAGGTCCTAAAGATCAGTTTGTTCCCACTTTGTCATTGTGTCAAAGGGGGACAAAGTTCCTATTATGGGCATGCTTGAATAGAGAGAAGCTAAGCTGTATATTACTATATATTTTGTTTATTGACATCAATGACAAAGGGAAAGATTATTTGAGAGTTAAAAATGATGTCATGAAGGTATCTTGGTGAGTGGATGAAGTGATTTGATATCCTAAGTAATAATGACATAGTGTGCAATATGTTTGTCCTAGTGTGTTTGAAGTATGCTTGGTTGATCTTCCATTTTGGCATGGTTAGAGAGGTTCAAGGATCAATATAGTGATTTGAGAATGTAAAATGGGTTATATCAGAATTAAATAATGCTTTGAATGCTTATGTGTATGAGTGGAATTCACTCAATTCATCATTTTTCTCATCTAGACACTTTGGGTCTAATGGCATGACATTTGAGTATGCAATTTGATGACATCACGATTACCACATGGGAATGAGTCAAGGGGAGTTGGTCATATGGTTATGATCATAGTACTCCCTAGTTTTTATGTGCCATATCTCAAGTCATGTGATGAGGCACAATCAAAGATATGAGGATGCAAATTTGGCTACTTAGACAAAATTCACTATTTTCCCATAGCCAAATTTGCAAAAGGGCTCAAGAAGAGATAAGTAAGCATGTTGATGAGGTCAAAATTCACATGAGTGGAGGTATGAGGACAAAATTATTATATTAATTTTTTCATTTTTGTTCCTAGTTTATTTTCACTAAGTTTTAGAACGTTTGATGAAGCACATCAAAAGATATGCATGTGCAAAGTTGGGCTCCCAAGCAGTTTGACTATATTTTTCCATAGCCAAATTTACATGTGACAAGAAAAAATGAGTAGGAATTTTTGATGTTGTTATATATTACATGTTTTAAGGCATCAAGAGAAATTGATCATTTGGGTTTGTTTAGTTTTGATCCTAGTTGATTTTCAATAAAATTCAAATCATGTGATGAAGCATGGAAAAAGTTATGCATGAGAAAAGTTGGTCTCCTAAATAAATTCTAAGCATAGTTGGCTCTGTGACAAATTTTTTTTATAAGGCATTTTAATGGTGATATATTTTTCATGGATAAAGTATTCAAGAGTATTTTGTCACATGGTTGGATTATCCTATGTAAGGAGATCATATGGTCCAAATTTGTGATCATGCATCTAATCATAGAAAAAAGTAATTAAGGTTTAAAAATAGATACTCAGGCAAATAAACAAGGTCCCATAGTCATTTCTACAAAAGTTAAATTTTAAGCAAGATCGATAATATGTATTTCTCCAAGAAGATATGAATTAGTGAGATGATGATAGGTGCATGATTTTTAATGACTTAGCAAAGGTAAATTATAAAGATATAATGATGAGTGGGTGTTCATATAGATTGATTGACTAATTAGAATTGATAGTTAAAGATCTAACTAATTTGTAGAGATTAACAAAGTGCGTTGAGTCAAAGTTTATATAGTACATGAGATGAGGTCAAAGTGAAATATGTTTAACATTTGGATTTGGTAGACTGTGCATTAAATTTTTGATAAGATCAATGGTGTGTGAGTGATCTACAGATGATAGGACAGAAGATGTGAACTTTATGTTCAAAGTTTAATTTTGACCATTTACATTCGAATATTTGAATTTAAGAAGGAAAGACCAGTGTCTAGTTTTTGAGTCATATGTTTTGATCTATAAGGAATTTAACCATGTAATAAAAATAAAAATAAAAATAAAAATGGTAGAGGAATCCAAAG
Organism: Torreya grandis; assembly: GCA_037957365.1. NCBI lineage: Eukaryota > Viridiplantae > Streptophyta > Pinopsida > Cupressales > Taxaceae > Torreya > Torreya grandis. The sequence goes on along the minus strand of JARHVA010005271.1, from coordinate 819,419 downwards.
AAAATTTGGAAATATGGATTTGAAGATCTAGAAGTGTGTACGGACATAGTTATAGTGCTCCAATGATGATATTATGTTTATTATTATTCCAAAAATGACATGAGAAGAGTAATTGAGCTTATATTGATGTTGTTTCAATGTATCATGATGACTTAGCTATTTGGGAGTGTTGTAGACTCCATGAAGATGCTCTGTATGTATTTTAGATGTGTGATCAATCTATCTTGAGTATGAATAATGATTAATAGGTTGAATATGTATTTGTTCATGATGTTCCTATGCACCAAATCAGTGTTTGAGTTATTTTAGCATACGTAGAGGTGAGCTAAGATGATTGTGATCATTTGAGGATTTCAGAAGGGACATAAGGAGTGGACCCATGTATTTTAAATTGACCATGTGTACTTTTTTTGATCAATGTTGTGTTAAATGGTTGAATAGGTCTCCATGAGACCTATAAGAGCTGCAAGGGCCTTATTAAAAGGTGTATTTTCTTAAGGGTGACCCATATATGCTATTATAGACTTTTGAATATTTTATTGAGTTGTGTCTTTATGTGAGAGATGCATTAAGGGTTATGGCATGCCTAATGGCTGACTAAGATGGTGATGATCATGATTACTCTATAAAGAGTGAAATCAAAAATGGTGATATCTAGACTTGAGAGCAAGAGAAAAAGGAGAGATTTGAGAGAGGCTTGTGTGTGTAATTTATGGAGTTAAGGAGGGGTAGAGTTCCCTATGGATGAGTTGAAGAAAATAACAAATTAATGACTATTTATATGACTTATTGGTCATGTTTCTATTAGAAGAGTAGTGCTCTTGCTATTTGAGTATGAGCAAAGGTGAAGAGTGATAATCAGAGGTCCATCATTAGGTTTTAAAGACATTAGTTCAAACATGGATGTGTTCATAGGTTTTGTTATGGTAGCTCAACATCTAAGGTGGTTATAGCCTACTTGCAATGTAAAACTTGCTAAAAGTCTGGTTGTTATTGTAGCTCAGTTAGATAGGTGTGGCAACCCCTTGTGGGATTTTAGTCCCACTAAATAGGGATTGTAGTTCCTTGATAATTTTTAAATGGTCTAAATTGGTTCTTATTATTATAGGATGATAGTCCAATTGTAGGTTCCTATGGGTTTTATTACCCAAGAGGGTTTCCCACATATGTTGTGTTATGTGAATGATCTTGAAGTTTCTCTCTTGCTCATTGCTATACTTGATGTGTATGCTTCATGAATGTTTGTGTTAATTGATTAAGTGTTTGTAAAGATTAAAATTTAAGTTGGATTATTTAGGCTTATTGATTCACCCCCAGTGATTGTACCTCTAAATTTTTGATGAAGTCAAATTGGTTTTGACTTAATCCTACCTCCTTATGGAGTGTTTAACCTATTTAGACCTATTCAAGGCCATTTAAATTCATTTAGAGTGGAGGAGAGGAGTGTGGGAGAAAAAGGATGCATTTTGGAGCATTTTAGAGCTTTGGCTAAATAGTTTTTTGAAGGTTTTACTTAATACATGGAATTATATATCATATTAAGGCATTGTTTTATTTATTTTTTAAAATAATGGAGTTTTATTCCTAATTAAATAAATAGGTCTGGAGTAAAGTAAATCAATAAATAATGTGAAATAATTAAACCAATAATTTATGTAAATATATTGTACTTTTGCCTTTTCTGAAAATAGTAATAATAAGAGAAAATATGACTTAGCTTATTCTATGTTGTTCGATCTAAGATAGGGTTTGAGAATCTAGGTACAAGACTAGGACATCGTCAGAAATAGGTTCCTAAACTTTGTTTTTTGGTTGGATAAGAGCATTGAAAGTGGGACATCTTATTGTTCAACACTGTAATCCTTTTCCAACATTATTGTCTAGGTGATCTGAGTTTTTTTATTTCTTCTCAACAGGTCTATGTTACCCTATCAGTGAAATATCAAAACTTGGAAGTCTACATATCTCATTGTGCATCTATTTTAAACTTCAAAGCCCTAAGATCTCTTTGTGCTTGAAATTGAATGACAAATTGGGAAAGAAATAAGGGGTTAGTGTGTAAAGGATACATTGGATGCACTTCACACCCCATGTGTGGGCATGCTATCTATATACCAATACTCTGAGGAGGGATCAAGCTAATGTTGTTCTCCCATTGAATTTCTTAGTGTAATTATGTATGAAAATGTAACTAGATTCAATATTAGGTGTACTTTAGATGGATAGGGACTAGTTCAAGGGTTTAAATAGGCTTGAAATAATACTAGAAACCTGTATACAAAGAATAGGGAAAAGTGTTTAAGTGTACTTTCTTGTATTCTTGCTTATCTCTTGTAAATGAGTGTCAACCCTTGTAAATGGAATTTGATTAGAATTTTATAGGGAACCTAATGATTATGGGTTAAATAAATTAATTTAGGATAACATGAATTATGATAAGGATTCAAGAAAATATGACCATTTGAACTAGATTTGCACTTGGACAACAACACCAAAAATATGACACCTTGGGTTTCAATGCTCTTGTCCAAGTTGGGCATTGTTGTCTAAAGGTAATGAGACCTGGGGGGATGGATTTAGGATTAAAAGAATTACCTGAGTTTGTAAGGGTTAAGTTCAAAAGGCTATGGATGATTGGGAATTAGTGAAAGAAAAGCCTATGAGGGTTGTGCAAGTAAGTAAAAGGACCTATGGATTGGGTGTTATTAGACACACTAAAGTAACCAAATTTTTCATTTTATATGACTACATTTACCCACCCATTATTCTAGTGATGTATAAAATTAAAATAATAGGATAAAATAAAAAAATAGAAAGCGTATCTAAACTTACTTGCAAAGGTGAAGACCATGAAGCTTGTGTGATGCTGAGTAATGTTGGATAGTGCATAGAGAACACATTGTGCAAGTGTCAATATATGAAATGAAACAAAAATTAAATTAGTTCTTATTATATGTGATATAAAACAAGAACATAAAAAATATGAGTAAAATAAAAAGGAAGATAAGGAATGAATACACCTAATTAGGTATGTGAACTAGTACAAAACTTATTATGATCCTGAGTAAGGCTGAGTAATGCTAGATGATGCTAGACAATGCTATAATAAAATTTATATCACAAACAAAGTTGAGTGCTCAATTCCTCACAAAATGTCTCAAGAATACAAAGGTTAGCCCTTTTGCTCCATTGCTGCCTACTAAGTGAAGCTAGATAATCATGCATGTACTAATTGGTGTTTATACTATGTGTCTAATCCCTCTTAATAGGTGGCTCAAGAATAAAAAGGATGACCCTTTGGTTCCATCATTACCATGTGAAGTGAAGATATGAAGTGATACTAGTATTAAAATAAATGTCATATGAGATGGTTCATGGAGCCCATGGATGCTCTAAAAATATGATAATGTAGTATGGATAACGAAATGTATGCTAGAAACTAGGCCACTCTTGGCCATTTCAAAAGATGGAGGTTAGGCTTGTATGAAATCCACTCTAAAACTGATGTAATATGCTTATGTGAAATCCAAATTGGGAACTCGAGTAATCAATAAGTTAAAATTGTATGAACATTTAACTTGAGAATGATGCTAACCACTTGCAGATGGATTAAGGCATGTAACTAATAAAAATGCCTTAGTAATAAACTAAACTTGGAAACAAAATAAGACCAATATGCCATGCACATTTCCCCCAATCACTATTGTCTTGAACATGGATTTTGATATAGAAGTTATATCAACTACCTAGTATAAAACTAGAAGTGAGAGTCATCATGATATGCATGATACCCCCTATATCTAGATTACCTGAGAAAACTATACTAAAACTACTAATTTTGACTGATCTAGATGTGTAAAAACTGTAGCTAAGCTAATTTTTTTGCCTGTTACTAGAAAACTTGGGTGTTTTTTTGCCTAGACAAGAGTGCCAAAATGAAGACACCCTTGTGTTTGGCATTGCTATCCATTTTTAATGCTAATGTCTTTTGTTGAACTATGTGTTGATCTAGAATTGTCACTATTTTTTTGTTCTATTCTAACTAGTTTGACCTTTAGATTTTGAATTGAGTCTTCTAAAAATTGCTTTTTTGACCATTCAGAGCTCTAATTTTTATAGCAAAACCCATGTTTATTCCCCTTTTTTTGAGGGTAGAAATGAAGACCATGCAATGACTACCCTAAAGAAAAGATCCCTACAAGTGTGTTATGTTACATAGATACATGATATAATAATATTAGTTGACAAGATATCTTGAGATATAATAATATTTATATTGAGAGATTGTTAGATCAACAAGGGCATGCCTAGATAGATGTAATAAAGTGACAACATATGCATTAAACTAGAACTAGAAATGCTAGATGTTAGATGTTAGTTATTAGTTGTCAAGGAGGGATGGAACATGATGTCCATCATGGCATCCAAGAAATCAAGGTAAATGCATGATATGGATCATGTCATTAAAAACAAGGTCAAGTAATCAAGTAATAGGAATACAAAGAAAGAAGCAAGAAGAATACAAGGGTGGCCAAGGGGCCAAGAAATCAAGGGACATGGGCACATGTCACTCATACTAAAAATCAAACAAATAAAGCATGTTGAAATTACACATACACATACCATAGAAACAAGCAAGATTGGCACAAGGGCCACAAGCACATAGAAGAGTACAAGTAAGGGACATTGGAAAATATCCAAAGGTACACACACATGAATAGAAGAAAAGGACATTGGAAAATGTCCTAAGGCACAAATATGGTACAAACAGGATTGGAGATGCAATCAGATCAAGCTATGCTAAGCAAGGAAGGAAAGCATGCAAATATTGGAAAATATAATTACATCTAACTAATCAAAGCAAGAATGGAAAGTATGCAAGAGATGAAGTACAATACTAGGTATATGCTAAGAAATACACAAGTGCAATATAATAGTAAGTGTTGATGTGGTAATCTATGTAAGCTACTAAGTAATTTATGTCAACATGATAACTAGAGTGTATGGTATAAGAATGAGATAACCTGGATGGTGTAGTCATGTAAAAGATGCCCCCAATGGGTATGTATATCAAAATGTGTCTCGAATGTAGATATAGGATGCCCCCTCAATGGGTAGAGTGAAGTAATCAAGTATCTAGATGTCACTACACACACTCAAATAAGATCAAGTGAAGCATGGTAATGTAGATAAATTGACAAATAATAAGCATATAACAACAAATGTAAGTCCTATCATGATATTAGCAATGTAAAAAATGGATGATATATACAATCAAAATGTTTTTGGTGTCTTGACATTTTTAATGGTTTTGGATTTTGATATGAGTTATGCACAATCAAACATAAGGAGATTATGTATAAGAAATACCAAAAAACTATGTATAATTAAGAAAAAAGAAACCATGTACAAGTAAGGCTAAGAAGGGATGATACTAGCTGATGAGTCTCATGAGAGACTCCATATCATGGTGTCCTATATCAAATAAAGGAATCATGCATGATTATGAAGAGTGAAGGAATTGCTACGAATATGATTCTGGATATTCAAATTTATTGTCAGTATCTTGGAAATCATAATAACCTATATTATTCTACTCATTATTAGCATCTTGATTTTGAACCAATGGAATTCTGGTGTTAACTTTTATTGTATCTGGATGTTTTCCTTTGATAAATTGTGTCTGTGAATGATTTGTCTTAGGATGCTCAATAAATCCCAAACCTTGGTGACAAACATTATCAACTGCTAGAATAGGAGTAGTGATGCCTTGAGTCTACTTACCCAACCCTTGACCTTTATAATCAAACTATTTTAGATATTTTTTACCAAACCCATACTTCTTTGAAAGTTGAGCCTCATTTTGGAGAGGTAGGTGTGTATATTTTTCATGCATTACCTATGCTTGTGGTACTATTTGTTACTCTGATTTTGTTGTTTGATCTTTTTATTGTTCTAATTTATTCTTTGGTAACCACTTTTGTATTGTTTCTAAATTTGACCTTTTATGAATGTGTTCCTATGTCACTATGGATTTCTTGACTGATTTCCCTTGTATAGGGTCCTTATTACAAATTATATGTTGTATATGTTGTTTTAATGCAAAACATGAATATGTGTGATGCCCATGCATTCTATGCTATGCACAATAATATCTGAATCTTTTCACTGGATGTAGAGGAGGTAGATTGATTAACTTATATTTAATCATTTTCCTTAGTAACTTAATTTAACTCTTATGTGACATTTGAATGCTTTTTGATTCACTAGTTTTAGAGTTACATTGTTGTGATTTCATGTTTGTATATGTAACATTGCTTGCAACTAATTGACTAGGTGAAGGTGCATTTACATGATTGACACTAGGGTGACTTTGAGGTTTTTGTATTATAATCTAATTTTCCAATTTTGTGATATTTTCATGTAATATCTGATTCTATGTTTGTAAATTTGAAATTATGTTGCTCATACTGGTGATTTAATCCCTTAGATTCTCACAAGTACAAACTATAGTTTATTTCAATTGAACATGTAAGAACATATATTGAAGATAGTTTAAAGAAGCTATAGGCTGAATGTATAGATCAAGAACAATAGTATAGCTTCCTTACCTTTTGGAGGAGTGATAACATGGACTTGGTTAGAGGGAAAGTAGCTATTACCCTCTTGAGGGAGAGGAGGAGAAGGGATTTCTTTCCTCTATAAGAAATATGACATTAAAACAAGAGTATCCAAAGAGGAACATACATTTAAGTAAAAACTATGTATATAGGCTAAAATACATGTAAGTGGAGTTATAAATTAGATTTAAATATGATTATAGAGGACATTCCACATGAGAGATAGCAAACAAGGGATAGAGAGTATGGAACTGTGCATTGATGCATAAAGAATTTTGACATGTGCTATGACATGTCTAATGTATTTAGCATGATAAACTTGTAAATGTTTCCATATGAGAGATAGAGAGTAAAGGATAGAGAGCATGGAATTTTTCACTAATGAATAGAAAATTTTGACTTGTAGCATGACATTTCTAACATGTTTAGAAAAATAGAATTTAAAATTATTTCACACGAGCAAAAGAAAATATGCAAAAAGAATTTTGAAGTTTTGTACATATTTGGCAATGAATTTGTTTTTATCATCCCATATAATGAAAAATAAGCATGAAATGTAAAGGATGAAGCTTTTTTATAGCATATGATAGACTTCATCATTCATGTACATGATAGGGCCCATTATTGTGTCCTTGTTATTTGTAAGAAATGTGAGAAAAATTTGTATATAAGTGAGAATCATTTTTTAAATTTGATTATGGATGTAATGTTATACCTCAAAAATAAAATAGGTTATATTATATGTAATTAGGGATTTAACAATGATAGTTTTGAAAAATACTATGAATTTTTGAAATTGAAATTGAATTTCTGATTTAAGAATGCAAGCAAAACATTAAGAAATTTATGGGAAAATGCTTGATTTAATGGGACCTAGTAGATGTAACCATGGTTTTGAGAAAAATAATTTTTTGAAAATTAATATGATTTTTTGAAATTTTAAGTAATTTTTTTGATTTTAATATGCAACTAAAAATTTAGAAAATAATTTGGAAAATTACTAGAAAATTACTGGGAGCTAGTTGATGCAACTAGGGTGTTTGAATGATTTTTTTTAATTTTAAAATTAGTATGATAATTTTAAAATTTTTATATGAATTTATATAATTTTTTTATAATTTTATTTTAAAAATTTAGAAAAAATTAGAAAATATTTCTAAACTTAGCAATATATTTTTCCTAGTGTTTGGAATGTGTTTCTATGAAAAAAGGACCTAATATGTGCAAACTAGGGTTTTAACAAAATATATGATAATTTGTAAATTAATTTGTATATTTATAATTTTTAAATATAAGAAAAATTAGGAAATTATGGAAAAAAATTAGAAATAATTTACCCTAGGGTTTCTAGGGTTTTTGTACAAAAATTGTAAGTCAGGTTCACCAAATGTTTTATTTATTTTTTAGAACAATGGAGTTTTATTCCTAATTAAATAAATAATTTTGGAGTAAAGTAAATAAATAAATAATGTGGAATAATTAAACCACTAATTTATGTAAACAAATTATACTTTTGCCTTTTCTAAAAATAGTAATAAATAAGAGAAAATATGACTTATCTTATTCTATGTTCTTCAGTCTGAGATAGGGTCTAAGAATTTAGGTTCAAGACTGAGATAGTGTCAAAAATAGGTTCTTGTACTTCATTTTTTGATTAGATAGGAGCATTGAAAGTGGGACACCCTATTTTTTGGTGCTATAGTCCTTTATTGCTGCTGTTGTCTAGGGAATCTAAGTTTTTTGGGTTTTGCTTAACATGTCTATGTTACCCTGTCAGTGAAATATTGAAGTATGCAAAGCTCACTATGCATTTGTTTTAATATTAAAAGCCTTAGGAACTATTTGGACTTGAACTTGAATGAAAACTTTGGAAAGAGAGAGAAGGCATTAGTGTGTAAAGGATATGTTGGATGTACTTCACACCCTATGTGTGGGCAAGTTGCCTACATACCAATACTCTGAGGAGGGATCAAGCTAATGTAGTTCTCCCATTGAAGTGCTTGGTGAAATTATGTATGAAAATTTAAATAGATGTGAAACTAGGTTTACTTTAGATGGCTAGGGACTGGTGTAAGGGTTTTAATAGGCTTGGAATAATATTGGAAGGTTCTATGCAGAGAATAGGGAAAAGTGATTGAGTGGACTTATTAATATTCTTGCTTCTCTCTTATAAATAAGTGCCAACCCTTCTAAATGGAATTTGAATGGAATTTTATAGGGAAACTAATGAATTTGGGTTAAATTAATTCACATTAGGCTGACATGAATTAATATAAGGATTTGGGAAAATATGACCATTTGAACCAGATTTGCACTTTGACAATAGAGCTAGAAATAAGACATCCTAGGTTTCAGTGCTCTTCTCCAAGTTGAGAAATATTGTCTATAGATAATGAGACATGGGGGGATGGATATAGGCTTGAAATATATTCTTGATTCTATAAGGGTTAAGTCTAGAAGGCTGTGGATGATTAGGAATCGGTGAAAAAAAAGCCTATGAGGGTTGTGCAAGCAAGTAGGAGGACCTATGGATTGGGTGTTATTAGACACACTAGAGTAACAAAATTTAACATTTTATATGAATAAAGGCATCCATGGTGTCAATAATATCCTCTCATAGGCCTCTAAATTGATATTTAAGCATAAGAACTAGTAGAGGTAAGAAAAACCTATTAGTTGCAAACTAGGCATGAAGTAGGTTTTATGCCATTAATGGAGATCCAAGCAATTAAAACATTTAAATAAAGGAAGAAAAAGTCATTTAAATAATAAAAAATCTTTCCCAAGTGTTATATTTCATAGGCAAGGTTTTGGTTCTTCATGCTAAGGAAAAATCATTTTGGGTAGTCTTAGAGAGCTCTAGGAGAGCCTCAAGTTTTTACTCGGTATGGTTAAGAGAGAGAGATTTGGGATAGAATATTTTTTGAATTGATAGAAACCCTAAATTAATTAAACTTTATGGATTTTTTTTTTAGTTCATCTACCCATATTTATGAACAAACACTAACAATTCAAGGGTGTATAGGTGGCCTACTCATCTAGATAGGGCCCAAGTTTTCTTATGTTGCTTCATTTAAAAATTGAATGAGAAATAATGATTTTAAGGGAGTTATTTAAAGGTAGAATATGACATATTATAATTTGTCACATCAGATAATTCCTCATAATATGTACTTATGGCATAAAACTTTTTTTCCTTATTATCTTTGTGAATGGTTCATTTGATCAATTTTAGAGCAAAACCTAGGTTGGAAGGCTAACAAACACTCCATTTCATCATGAAAAATAAAATTACTTAAGTGATATTTGTTCATAAATACTCATTAGTTCAAAAAATACTTGATGGGTCAAATTAGGACTAGTCTTGTATAGCAAAACACCATATACAACAGTCTTTGGCCTATCTCAGAGTGAAAGGACGTAATGAGTAGTTTCAAGAGGTTCATTTGAGTTGAATTAATGAGCACCAAGTGATTATGGAATAATTATTTTCAAATTTATAATAAATATAGAGAAATTTAATCATACAAAGCTTTCCTTGATCAAGAAACAACTTGAAAAATATGTCATTAGCAAATATTAAATTTTTAGGTGCCCTACAGGTGACTCACGATATTAGAATGGAGATGTTGAAACTAGTTTGGGAAGATAAATTTGAAGGTTCATCTAAGTTTTATCATAGATTAAACAATATGCACGTGCTCAAATTCCCACCTTCACTACCATGTATCTTACAATGTACACCTTCAAGTGACTCATATGGAGTACAAAACAATTAGAAGGCATATGTTCAAACTTGTTTAGACATTATGTAGGGTTTTGAATGGTGGAGGGTGATGTATCATTAAATAATCAAGCCATAAAGTGGTATCAATCTTGAAACCTTGTTCTTACATTGTTTAAACAAATTTAGGGATCAATTACCTTAAAGTCTCCAAAATAGGGGTTTCACCCTTCTTTCAATCCTCCCATAGTGAAACATATGAGGTCTTGGCTAGTTTAGAGATTTACATCATGAAACTCTTATAGAAGGGATATGTTTTGATATGAAAATTAGTTTGTTTTGCCAAGGGATTATGATGATGGAGAGTTACAAATCCATGCAATATGCCACTATAGTCCTTCAGTACTATCTATATTTTGAACCTCAAATGGCCTTGTGTTTATATAAGACCTGATTTATTGGACTTATTAATATTATTGCTTCTCTCTTATAAATAAGTGCCAACCATTCTAAATGGAATTTGAATGGAATTTTATAGGGAAACTAATGAATTTGGGTTAAATTAATTCACATTAGGCTGACATGAATTAATATAAGGATTTGGGAAAATATGACCATTTGAACTAGATTTGCACTTTGACAATAGCGCTAGAAATAAAACATCTTAGGTTTCAGTGCTCTTCTCCAAGTTGAGAAATATTTTCTAGAGATAATGAGACATGGGGGGATGGATATAGTCTTGAAATATCTTCTTGAGTATATAAGGGTTAAGTCTATAAGGCTATGGATGACTAGGAATCGGTGAAAAAAAAGCCTATGAGGGTTGTGCAAGCAAGTAGGAGGACCTATGGATTGAGTGTTATTAGACACACTAGAGTAACCAAATTAAAAATTTTATATGACCAAAGGCATCCATGGTGTCACTAATATCCTCTCATAGGCATCTAAAATGATATTTAAGCATAAGAACTAGTAGAGGTAAGGAAAACCTATTAGTTGCAAACTAGGCATGAAGCAAGTTTTATGCCATTAATGGAGATCCAAGCAATTAAAACATTTAAATAGAGGAAGGAAAAGTCATTTAAATAGTAAAAAATCTTTCCCAAGTGTTATATTTCATAGGCAAGGTTTTGGTTCTTCATGCTAAGGAAAAACCTTTTTGGGTAGTCTTGGAGAGCTCTAGGAGAGCCTCAAGTTTTTACTCGGTATGGTTAAGAGAGAGAGATTTGGGATAGAATATTTTTTGAATTGATAGCGACCCTAAATTAATTAAACTTTATGGATTTTTTTATTTTAGTTCATCTACCCATATTTATGAACAATCACTAACAATTCAAGGGTGTATAGGTGGCCTACTCATCTAGATAGGGCCCAAGTTTTCTTATGTTGCTTCATTTAAAAATTGAATGAGAAATAATGATTTTAAAGGAGTTATTTAAAGGTAGAATATGCCATATTACAATTTTTCACATCAGATAATTCCTCATAATAGGTACTTATGGCATAAAACTTGTTTTCCTTATTATCTTTGTGAATGGTTCATTTGATCAATTTTAGAGCAAAACCTAGGTTGGAAGGCTAACAAACACTCCACTTAATCATGAAAAATAAAATTAATTAAGTTATATTTGTTCATCAATAATTATTAGTTCACAAAATCCTTGATGGGTCAAATTAGGACTAGTCTTGTATAGCAAAACACTATATACAATAGTCTTTGGCCTATCTCAGAGTGAAAGGAGGTAATGAGTAGTTTCAAGAGGTTCATTTGAGTTGAAGTAATGAGCACCAAGTGATTATGGAATAATTATTTTCAAATTTATATTAAATATAGAGAAATTTAATCATACAAAGCTTTCCTTGATCAAGAAACAACTTGAAAAATCTCTCATTAGCAAATATTAAATTTTTAGGTGCCCTACAGGGGACTCACCATATTAGAATGGAGATGTTGAAACTAGTTTGAAAGCATCCAAGATTGGGAAGATAAATTTGAAGGTTCATCTAAGTTTTATCATAGATTCACCACTATGCATGTGGTCAAATTCCCACCTTCACTACCATGTATCTTACAATGTACACCTTCAAGTGACTCATATGGAGTACAAAACAATTAGAAGGCATATGTTCAAACTTGTTTAGACATTATGTAGGGTTTTGAATGGTGGAGGGTGATGTATCATTAAATAATCAATCCATAAAGTGGTATCAATCTTGAAATCTTGTTCCTACATTGTTTAAACAACTTTAGGGATCAATTACCTTAAAGTCTCCAAAATAGGGGTTTCACCCTTCTTTGAATCCTCCCATGGTGAAACATATGAGGTCTTGGCTAGTTTAGAGATTTACATCATGAAACCCTTATAGAAGGGATACGTTTTGACATGAAAATTAGTTTTTTTTGCCAAGGAATTATGATGATGGAGAGTTACAAACTCATGCAATATGCCACTGCAGTCCTTTAGTACAATCTAACTTTTGAACCTCAAATGGCCTTGTGTTTATATAAGACCTGATTTATTGGACTTATTAATATTATTGCTTCTCTCTTATAAATAAGTGCCAACCATTCTAAATGGAATTTGAATGGAATTTTATAGGGAAACTAATGAATTTGGGTTAAATTAATTCACATTAGGCTGACATGAATTAATATAAGGATTTGGGAAAATATGACCATTTGAACTAGATTTGCACTTTGACAATAGCGCTAGAAATAAAACATCTTAGGTTTCAGTGCTCTTCTCCAAGTTGAGAAATATTTTCTAGAGATAATGAGACATGGGGGGATGGATATAGTCTTGAAATATCTTCTTGAGTATATAAGGGTTAAGTCTATAAGGCTATGGATGACTAGGAATCGGTGAAAAAAAAGCCTATGAGGGTTGTGCAAGCAAGTAGGAGGACCTATGGATTGAGTGTTATTAGACACACTAGAGTAACCAAATTAAAAATTTTATATGACCAAAGGCATCCATGGTGTCACTTATATCCTCTCATAGGCATCTAAAATGATATTTAAGCATAAGAACTAGTAGAGGTAAGGAAAACCTATTAGTTGCAAACTAGGCATGAAGCAAGTTTTATGCCATTAATGGAGATCCAAGCAATTAAAACATTTAAATAAAGGAAGGAAAAGTCATTTAAATAGTAAAAAATCTTTCCCAAGTGTTATATTTCATAGGCAAGGTTTTGGTTCTTCATGCTAAGGAAAAACCTTTTTGGGTAGTCTTGGAGAGCTCTAGGAGAGCCTCAAGTTTTTACTCGGTATGGTTAAGAGAGAGAGATTTGGGATAGAATATTTTTTGAATTGATAGCGACCCTAAATTAATTAAACTTTATGGATTTTTTTATTTTAGTTCATCTACCCATATTTATGAACAATCACTAACAATTCAAGGGTGTATAGGTGGCCTACTCATCTAGATAGGGCCCAAGTTTTCTTATGTTGCTTCATTTAAAAATTGAATGAGAAATAATGATTTTAAGGGAGTTATTTAAAGGTAGAATATGCCATATTACAATTTGTCACATCAGATAATTCCTCATAATAGGTACTTATGGCATAAAACTTGTTTTCCTTATTATCTTTGTGAATGGTTCATTTGATCAATTTTAGAGCAAAACCTAGGTTGGAAGGCTAAAAAACACTCCACTTCATCATGAAAAATAAAATTAATTAAGTTATATTTGTTCATCAATAATTATTAGTTCACAAAATCCTTGATGGGTCAAATTAGGACTAGTCTTGTATAGCAAAACACTATATACAATAGTCTTTGGCCTATCCCAGAGTGAAAGGAGGTAATGAGTAGTTTCAAGAGGTTCATTTGAGTTGAAGTAATGAGCACCAAGTGATTATGGAATAATTATTTTCAAATTTATATTAAATATAGAGAAATTTAATCATACAAAGCTTTCCTTGATCAAGAAACAACTTGAAAAATCTCTCATTAGCAAATATTAAATTTTTAGGTGCCCTACAGGGGACTCACCATATTAGAATGGAGATGTTGAAACTAGTTTGAAAGCATCCAAGATTGGGAAGATAAATTTGAAGGTTCATCTAAGTTTTATCATAGATTCACCACTATGCATGTGGTCAAATTCCCACCTTCACTACCATGTATCTTACAATGTACACCTTCAAGTGACTCATATGGAGTACAAAACAATTAGAAGGCATATGTTCAAACTTGTTTAGACATTATGTAGGGTTTTGAATGGTGGAGGGTGATGTATCATTAAATAATCAAGCCATAAAGTGGTATCAATCTTGAAACCTTGTTCTTACATTGTTTAAACAAATTTAGGGATCAATTACCTTAAAGTCTCCAAAATAGGGGTTTCACCCTTCTTTCAATCCTCCCATGGTGAAACATATGAGGTCTTGGCTAGTTTAGAGATTTACATCATGAAACCCTTATAGAAGGGATATGTTTTGATATGAAAATTAGTTTGTTTTGCCAAGGGATTATGATGATGGAGAGTTACAAATCCATGCAATATGCCACTGCAGTCCTTCAGTACTATCTAACTTTTGAACCTCAAATGGCCTTGTGTTTATATAAGACCTGATTTATTGGACTTATTAATATTATTGCTTCTCTCTTATAAATAAGTGCCAACCATTCTAAATGGAATTTGAATGGAATTTTATAGGGAAACTAATGAATTTGGGTTAAATTAATTCACATTAGGCTGACATGAATTAATATAAGGATTTGGGAAAATATGACCATTTGAACTAGATTTGCACTTTGACAATAGCGCTAGAAATAAAACATCTTAGGTTTCAGTGCTCTTCTCCAAGTTGAGAAATATTTTCTAGAGATAATGAGACATGGGGGGATGGATATAGTCTTGAAATATCTTCTTGATTATATAAGGGTTAAGTCTATAAGGCTATGGATGACTAGGAATCGGTGAAAAAAAAGCCTATGAGGGTTGTGCAAGCAAGTAGGAGGACCTATGGATTGAGTGTTATTAGACACACTAGAGTAACCAAATTAAAAATTTTATATGACCAAAGGCATCCATGGTGTCACTAATATCCTCTCATAGGCATCTAAAATGATATTTAAGCATAAGAACTAGTAGAGGTAAGGAAAACCTATTAGTTGCAAACTAGGCATGAAGCAAGTTTTATGCCATTAATGGAGATCCAAGCAATTAAAACATTTAAATAAAGGAAGGAAAAGTCATTTAAATAGTAAAAAATCTTTCCCAAGTGTTATATTTCATAGGCAAGGTTTTGGTTCTTCATGCTAAGGAAAAACCTTTTTGGGTAGTCTTGGAGAGCTCTAGGAGAGCCTCAAGTTTTTACTCGGTATGGTTAAGAGAGAGAGATTTGGGATAGAATATTTTTTGAATTGATAGCGACCCTAAATTAATTAAACTTTATGGATTTTTTTATTTTAGTTCATCTACCCATATTTATGAACAATCACTAACAATTCAAGGGTGTATAGGTGGCCTACTCATCTAGATAGGGCCCAAGTTTTCTTATGTTGCTTCATTTAAAAATTGAATGAGAAATAATGATTTTAAGGGAGTTATTTAAAGGTAGAATATGCCATATTACAATTTGTCACATCAGATAATTCCTCATAATAGGTACTTATGGCATAAAACTTGTTTTCCTTATTATCTTTGTGAATGGTTCATTTGATCAATTTTAGAGCAAAACCTAGGTTGGAAGGCTAACAAACACTCCACTTCATCATGAAAAATAAAATTAATTAAGTTATATTTGTTCATCAATAATTATTAGTTCACAAAATCCTTGATGGGTCAAATTAGGACTAGTCTTGTATAGCAAAACACTATATACAATAGTCTTTGGCCTATCTCAGAGTGAAAGGAGGTAATGAGTAGTTTCAAGAGGTTCATTTGAGTTGAAGTAATGAGCACCAAGTGATTATGGAATAATTATTTTCAAATTTATATTAAATATAGAGAAATTTAATCATACAAAGCTTTCCTTGATCAAGAAACAACTTGAAAAATCTCTCATTAGCAAATATTAAATTTTTAGGTGCCCTACAGGGGACTCACCATATTAGAATGGAGATGTTGAAACTAGTTTGAAAGCATCCAAGATTGGGAAGATAAATTTGAAGGTTCATCTAAGTTTTATCATAGATTCACCACTATGCATGTGGTCAAATTCCCACCTTCACTACCATGTATCTTACAATGTACACCTTCAAGTGACTCATATGGAGTACAAAACAATTAGAAGGCATATGTTCAAACTTGTTTAGACATTATGTAGGGTTTTGAATGGTGGAGGGTGATGTATCATTAAATAATCAAGCCATAAAGTGGTATCAATCTTGAAACCTTGTTCTTACATTGTTTAAACAAATTTAGGGATCAATTACCTTAAAGTCTCCAAAATAGGGGTTTCACCCTTCTTTCAATCCTCCCATGGTGAAACATATGAGGTCTTGGCTAGTTTAGAGATTTACATCATGAAACCCTTATAGAAGGGATATGTTTTGATATGAAAATTAGTTTGTTTTGCCAAGGGATTATGATGATGGAGAGTTACAAATCCATGCAATATGCCACTGCAGTCCTTGAGTACAATCTAACTTGTGAACCTCAAATGGCCTTGTGTTTATATAAGACCTGATTTATTGGACTTATTAATATTATTGCTTCTCTCTTATAAATAAGTGCCAACCATTCTAAATGGAATTTGAATGGAATTTTATAGGGAAACTAATGAATTTGGGTTAAATTAATTCACATTAGGCTGACATGAATTAATATAAGGATTTGGGAAAATATGACCATTTGAACTAGATTTGCACTTTGACAATAGCGCTAGAAATAAAACATCTTAGGTTTCAGTGCTCTTCTCCAAGTTGAGAAATATTTTCTAGAGATAATGAGACATGGGGGGATGGATATAGTCTTGAAATATCTTCTTGAGTATATAAGGGTTAAGTCTATAAGGCTATGGATGACTAGGAATCGGTGAAAAAAAAGCCTATGAGGGTTGTGCAAGCCAGTAGGAGGACCTATGGATTGAGTGTTATTAGACACACTAGAGTAACCAAATTAAAAATTTTATATGACCAAAGGCATCCATGGTGTCACTAATATCCTCTCATAGGCATCTAAAATGATATTTAAGCATAAGAACTAGTAGAGGTAAGGAAAACCTATTAGTTGCAAACTAGGCATGAAGCAAGTTTTATGCCATTAATGGAGATCCAAGCAATTAAAACATTTAAATAAAGGAAGGAAAAGTCATTTAAATAGTAAAAAATCTTTCCCAAGTGTTATATTTCATAGGCAAGGTTTTGGTTCTTCATGCTAAGGAAAAACCTTTTTGGGTAGTCTTGGAGAGCTCTAGGAGAGCCTCAAGTTTTTACTCGGTATGGTTAAGAGAGAGAGATTTGGGATAGAATATTTTTTGAATTGATATCAACCCTAAATTAATTAAACTTTATGGATTTTTTTATTTTAGTTCATCTACCCATATTTATGAACAATCACTAACAATTCAAGGGTGTATAGGTGGCCTACTCATCTAGATAGGGCCCAAGTTTTCTTATGTTGCTTCATTTAAAAATTGAATGAGAAATAATGATTTTAAGGGAGTTATTTAAAGGTAGAATATGCCATATTACAATTTGTCACATCAGATAATTCCTCATAATAGGTACTTATGGCATAAAACTTGTTTTCCTTATTATCTTTGTGAATGGTTCATTTGATCAATTTTAGAGCAAAACCTAGGTTGGAAGGCTAACAAACACTCCACTTCATCATGAAAAATAAAATTAATTAAGTTATATTTGTTCATCAATAATTATTAGTTCACAAAATCCTTGATGGGTCAAATTAGGACTAGTCTTGTATAGCAAAACACTATATACAATAGTCTTTGGCCTATCTCAGAGTGAAAGGAGGTAATGAGTAGTTTCAAGAGGTTCATTTGAGTTGAAGTAATGAGCACCAAGTGATTATGGAATAATTATTTTCAAATTTATATTAAATATAGAGAAATTTAATCATACAAAGCTTTCCTTGATCAAGAAACAACTTGAAAAATCTCTCATTAGCAAATATTAAATTTTTAGGTGCCCTACAGGGGACTCACCATATTAGAATGGAGATGTTGAAACTAGTTTGAAAGCATCCAAGATTGGGAAGATAAATTTGAAGGTTCATCTAAGTTTTATCATAGATTCACCACTATGCATGTGGTCAAATTCCCACCTTCACTACCATGTATCTTACAATGTACACCTTCAAGTGACTCATATGGAGTACAAAACAATTAGAAGGCATATGTTGAAACTTGTTTAGACATTATGTAGGGTGTTGAATGGTGGAGGGTGATGTATCATTAAATAATCAATCCATAAAGTGGTATCAATCTTGAAATCTTGTTCCTACATTGTTTAAACAACTTTAGGGATCAATTACCTTAAAGTCTCCAAAATAGGGGTTTCACCCTTCTTTGAATCCTCCCATGGTGAAACATATGAGGTCTTGGCTAGTTTAGAGATTTACATCATGAAACCCTTATAGAAGGGATACGTTTTGACATGAAAATTAGTTTTTTTTGCCAAGGAATTATGATGATGGAGAGTTACAAACTCATGCAATATGCCACTGCAGTCCTTTAGTACAATCTAACTTTTGAACCTCAAATGGCCTTGTGTTTATATAAGACCTGATGAAAGCATATATTTAAAAAAAATATTTCCTTGGGATTATAATGGAAATATTTGTCTAAAAAAACATTTAAAATAGTTGAGATATGGGACCTCAAGCCACATCACAACTTACGGGCATCCCTTTCTAAGACTGGAAACACACTACATAGTTGACTTGCCAACTAGGCTTATCAAATTAAAGGGTTGACATTGAGGGATATGGAAAAGGTTAGGAAAATTATAAATAAGGAAAGGATAATAAAATTAGGAATATACATTCCACCTCATGATTATCTCAATGGAAATAGGGTATGATCCAATTTTAAGAGCAACCTACAGTCAACTATTTACACAGTCAAGTTTCAAGCTACTTTGAAGAAGAATTAAGAGATTAGAGGTCCTAAAGAAGTGATCAGACTTTCCCATTTAGCATAGGCGGTCCTCATGAAACAAGTAAAATATTATATGTCTCAAATATACCAATAAAATAGGGAAAAAATCCTCTGTTTTATCTCAGAGGTCAGGTACCCTTGAAAATCTGACATCTTGCCAACCTAGTGAGTAATGCAAGTTAGGTTTGAATGTATAGTAAGAGGTCTTGAAATCATTAGGGAGTGATTTTTGATCTGTTTTTTTAGGTTTATAAAATTTTAATATCTATTACACATTATAATACCTCATAAATAGGCTCCAATCATTCAAAACTAATTTAAAATGCACCTACAACCATTGTTTTGGCTTGGACAATAGTACGAGGTTGAAGATGGATTAAAGGTGTATAATGCCAAGAAATGACTAATGGAGGGAAATTAAAATGTGATATTAATCATAGGAAATTATAAATGCCTTAATGGTAGTCTCATACCATCATGACAAGGTGAAATAAGACAAGCTTAGTCATGAGCCGAAGAAGCATTAAAAAAACCAAGCAACTCAAACTAACTTTTAGTAAAAAGAGTCTATAGGTCAAAATATATGTCTAAAAGGCATTAAATTTGGTATTAATGTTAATTTTAACCTATTAAACTATATAAAATATTTATTTGTCCAAAATATTAGTGTAAGTATCTTCTATTTTTACACATTTATATGCTTGTCCGTTGAGGAGAATATGGAGTTAGGCAAGGTTATTGAAGGGATTTAATGTATGATGGAGGGCTTAAACATAATTTGAATGTTTTTTAAGAATTTTTGTGTGAATTTACATATTAAAAAACATTTTTATAGTTAATATATTAAAAATTTAAATGTAAAATGAATAAAAGTGCATGTTTGCTAAATTTAGGATTTTGGCATGCAAATATAGATAGTTGGAAAAGGAGTTTTTGAGAAATGTAAATGGTTGGATGATGAAATATAATGAATTTAATAGTTTTGGGATATATTAAAGGTTAAAATTAAAAAAATATTAGGTATTTAAAAATCATAAGTCTTAAAATACACTAATTTCTCTCTCCCTATGTCTTGCAGTCCTCATTTTCTGAGTGTATATCAAGCCTAGGTTGGTGATTCCATATGTTTTGATTGATTGATAATAGAAAAAAATGATTGTAATAGTTTTTTGCATCACTCCATGTCATAATTAAAAATTAATCAGGCATTTTTACCTCATATAACTTTAAAAATGGATCTTAATCCTTGCATGTTCTAACACAATCTTGTATAGAGAGTTTAGAACTTTGTATTTTGAGTTATTTCAAGTGTTTTAAGAGTTGAATAGCTGTTATAACCTATTTTAAAAATTGGATTAGGGTAATAAATAAGTTTTATAAGTATTATTTGTTCCACAATGGCATATAATCAAATAGAGAGGTTTCAAACCTCATGAAACTCTTGCATAGTCCTAAAAAAACATGTAGTCAACTGTGTTTGTGTTGTTTTTGAGCATTAGATGGATTTAACATGGTACCTACCTATTTTAAAATATGGGGTGGGTAAAAAAAGACTTGTATATGGAATTTTTTTCATTTAAAGCTACCTAAGCTCAATAAAATGATGTTTTAAGGTTCTTAGGCTCTGTAGGCTTGCATATTTGCCTAACTAGGGTTTCAAACAAGAAAACCTCATAACTCCTAATGTAACCATTATAAATTTTCAAAAATTTGTATTATTTATAATATGTAAATATGGAAAGTTAATAAATAGGTTTGGGTCTGAAATACTATTGTACAATATGTATTCTAGGTTTGTTGGCATGAAATAGGGGTAATAGGCCTAATTGGACAATAACTTGTGAAGGAAGGAATATCTATAAGGAGAGTTGATTGATTAAAATTAAAGGAGACATAAAATGGAAGAGTGGATGATATAAAATGGTTTAAAATATTTATAATAGTTTATATATTACTCAAATAAGTAGGATTTGTCAAAAAAAGAGCTAGTAGATAAGCGTAGACAAAACAAGAAAGCAAGAGTTATGGTAAGGTTGTGAAAAGAGAGATTGTGTTGAGTGGGTTAAAGTTAAATGAGTAATTTAAGGAGAAGGATAATGAGTTGAGTCATTAAACACACATTGATGTAGAGACAAGGTAGTAAGTCTTTTTTAGATTTGGTAGGCTATGAATCCAAAGAGGAAGTAAACAATAGTGGAAGGGAGAATTCATCATAGAAACCTTAAAAAGGAGGAAATTATGCCAATATATATCTCATATAAAAGTGAAGGACACCTTCACACCTATTTTCACATATTATAAAACTATCTAAAACCTAAATCATTACCACAATCTATATAAGGATTCATCAATAAAGGTATAGTCAAGCATTCAGGTTGTGAGGTCTTAACATGATCCTTTATTTCATAGGGTTTTGTCATAATTAAGGGATATCACAAATTAATTTTTAAAGAGATGCATCAAGTTATAACCTGAAAGCACTAGAATCATCCATACTCTCATATAACATTACTACAACCTTCACCTATAGGCTTTCCTTCAATCTTTCCATGTAAATTTGATGGTGCAATGTCAAGAAAGAGTTTCATGTTTATATTATGTTATAGGGAAGGTAATCAAGGTAAAAATGATGATATAGACTCATTAGGAGGAAGAAGATAAATCTCAAAGACAAACTACAATCAGTTTCAACACAAATGCACACCTACAACCATATGAGGCTAGAGGCCTTCTAAAAAGCTAGTGAGACAAGATGAGGGTCAATGATTTATTGAGGATTTTTTAGGTTAAATGAGATGCTTAAAGATGATATATGGTAATTACATAAAGAAATAATGAGGGGCCTCAAAATAGTTTACCATAGTCATACCTATAGTCATCAAGGTTAACAATTCAAAATGGAGTTTTCCAAGGTTTTATGCCTTTAATGGATATTTTTGAGTTTTAGAGGTCATTAGACTTGAATGAGAGGCTTTGGATCATATTATTACTATTTTAAAACTATTCAAACTTTCTCAAGATCACACTTCCTTCCCAACAAGGACATACATGCATAAACATGGTCAAGTACATGTAGAAATCAAGACTTAAGAGTAAGGGCATGATGTAATGGAAAATATATATAGTCATACCTTCTAAGGAGATGTAGATAAATATAGGTATCAAGATAATTCAAAAAATGAGGTCAAATGAACATGAATAATTACTAAAAAACAAGAAAAGCCAAACTCAAACTATATTACACACCTACAACCATGTTAACATAGGCTTGTATGGAATTTGATAGTGTTTAACACCTAAAACAAGTTAATAAGATAAAAAGGGATGGGAGGTGAGTTTAAAATGGTTTCATTAATCATATAATAAAAAATTATTGGTTAGAGGGCTACTAAACATCTTAAAACACATAACCATCACCTACAATACTATTTGTACATAATCAAAGTGAGATTATTGAAGGAGATTAGGCCATACATGAGTTGCATAGGATTGAGGAGATCATCAAAGAAGGTGAAAATTTTAAATAGGGATATTAATAACATATTAAAATTAAAATCATCATGATAAGACTCAAACCAAGGCAAAATGGAAGAAAACTCAGTTTTGAAACTTGACCAAGAAGGCAACATGTCACTAGCTTTTGGTAAAAGAGGTCTATAGGCCAAAATATGCATAATCTAGTCATGAAATTATGTGGGAGACACATAATGACATAATTTACCTATAAAAAATATTTTTTATGTCTTTTAATAAGGGGAACCATTCAATGTTTTAGTACAACCAACCCCATGTCTAATCATGTTAAACACTGGATCCTATCTTGGAGGAATTAGCCATTTTGGGGAATTTACAGGTCAATTCAAAGCATGAAATTTGGTATGAATGGTATCCATGACCCATAAAATCATAAAATTCCATCATAAAGGTCATAATAAAGGTGAAAATAGTCATAGTTCTTACACACACCTCTTGTAGTCAGTATGCAACCATTGAACATCAAACAAAGTTTTTATCAGTTTTGAGTGCTAGGGAGAAGTTTAAGGCTTTGAAATGTATTAAAAAAATGAATTATTATTTTTTAAGCCTAATTTTACCTATTTAGTTTATCCAATTATAGGTTTCAAGAAAAAAATTCCTTGGGGATAAGTTTAGGCATGGAGGAAGCATGCATGTAGCTCAGGGTAAAGTTTGGTAAAAAGGGTCTATAGGCTAAAGTATACATCCTCCAATCATGAAACTTGATATGATTGGTAATCATGACATAATATACATATAAATAATATTTTTTAGGTCATGTGACAAGTTTTATTTCTCATTATCTTGACATAGTCCCCTCTATGTCTCATAACAGTCACAATTGGTGTAGGCATGCTTCTTGGAGTTTTAAGGTATAATAGAGGGTTTCAAGATTATGTAAGTATTTTAAAAGAATAAGAGGATTTTTTAAATTATATTAAATAAATTTAAATAGTGTTCACATTCAAAGCTCTATCCAAACACGTAGGCAAGCTAGAAACCCCATAGGCAGTCTCAAAGGCATAAAAAGCAAAGTTACATTTTTTATCATTTGAAGAGGAGAATACAATTTGAATCAGATAATGAAAATTTAAACATGGTGTTTTAACCCCATATCTTCCTATAGGTTTCTAATAACTCTATTATTTATATTTAGCCAATTAGACCTTAAAGCTTATTTGAAATCCTATAACACCAAAAGACACCCTCAGACCTTCTAATGCAAGATGACCTTATGAAGAGGTATTATGAGATGTTATAGGTTTCATGAATATGATTTCTAGAAAATGAGATTATTGGGAAGGTCAAAATGGTACTTTGGAGGAATTTGAGTTTTTTAGGCTAAGACACCTAGTTTGAACCCCTCTTAAGATGCTTGTATATTTTATATCATGATGAGTTAAGACAAATGGTTTTAGTATATTTTGATTAACCATATGTAACTTAAATTAATTTTGGATTGAATTTGGTTAAGAGTCTGAGTTTTATGAATAATTTCTAAGAGCATGAGCATGTCCAAAATGCTTGCAAACCCTAAAGGCAAATTTATTTACATATTTATCTTTTCATACCTTCCACATGGGAGAAAAATATTTTAAAGGATGTTGAAGGGGTATATAAAATAAATATACATGGAAATAAGTGGTCGAATGGGACACCATATTTTGTGAACAATTGTCAAGAAGGCTAGCCTATCTAGGTTGCCAAAGGAGCTTTTTGACTAGTTTTGGTTTTTTAGACACATAGGTCCATAGAATGCCTATAATCATTTTGGAATCACATATAAAGTGTATATGACTCCATCAAGATTATTTAAAAGCTATTTTTTTGATTAATTTATGTTGTTTGGGTGCCTAGGAGGCCAAAAATGGCCAAAAAATGCCTACTTTTCTAGGATTTTAAAGATATGAATAGTCTAAATCCATGGAAGAAGACTAAAATGACTTAAAACATAATTATATGTCACTTGGAGCCCTTCCCAAGGGCTTATAGTGTGTTTTTATGAGTTGAAGGGTAAAAAGCCAAAGTTTTTTGACATTTTATGAAATGTTACAGGTTTAATGGTGATTTACACCATTATTACAAGTATTGAAGGTTGTAAAAATATTAATTTTATTAATCATATCAATTGTATATATGTTTTTTAGTCTTATAAAAGTATATAAGTGGTTATTATGGTGCCAAATGGTCTTAAGAGTAGGTTTTATGGTAGCAGGTTGAAGGTGGCTCAAGCTTGAGACCTTAATCAATGGAATCTATGAGAGTTAAAAGTTTCATATATTTCATTTAATGTTCAAAGAGAAAAGAGGAGTTTAAAATAGAATAAAACATCAAAAATAAAACTAAAAAAGATAACCTCCATGGTCAGTTAAGCATCAAATGCCAAGTCAACTGACCATATGCCAAACATCTTCTAGAAGTTCCAATGGAGGGTGGAATAGAAGTCCAAGAGAGAGAATTTTGGAGGTTGGGAGACCAAGTGGAGAATTTAATGTGTTTTCCAAGTCTTTGGATACTTTTCCCTTGTGAGTGGATCATGACATCATCATCCTCAAATATTTTCATCTTCTAGTGTCTCTCTAAGCCAATGAGAGGGCTTGAAGACTATTTGGACTAATGAGGGTTATTTTATTAAGGAAATATTAGTGATAATTTATCTAAATTTGGTTGATAATCCATGGAAGGTGGTTATGTCTCATTTATTTATTTTTGAGTGCTTGTTTCTCCTCTCTTTATCTTCCCTTTTCTCCTATATCTCTCATTTATCCCCCATTTTGTAAAGATATTCTCATTTGAAAAGGTAAAAGCCTATCAGAATTTGTAAGAAATAACTTTTCAAGAAATAAATATTATTTTTAATCTATCTATTTCCTCTAACTTGTGTTTATGAAACTTGTTTATGATGTCTTTGTGAAGAAGTGTTCTTCCATGTCCATTATCCTTCTTTCTTTCCTCTTTTCAAGGGTTTGAAAGCTAGTTGTGGGTCTAAAATTGAGATTTTTATTCCATTAATTGATGTTTTATGTGTGTTTTATAACTCCTCTTTGCCTAATTTATTACTTAGTGAGCCTAGTTTAAGAAATATTTATGCAAATTAGCTAGTTTGTGAGATTATGTGAGCAAATATTATCTTACGCTAAATTAGTGTTTGTTTTAAGCTTATTAGAGTGTAATTTGATTTGGTGAATCAACTTTTTAGTGTTATTAGTCATCTTATACCCCCTTTTATCCATTTTATAAGTATTATTTTAGGTGATCTACCAAGAGGAAGTTGGGCTTCTCCAGAGGTTCAACCTCATTACAGGATACCCACAGCTTGAGGTTGATCCAATATTGTAGATGTGAGTGAGAGAGACTAAAAAAATCTCTTACAAGGGTGAAATTATATGATATAATAGTTTTTGGCATGTCCAATGGGACTACATTGTTCATTTAGTGAAGATTTTTGGCGTTCTCTTAATCCAATAAACCTTTGGAGGCATGTGTGTAAACACTAGTGGTGATTTCAAGTATTTATCAGCTAGTATAAGTAGCCCAAGTGCCTAATAATAATAGTTTGGTATTCATTATCACTCATTTGATCAAGAGGTAGTCCAGGAAGTATTCCAAGAATGTTCCCCTCATGGAAATTAATGAGAGAGAACGTTGAGAAGAAAGAAGAAGTGCTAGTTGAGGTAGTCCAAGAAGTATTCTTGGAGGAATAGGAGTTATTTTTTTAAAAGGTGAGCCAAGAAACCATAGATAAACTCAGTGATTTTTCTCTACAAGATTTTCAATACTTTCTCTTGCTTCACCAAGAACCACCTAAAATAGCCTTCAAAGTCCCTAGTTGGAAGGATACTCTCCTAATTTCAAATCAAGGTTAACTTTTTCACCTTTCCACCATACCCCTCTTGAAGAAGGGACCTATTATACTAGTCCATGGTGAGGAGGAAAGGCTTGATGAGTTGGCAATGATAGAGCCCCAAATAGGCCCTTAGGATGCTATGATGAATGAAGAAATGGAAGACCTAAATGATTTTGTAGAGGTTGAAAAATCATAAGAGGTAAAGTTAATTAAATGAAATATTAATTCCTTTATAATTTAAGAGGTTTATTTAGGTTGTAGATTAGACTAAAATATATTTTGATTTGTTTTAAGAACTTCCATTTGGAATGGTTAAAGATGAAGATGAGTAAGGTGAAGAAATTGATAAGATTATAATAGTCAATCAGTCAGCTGATCATGTTAAAGAGGTCATAAATTATCAAGAAAAAGAGCTTGAGGAGTAGGTCTTAGAACATCTTAGTGTGGTTGATGAGATTGATGCAGTACACTTGCAACTAGATGTCCTCAATGATGCCTCACATGTGCAAGAAATGGTTGAACAATGTAAATATGAAGACTTGTTTAAAGTGTTGGAAGTAAGCTATATGTTTTCATTAGGTAATTATGAGTTGAATAAGATAATTATAAGTAGCCTTAGTGAGCCAATTATTGAGATAGAAGTGGTGGATGAACAATTGGAAACTCATTAGGAGGATACTAAGAGAAAAATATGCCACTTCAATCAACCATGGGTGAATAAGGTTCCAGTAGTTGATCAATCATGAGATGAAGTGTCACTTGAAGGTAGTACTAATGTTTTTAGGTTTGATGAAGTTTGGTCAAATAAATAGCTTCAAATTACTATGATATTATAAATGACAAAGAGGAATCTACATTTTGGGATGAATTATAACTCTTTTTCTTAAGCTTGTATAGTCAACCTTCATGTTTAAAAGATCATCAAGTGAGAATATTTAAAGTTCTGATATAGTCCAACATGAATAAATATTTGAATTATTAGACCAATATGTTTAAATTGGATACATGTTTTTCCCTCTTCATCCATTTGAGATCATGTTAAGAAGATTTAAAATCAAGTATCCCAATGTAAGATTAACACCCAAGCATGATATCTCACACTATGACCCATCTCATGAAGGAGGCGATCCAAAATATTTTACATTTGATATAGGTGGAAGGTATTGGTGATTTTTATCCTTGTATATATTAGATTATATGTGTCCTTACTCCTTATGTTTTGGTTTTCCCTTTATCCAAGTGCCTTGTGCACATTTCCTTTTAAGTTGTGTGTTTACCTTTCCTAGGTGACTTAGGAATGGTATTGGATTTATTTCTTGTTATGATTGATACTAGAAGAGAAAGTTTTTAAAATTGAAAAACCTTGTATCAATTTCATATCAGTTGGGAAATAAAGTTTTTGTGACCTTGTATGCTTAATGGGTCAGATAAGGAAACTAGTCTATTGCATAACATGCGTACAATCCTAGGAGGTCACCATAAATGTTGGCCAAAATTTGCCTACATATAAATTTTTTTCCTAGATGGATTATGCCACTTTATTTGTCCATTTAGTAACCTTCTACCTCCATGACTAGTCTCTTTATATTCTTGACTTGATGATGTAGTGCATTATCCTAGGAGGTCCTAGTGTGGTGTGAGAAGTTGATAAGAGTTATTTTTAAGTGGATTATCAAATGGGTGAAATATAATAAAAAATTGATGACCCTACCCCATGTTTCTTTCAATATTTTGAAAAAATCTAAGCAAGTTTTAAGGCGAATTTGGATATTCTAAGGAAAAGACATAGAAATGGGTCTTAAACTGCAAGTGAGAGATCTTGTTGGTTTCAAGGATGTTAAACATTTATGGATATGATTTGGTTTTTGGAAAAATTCTCATAAATTTTAATGAGTCAAAAATTAAGTCTAAACAAGCTATTATTCTCAAAAGACCCTAAAAAGTGCATTAAATGACTTAAGGCTCTTCCAAATAGAAATTCTAAGTCAAAAAGTAACTTTTTGAGGAAGTAAAATTCATTTTGACTTTATATTACATAATTATGGCGTGTTTTACCTAATTTTACATTTTTTATTCCATTTCAAGTCATTTGGAGTGGAAGAGAGGAGTTTGGGAGCAAAAGGATTCATTTTAGAGCCTTTTGGAGCTTTGGCTCAATAGATTTGTGAAGCTTTTGATTAATATAAGGGATAATATATCATATGAAGGAATAAATTGTTTCCATAATATCCTATAATATTCCTTTGAAATCAGATTTAATCATAAGAACTAGTAGAGGTAAGGAAAACCTATTAGTTGCAAACTAGGCATGAATCAGGTTTTCTACCATTAATGGATATCCAAGCACTTCATAATTTTTACAAAAGAAAGGAAAGGTAAATTAAATCATAAAAAGTATTTTAAAATTATTTTATTTCATAGGTAAGATTCTGGTTCTTCATGCTAATGAAAAATCATTTTGGGCAATCTTGGACAACTCTAAGAAAGCCTCAAGTTTTCACTTGGTACGGTTATAAGAGAGAGTTGGTACATAATATTTTGTGTAGTCATAGGAACCATAATTTACTTCCACTTTTCATAATTTTTTTTTTGGTTCATCTCCTTATATTTATGAGCAATCACTAATAGTTCAGGGGTGTCTAGGTGGCCTACTCATCCAGATAGGGTCCAAGTGTTCTTATGTTACTTCATTTCATAATTAAATGAGAAAGAATAGCTATAGGGGAGTTATTTAAGGGTAAAATAGGTCAAATTTCAATTGTTTTCATCATATAATTCCTCATTAGAAGGTACTTATGTCATAAAACTTATTTTCCTTATTATCCTTATGAATTGCCCATTTGATCAATTTTAGAGCAAAACCTAGGTTAGAAGGATAATGAACTCTCCACATACTAATTAAAAATAAAATTACTCAAGTAAACTTTTATATTAAATCCTTATTAGTTCATAAAATCCTTTATGGGTCAAATGAGGGCTAGTCTTGATGGCAAAACACCATCCATAGTAGTCTTTGTCCTATCTCAAAGTGAAAAGAAGTAATGCATAGTTTCAAGAGGTTCATTTAAGTGGAATTCATGAGAACCAAGTGATTAGGTAATATTTATTTTCAAACATCCAATAAATATATAGAAATCCAATCATAAAAATCTTGCCTTGATTAATAAACAACTTGAAAAATCTCTCATTAGCATATATTAAGATTTTAGGTACCCTACAGGAGACTGACCATATTAGAATGAAGATGTTAAAACTAGTTTGACATAGTCCAAGATTGTGAATATCAGTTTGAAGGTTTTGGGGAGGTCTAAGTTTTATCATAGGTTCATCCATTATACATATGGTAAAATTCCCACTTTCACTACCATATGTCTTGAAATGTACACCTATAGGTGACTCATATAGAGTATGAAACAATTGGAAGGAAACTTGTTTGAACCTTATTTAGGATCTTGAAGGGTGGAGGGTGATATATCAATCAATAATCAAGTCATTGAGTGGCAATTAGTATTAAAACCTTTATCCTATATTATTTAAACAACTTTAGGGATAAATTACCTTAAAGTCTCTAAAACAAGGTTTTAACCCTTTCTTCAATCCTCCCATAGTGAAGCATATGAGGTCTTGGATAGTTTAGATGTTTCCATCATGAAGTCCAAACATAAGGGATATGTTTTGACATGAAAAGTGGTCTATTTTCCCAATAGAGTATGATGATGGAGAGCTCCAAACTCATGCAATATTTCACTACAATCCCTTAGTACTATCTATAGGATTATGAACCCCAAATAGACTTATGATGATATAAAACTTGATGAAGACATATATCTACATACAACTATTCCCTTGGGATCAGAATGGAACTAGTGGTATAAAAAAACATTTATTGGAGTTGAGATATGGTAACTCAACCCACATCACAAACTATAGGCACCCTTTTCTAAGAGTGGAAACACACTACACAACTGACTTGCCAACTAGGATTTTCAAAATAAAGGGTCCATATTGATGGATATGAAAAAGTTTGGGATTATTATAAGGAAAGAAATTATCATAAAATCATTAATATACATTACAACTCATTTTAATCACAATAAAAATAGGGTAGGATCCATTTTCAAGAGCAACCTATAGTAAACTTCTTACACAGTCAAGTTTTAGGCTACTTTCAAGGAGAATTGGGAGATTAGAGGTCCTAAATAAGTGATAACACTTTCCCTTTTAGAATATAGGGTAATAATTACCTAAGGAAAATATTATAGATCTTAAATTCACCAAGACAATAGGGTAAACATTCTCTATTTTTTCTCAAAGGTTAGGTAATCTTGAAAATCAAACATCTTGCCAACCTAGTGAGCATTGCATGTCAGGTTAGAATGCATAGTAAGAGGTCTTAAACACATAATGGAGTGATGTGTGAGATGAATTTTGAGGTTAATAAATGTTTAATGTCACTTAAACATGTTCATACCACCTAAATAGAATCTAAGAATTCAAAACTCAGTCTAAAATGCACCTATAACCATATTTTTGGCTTAGACAATGGTATGAGGTTGAAGATGGATTCAAGGTGTATAAGGCTGACAAATGACTAATGGAGAATAATAATAATAATAATAATAATAATAATAATAATAATAATAATAATAATAATAATATAAATTTATCAATTACTTAATAGTGTTATGATACCATCATGACAAGGTGAAATAAGACAAGCTTAGTCATGAGCCTAAGAGGCATAAAAAAACTAGGCAACTCAAACTAGCTTTTAGTAAAAAGAGCTTACAAGACAAAATATACATCTAAAAGGCATGATATTTGGTATTATTGTTCCTTGTGACTTGATAAACTATAAAAATTATTTTTTTGGCCAAAAA
Source organism: Torreya grandis (assembly GCA_037957365.1). Classification (NCBI taxonomy): domain Eukaryota; kingdom Viridiplantae; phylum Streptophyta; class Pinopsida; order Cupressales; family Taxaceae; genus Torreya; species Torreya grandis. The sequence continues at coordinate 787,759 of JARHVA010005271.1, read as the reverse complement.
AATAGTGGAAGCATCCATTTTTTGCATAGTCCTATGCTTATCTATTGAGGAGAATATGTAGCTAAGCAAGCTTCTTGAAGGGCTTCAACATACTATAGATGGTTTAAACCTCATGTGAGTGTTTTTAAAGAATTTGGGTGTGATATTAGGTATTAAAAAACCTTTTTAGAGTGAAAATATTATAAATTTAAAGGTAAAATGAAGAAAAGTTCAAATTGGCCAAATTTGGGATTTTGGCATGCAAATGTAGACAGTTAGAGAATGAGTTTTTGAGGAATTTAAATGGTTGGATGATGAAATATAATGATTTTAATAGTTTTTAGAGATCTTAAAAGTTACAATTAAAAAATAATTAGGTATTTATACCTCATAATCTCAATATACACAAATTTATCTCTCCCTATGTCTTGTAGTCCTCATTTTTTGAGTGTATATCATGCCTAGATTATTGATTCCAAATATTTTTAATCGATCATGACACAAAATTATTCTAATAGTTATGGGGGTACCTATATGTCCTAATTAGAAAGTAACTAGGTATTTTTACCTCATAAAACTAAAAAAATGGATCTTAATCCTTGCATGTTCTAACATAATCTTGTTAAAGAGAGTTTAAAACTTTTTGATTTGAGTTGTTTTAAGTGTTTAAGGGTTGACCAATGGTTATAACCTATTTTTAAAGGTGTATAAGGGTAATAAATAAATTTTATAGATCTTATGTTGTCCACAATGTCATAGAAACAAAGAGAGAGGTCTCAAACCTCATGAAACCCTTGCACAATCCTAAAAAAAACATACAGTCAGCTTTGTTTTATTGTTTCTAAGCATTAGATGTATTGAATATGGTACTTAAACTATTTAAAAAGATGGGGGAGGTAAAAAAATACATGGATATGGCCTTGGTTTCCATTTAAAACTCCACAAGATCAATAAAATAATTTTTAGGTCTCTCATCCTCTACAGGAATGTATATTTACCTAGCTAGGGTTTCAAATAAGAAAACCTTATAACTCCTAATGTAACCAGTAAAAATTATTGAAAATTTATATAATTTATCATATAGATAGGTGTAAAGTTAATAGAGATGTTTTTTCCTAAAATAATACCATACAATATGGATTATAGGTTTGCTGGGATGAAATAGGGCTAATAGCCCTAATTGGATGGTCACTTGTGAAGGAAGGAATATCTACTAGGAAAGTTGATTGGTTAAACTTTAAGGATAGCTATAAGGGAATTATAGGTGATATAAAATGGTTTTAGATATTTATAATAGTCTATATATCTCTTAAACAAGGGGGATTTGTCCAAAAAAGGGCTAGTAGATAAGCCTAGACAAAGCAACAAAGCAAGTGTTATCATAAGGTTGTGAAGAGAGATATTATGTTGAGTGGTTTAAAGGTAAATGAGGAATTGAAGGATAAGTAGAATGAGTTGAGTCATTATACACACATTGATGAAAAGATAAGGTAGTAAGTCTTTTTTAGATTTGTTAGGCTATGAAGCCAAAGAGGAAGTAAGCAATAGTGGAAGGGAGACTTCATGATAGAGACATTGAAAAGGAGGACACTGTAACTATAGAGATCTCATGTACAAGTGAAGGACACTTTCACACCTATTTTCACCTATTACCAAACTATATAAAACCTAAATCATTGCCATAGTCTGTATAAGGATTCATCAATAAAAGTATAGTCAAACATTAAGATTGTGAGGTCTTGACATGATCCTTGGTTTCACAAGGTTTTGTCATAATTAAGGGATCTCACAAAATATTGTTAAATTTTTGCATCAATATATAACCTCTAAACACTAGAATCATCCAAACTCTCATATAACATTACTTACATCCTTCACCTATAAAATTTCCTTTAATCTCTCCATGAAAAGTTAATGGTATAATGCCAAGAAGGAGTTCTATGTTTAGATTATGTTCTATTGAAGGTAATCAAGGTAAGAATGATGATATGGAGTAATTAGGAGGAACAAGATAATTTTCAAAGACAAACTATAGTCAATTTCAACACAAATGCACACCTACAACCATATGAGGCTAGAGGCCTTCCTACAATCTAGTGAAACAACTTAAGGATCAATGATCTGTTGAGGAGTTTTTAGGTGAAAAAATATGGTCAAAGATGATAGGTGGTAATGAGGTTAAGACATCATGAGGTGCCTAAAAAGAGTTTACCATAATCATACCTATAATCATTTAGGTAAACAATGAAAAATAGAGGTTTCAAAGGTTTTAGGCCTTTAAGGGAGATTTTTGAGTTTTAAAGGTCATTAGATTTGAATGAGAGACTTTGGCTCATCTTGTTACTTGTTTCAAACTATTAGAACTTTCTCAATCTCACACTTACTTCTCAACAAGGACCTACATGCATAAACATGGTCAAGTACATGTGGAAAGCAAGACTCAAGAGTAAGGGCATGATGTAATGGAAACTCTATATAGTCATACCTTCTAAGGAGATGAAGATAGATATTGGTATCAGGATAATTCATATAATGAGGTAAAATAAGCATGAATAAGTGCTACAAAACAAGAAAAGCCAAGTTCAAACTAAATTTCAAACCTATAACCATGTTAACATAAGCTTGTATAGAATTTGATAGTGTTTGAGGCCTAAAAAAAGTAAATAAAATATAAATGGATGGGATGCGAGTTAAAAATGGTTTGAGTTATCATAAAAACACATATTATTTTTGAGAGGAATACTAAACATCTTGAAACCTCATAACCAACACCTACAATATTGTTTGATCATAGTCAAAGTGAGGTTCTTGAAGGAGCTTAGGCCATACATGAGTTGCATAGGTTTGAGGATATAGTCAAAGAAGGAGAACCATTTCAAGAAGGAAATTTATAACCTATTCAAAGAAAAATCATAATTATAAGACACAAACCAAGGAAAAAGGGAAGAAAACTCAGTTTTGAAACTTGACCAAGCAGGCAACATGTCACTAGCTTCTGGTAAAAGAGGTCTACAAGCCAAAATATGATAGGTCTAGTAATAAAATTTGGTGGAGAGACTCATAATGACAAACTATTACTATAATTTTTTTTGTCTTTTGAGAAGGGTAACATTTAAATGTTTTAACATAGTCAACACCATGTCTAATTATGGTCAACATTGGAGCCTATCTTGGAGGAATTGGCCATTTTAGGGCATCTACAAGTCACGTCAAAGTATGAAATTTGGAAAGAATGGTATCCATAACCCAAAAAATCATAAAATTCAATACTCAACATCATAACTAAGGTGAAAATACTCATTGTTCTTACACATACCTCTTGTAGTCAATAGACAACCATAGAAGATCAAACAAAGTTTTTGCTAGTTTTGAGTGCTAATGAGAAGTTTAAGCCTTGGAAAGGTATTAAAGAAATTAACTATGATTTTGGAAACCTAAAGTGCCCTATGGATTTGATCACAGTCAAGTTTTCAATAAAAATGTTCCATGGGGACAAGTTTAGGCATGGAGGAAGCATGCAGGCAACTTAGGGTAAAGTTTTGTAAAAAGGGTCTACAGGCTAAAATATGTATCCTCCAACAATGAAAATTGGTATTATTGGTAATAATTACCTACTATACCTATCCATAATATTATTAAGGTCATGTGACAATTTTAATCTCCCTATGTTTTGACACAATCCCCTCCATGTTTCATAATGGTCATAATTGGTGCATGCATGCTTCTTAGAGTTTAATGTGTAAAAAAGGATTTAAAGCTTATGTAAGTATTTGAAAATAATAAGGTGATTATTTTAAGTATATTAGACAAATTTAAATAGTTTTCACACTCAAAACTCCATCCAAGCACACAAGTAAGCTAGAAACCCCATAAGCAGTCTCAAATTCATAAAGAGCAAAGTTGGATTTTTGATCATTTGAAGAGTATAATAAAAGTTTAACTAAGTAAATAACATGTAAAAATGGTGTTTTAACCCCATATAATCTTATAAGTTTTAAATAACACCAATATTTAGATTTGGCCAATTAGGCCTTAAAGCTTGTTTGAAGTCCTATAGCACCAAAAGACACTCTCAAACCTTCCAATGAAAGATGACCTCATGAAGAGGTATTATGAGATTTTAAAGATTAGATGAATATTATTTAAATAAAATTAGTTATTGGGAAGGTCAAATTGGTACTTTGGAGGAATTCAAGCTTTTCAGGCCTAAGACACTAAGTTTTAATCCCTCTTTAGATGCTCATATCTTTCATACCATGAGGAGTTGGGAAAAAATATTTAATATGTTTTGAGTACCCATATTTAATTGAAATTTATTTTTTATTGAGTTTTTTTAAGGGCCTAATTTTTATGAATAATCATTAAGAGCATAAGCATGTCTAAAATGCTTGCAAACCTTATAAGCAAATTTCTTTATGTATGTGTCTTTTCATTCCTTCCACATGGGAACATAATATTTTCATGGATATTGAAGGGGTATATGTAATATATATCAATTTAAATAATAGGTGGAATGAGACTCTACATTTTGCGAACAATCATCAAGAAGTCAAGCTTGTCTAGGCCGCTAAAGGAGCTTTTTACAACTTTTGGTTTTTTAGACTTATAAGTCCACAAAATGGATTAAAATAAATTTTAAATCACCTATAATATGTATATTTATCCATAAATATTATTTAAAACCTATTTTACTAAATAATTTAGGATGTTTGGGTGCTTAAGAAGCCCAAAATGGCCCAAAAATGCCTACTTTTACAAGTCTTTGAAGAGAGAAATGGTGTAAAGCCATGAAAGAAGCCTAAAAGGAACTAAAACATCATTATATGGAATTATATCCCTTCCCAAGGGTCTCTAGTGTGATTTTATAAGCTAAAGGGTCAAAACCCCAAGTTTTTTGACATTTTGTGAAATGTTTTAGGTTTAATGGTGATTTCCATCATTGTTGTAGGTCTTTAAGGTTGTCCAAATATTCATTTTATTCATCATATGAATTATATGGATGTATAAAATTATTATATATGTCTATAAGTGGTTATTATGGTTCCAAATGGTCTTAAGAGTAAGTTTTAAGGTAGTTGGTTAAAGGTGACTAAAGTTTGAGACCTTCATAAATGGAGTCTATGAGAGTTTCAAATTTCATGGAGTTTATTGTAGGTTAGAAGTTCAAAGAGGAGTTTAAAATATAATAAAAAATAAAAAATAAAACTACAAAAGATAACCTCCATAGCCAATTAAGCATCAAATTCTAAGTCAACTGACCATATGCCAAGCATCTTCTAGAAGTGCATGTAGAGGGGGCCATAGAAGTCCAAGAGAGACAAGTTTTGAGGTTGGGAAAGAAATTAGAGAATTAAATGTGTTTGTCATGTCTTTGGATACTTTTCCCTTGTGAGTGGATCATGACATCATCATCCTCAAATGTTTCGATCCTCTAGTGTCTTTCTAAGCCAATGAGAGGGCTTGAAGACTATTTGGACTAATGAGGGTTATTTTGTTGAGGAAATATTAGTGATAACTGATCCAAATGTGGTTGAGACTCCATGAAAGGTGGTTGTGTCTCATTTATTGATTTATGAGTTCTTGTTTCTCCTCTCTCTCTTCCCTTTTCTCCTATATCTTCCATTTCTCCCCCATTTTATAAAGATATTCTCTTTTGACAGGGCAAAACCCTATCAAAATTTTTAAGAAATACCTTTTCAAGTAATATGGATCATTTTTCACTTATCTCTTGACTCTAACTTATGTTTAACAAGCTTGTGTATGATGGCTTTGGGATGAAGTGTTCTTCCATGTCCATTATCCTTCTTTCTTGTCTATTTTTAGTTTTTTTCAATCTAGTTATAGGTCTAAACTTGAGAATTTTACACCATTAATTCATTTTTGGTGTGAGTTTTATAACTCTTCTTTGTTTCATTTATTGCTTAGTGATCCTAGTTTAAAAATACTTAATAAAATTAGGTAGTTTATGAGATTGTGTGAGCAAAGATTATCATATGCTAAATTAGTGTTTGTTTAAAGATAATTAGAGTGTGATTAAATTTGGTGCATCACTTTTTTAGTGTTATTATTCATCCTATATCCCTTTTCCAAGTATAAGTATTAGTTTATGTGATCTACCAAAAGGAAGTTGTCTTTTTTTAGAGGTTCAACCTCATTACATGATACCCACAACCTGATGTTGATCTAATATTATAGTTGGGAGTGAGAGAGGCTAAAAAACTTTCCCATAATTTTGAAATTATATGCTACAATAGGTGAAAATTATATAAGTATTGTAATAATAACCATCTACACTCCTAAAATAAAGGATCCATCATTTAGTCATTTTTATCTTTAAACACTTAAGTGATATCTATGTCAAGGAATAAAAACATAATTTATAAACTCTCAATTGATAAAAATATTAATAAACCACTAAAAAAAATAATTTCACATAGTATCAAGGTAATGAATCATATAAAAACTATAATGGTTGGGGTAATAAACTACTTTCTCAAGAATGTTCTACATTATAAAGAAGCTAAAATTTAAATGAAGCAAGAAGACCTACTCCAAAAAAATTAAATATCAAACTTGAAATAAATTAAATCCAAATGGCTTCCACACATTTTACAATTATATATTTGTTCACACTTACTAGGCGGTAGTTTTACCATATAATAAAATCAAGAAAATAAATTGATTTCAACACAAAACAAGGTGAAGTGATTTAGTTCAAAAAATAAAGCATGCCTTCATTAAAAAAACTACAACTGTACCAAATTAATAGTTTCCTAAAAACTAATAGTGATTGAATGCACTAATCTATATCCATGATGGATGCCTTGTTTGCTATTGCGATGGGTGGGAAGACTACTATAGGAATTTATAATGTGAGTGATGGGTGGGAAGAATGTGAACTATAGCCCAAAAACCCCACACAACTGATGAAAGACTTAGTGGATGCTCATGTTTTATTGGTCACCACAAAGGATCCTTTAGTGCACATGTCAAAAATAAGTTAGGGTCCACCAGACATAGGTCTTGATTCCACCAAAGGAAAAAAACCTACTTCATGGGCTGATGTGGTGGTTAGTGAGCATGCCATCATACAAACCTTAGAAGGTTACTTTTTGGTTCCTTGGTTTATGGGTAAATCTATAGTTAGCCTTTGAATGTGGAATGTAGGTCTTAACCTAGATAACACCATCATGGAAGACACTCCTATATGGGTTAAACTACCAGAGCTACCTTTGGAATTCTAGGTACCAAAGGTTATTTTGGGAGTTGTCATGGCCATTGGATAACCAATTTCTATTGATCCTATAACCAGACCTCAATGTATACTCTTGGATTCCAAATTTTTCATGTTAATTCTAGAAGATAAACCCTTGATTCACTCAATCAAGATAAAATATAAATATGGTGTCTAGACCTAAAGACTAGATTTTGGAAGGGAGTCAAAAATCTAAAAAACCTATGACATTCTAAACCACTCATTCAAAAATTTCCCTCTAATCAAGAAGTCACCAATTCCCTCTTCTCTTACTTGGGTTAAGAAATATTCCTCCCATAATCCTCCCCCCATCTACCCGGTACTTGTAACTCCCCCTCCCCTCTCAAATCCCCCTATTTTCCCCCTCCTAAACTTGTTTTGCCTATTTTTATCTTGGGGAAAAAGTTTTTATATGCAATTCCTCTTAGACCATCCACTACTTTGAATATCCTTAGCGCTCCTTGGGATATTTCAAATATGGATTCCTCTATAGTTCCTCTTATGGCATCTAAAGTTATTAGAGTTAATCCCTCCTTAGGGGTAATTTTAGCTGAAGCCATATTTGCATCCCCTATTGATCCTTCTTCATCTCTCAAGGATCCCCAAGGAGACACTCATTTAAACTAGCCATGTACCATCTCTTTTAAACTTTTAATTATTGATAAGGAACTGGTTCTTCAATAAATAACACCTTCCTAGTTTATTCTAACACCAATTAGATGCTTTGGGGGTACTAAGCCCTTTTCCACTAGTGAAAGTCAATGATTTTCTATAAATAAAGGGGAAATTTTTGAGATAATCAAGGAGATGGCTGAGGAAAAATGGATGAATTTCTAATAGAAAAAAGGTAAGAAAAATTCAAAGTTGGAGAAGAATCAAAATTTATAGGTAGGCCAACTAATCAAAACTCTAAAAAATCAAAAATAAATAAGCAGGTAGTAAAGGGTATGTATATGAACCTTAGACATTTCCCAAGTAATAAGAAATGAATATTATTTCCTAGAATATAAGGGGGTTGAATAACCTTGGGAAATAGAGGTTGGCAAGTCATTTGGTCATAATTCATAAACTTGATATTTTTACTATCCAAGAAACTAAAATATATGTGGAATTTTTTTTGAAGAATATATCTAATATTTGGGATAATGCTTTATGTAGTAGTAGCAGCTCCAGAGGTACCTCAGGAGGGTTGGCAATGTTTTTAGATCCCTCAATTTTGGAAGGCAATTCCCTCCTATAAATTGAATCCCATATGACTATTTTTTCAAGAAATTCCATCCAAAAGAAATTAGGTTCTTATTAATGTCTATATTTAAAACTACAGGAATGATAGAAGAAAATTATGGTAGGATTTGATAGATATTAGTAATCATTTTAAAGATCAGAACTTATGGCGTAAGGAGATTTCAATTCACCTTTAACTATAGGGGAAAAGAAAGGGGGAGCCTATTCCCTTAACAACAACATATTGGAGTTTAGTGAGTTTATTTTAGAACCAAGTTTAACTGATGTTGACTTAAAGGGAAACCCATTCATGTAGTCAAAAAAAAAAAAAGGTGATAATCTAATTCAAGTTAAACTTTATAGGTTTTTGATCTCTTTGCATTGGAACTTACATTCTACCAGTTTGCTTTCTTCTCTTCCCAGGATTAGTTATGATCATAACCCACTGGTGTTCCATAATGAAAAGATGTCCAAAACAAAAATTATTCATTTTAGATTTGAAAAAATGTGGGTTTCCACTTAGACCCTAGAAGATTATCTTAAGGAATGATATAAGTTCTTGGTCCAAGGATCTGTTATGTATATCCTTTTCATGAAGCTTAGACATTTGAAGAACAAACTAAAGATCTGGAACAAAGAAGTTTTTGGGAACATATTTCTTAAAAAATACTACATTGAGGAGTAACTTAGTATAATTGATCTAGAAATTAATGCTTTTGGGTTCTCCCCTTCCTTGCATTAAAGATAATAGGAGCTTCTAAGTATTTACCACAACCTAGAAGCTAAGGAAGAAACTTATTGGTGCTAAAAATTGAGGAAGACTAGGCTTAAGGAAGGAGATAACAACACTAAGTACTTCCACACTTCAAATTTTAGGAACTACCAGCATACTTTCATTACAAAAATCAAAGGAGAAGATGGTAACATGTATGAGGAAAAATACATTAAGATTCAAATAGTGAACTTCTACAAAAATAATCTAGCCTTTATCCCTTCTCAATAGAAGATCAAGTGGTAAATCTCATAAAAGGAGCTATCTACCAAGAAGACAATGCCACCATTATCTTTCCTCCCTCAGATGAAGAAATGAGAGGATCCTCCTATAACAAATTAATTAAAATGCATGAAATAATAGATTTATATAATTAGTAATAACACTAAAAGGATTATGTTGATCACAAGCCACTTCAAGGGGGAAACCTACTTTGAACAAGCTCAATACAATAAATTCATGGATGCTTTCATTAGCCACAACACTTATATTATGTTATTATGACCTTGGATTCATAATATCCATTCAATACCTTCCATAGTATATTGGTGGCCTAAATATATTCACACCAAAAGGGTAATTACAATATTAGGGATACAATATGAATATAATTTGAATAAAACAAAATTTGTTTAGTGATAATTAATTATAAAACCTATTAAGGTTAATCATTCATGAAATTTTAATAAATAGGCAATCCTTTTTCTTATGAGACCAACATTTGAGAGGCTATAACATTAGATATCTATAGTAAACTCTTTAAGATCCTCATTTACATCTCAACAACCTAGCTAGTTATTGGAAATATAACACCATGTTTAATAGTGGGTAAAAATATCCAATATCACACCAACAAAATCCCAAATAATTAAAAAATGGGATATACAAACCACTACACCTAATAAATCCTCCAAACAATAGAGTCCTATGAGGCATACATAGATTATTAGAGATTATCATCCTATAGATTTGACACATACCTATGATACATGGTAACATAACCAATTGATTATGAAAAGTTCATATTATAGATCACCCTATAATAATCCCTTATATGGGATAATTGGATAACACTCTCGTTTGAAACATTCCTAAAAATAAAATAAATTAAAAATTAAAAAAAATAAATTATTCAAGATAATGAAAAAACATTCAAATAAATTAAAAATACAAAATTTTTATCATTTCAAATGTTTACTAACATTTTAATATGTTTTTTACTTGATGTTAGTAGATAGCATATCATTATCTATAGACATATATGTTTCATAGGTACTTGAGTGTGACATGGGCATATATGAGATCCATGATACATGATCATGTAGATGTTGGACCTTTCCTTCTACCATATGACACACTATATTTATCTTATTCTACATGACACTTTGATAACATATTTATGAAGTGAATAGTATCACAAACTTATACTAGTTACTTCTATTTCATTTAGTTCATATCTTCACATGGATTACTTGAGATTACTTATTGTTTGCATATTTTTCTTGATTTTGGAACATTTAAACATGTTCCTTGTTTATTTTCCATAGTTCACTAAATATTGATTATTAATTTGGTGTGTGGAAATTTTAATATGTTCTCTACTTGAGTGTGAGGCAATTTAACATGCCAATTTTTAGGTCTCCTTAGAACCCTCTATGTGTGACATTTGAATATTCTTGTGTGTGTTCTTGATTTCTTATTAATCTTTTTATATTATATATGTTTCTAGGATACACATCATGTATCTTAGGGATTTTTATATATGCATATTATGATATTAAATAATATATATACTTTGACATGCCACTACTATATGATTCTTTACTACATGATTCACACAGATACAACACAGTTATCTTATCCTTTTGAGATGAGGTGACTATCATTTTTCATTCTCATTAACTCAAAATTATGTTTGTATGTGGGGGGGGGGAGAAGTTACATTAGTGGGGGCATGTTATAAAGACATGATTAAACATACATAAAATATATAGAATTGGTAGACTTTGATTCAGTGTAGATGATTCAGATATACACATGGGACACATTATATACATTTGACATTTATTTGAGATAAAGTTTATAAATTTTTTAATACATATTATAAAATTTTTACTAATCATAGGTTAAATTTTAATAAATAATTCATATTGAGACACATTTGAGTTATATATGCCATGTAAATGAACCAAATTATAGGCACAATATTTACATTATACCAATATTCATCCACTGATTCTACCAAGATACACATTCAATATTTTATTTGTTGTAATAATTATATTATTTGTTTAGTGTTATTAATATTTTATTATATCAAATGACTTAGTACTAGTTTATATTATTGTTAGTTGATATGGTAATACCATTTTATTTGGGCAAGATTGGCTAGATTATGATACACTATATTTATATGGTTAACATTTTGAACTCTCGATGGACGTGACAAAACTCACCCTTACAATATATTCAAGGCATGATCACCCTCCAATTCCCATACTCAAATCTTAAAGGTTCAAATTTGAACCTCTCTCCAATACTTTAGATAGGAAGCATCATTACCAAAGAAAACTATCAATGGGAAACATGGATGCATTAACACACATGTACTCCTTCCTTACTCTCTTTTCTTTCAAAATCATTTTATTTATTCATTTTTATATTTTATTAGATAATTACACCTATAAATTTATCTTAATTCTAGGTCATACACATATGATAAATTTGAATAGGGAATAGTAAAATCAAGGTGTATTTTACACACCATGGTACATATGTATTTCCTTTAAACTAGTACCTTCATCCTTATGCATCACTAGCTTAAAAGGGGGAGTGTACATACTTAAATATGGATGTATATGTTAAAATACTCATGTATAATTGAAAAATATCACTTAAAGATCTACCCTTCAATTTTTGACTATCTTTACAATTTATAGGCTTGTATTCACTACCTCATTGGCACACAGTTCTTATATTATAATATAACCCTCTTAATTTGTTTATCTAACTCACTATTAGTTACAAAGATATATCAACCTTCTATGTTACTTGATAGTTGTTTTCTAACTAGGATAATGTTGTTGACATTACTGTCCATTCTCAAACACAAGTATCTATGCCTTCTAAACATTCAAATTTGAAATTATTTTTAAATATATGGATTATCCTATAATGTTTCATTAACCCTTCTGTGAGGAATTTTTATGAATGTGTCATATTGTAATCACCTAAAAGTGGTAATTAGATTCTAAGAGTGTCACTTGATTTAACCTATCCCTAGGCTTACAATAAATCTATTCTAGAGCCTTAGACTTGCATTTACTTCCATTCATCAGACCTTGTTCACTTACATCTAACCAAGACACAGTCCCTAAACTATCATGTCTGAACAATCCAACATTCCCAAAATTCTACCAGAAGGAAATTAACACCACATTTGGAACACTACAACCACATGAAACTAGTGTCCCCAATTGGGTGTTATTATCTTAGTCGTAACTCTTCCCAATAGATACTTTTTTAGATGTGTGCCCCACTTTAAGGTCAACCTAAGATCATTTTATTGTCTGCACAAGCCACATATCCCTATAAATACAAGTCTAATCCATCTTTATTAACTATATGTAATATAGATGCAAAAGCTATTCAAACCAAAAACAAAGTTGTTTAAAATCAAGGTACATTATCCCTATTATCCCTTAATTTATACATACTACCATCTAAATCAAACCTAAGTATAGCTTTCAATCATTACAAAAATTCAGTACATTTAAGGCATCCAAGGCCACTCTCATTCTAGCATTCAATTACACATACATCAAACACTAGTTGGGATAAATACATCATACTTGATCCCTCTTCAAATTGTTTGTATGTAGGAAACTCTCTACATAATTAGGTGTTGAGGATGGCTAGTCCATACTAGTAACATAGTAAAATATTTAACATATCACACTTGCAAAGATAACTAAGGTTTTCATACAAAATCAAGCTTTTTAGGTACAATACATAACTACAAGTTTTAGTCTTAGAGGAATAGAACAAATAGACATAGGTGTAGGTTCACCCTGTAAATATCAATATTCCCATAAAGATAACATTAGTGCCATATCTTTGACACTACACATGGATGATGTTATTATCCAAACTAGGTACTACTATCCAGTGAACATATGAATATTAAAATCCTTTTTATATAACATAGAACTACTTAGATCTCAAGTTTTAAAACCTAAATCATCCATGATAGTCTATTTATAGTTAAGTCTCTATTTATCCCTATTTGTTGATATTTATAGAAAGTCAAAATAAGTGAAAATCATAAAAAAATAGTAGGTTAATTATTGAAAAATATTTAAATGATTTAGACATCTCATCAATTGAACTAAACATAGGTAATTACTCTTATAAAACCCTAAAAGGTTAAGTCATTTCATGAACCCATCTTACTTCAAACCCTATCTTACATTCATCCAAATTTTGTGCAATAATTTAGGGATGTATATTTCTAATTTTTTTAAATTTTATTTAGACAACCTAGATAATTAAAATCAAATTCATATTAGGGTTTTAATTTATTTTACAACTAATTTAAATTATTGCAATGATAACCCTAGTTTAAAAAACCCTAACCCTAGACACACTTAGGGTTTGTATCCTTTCCTATTTATACTTAGTTTTTATTTCCAAAAATCAAATTTTAGATTCACATTTCTTCTTTAATCATGATCATAATCACAAAAGAAATCAATTAATTTTTTTTTTCAAAGTTTCATGCTTTTATTTGCATGCTTTTTCCATTTAATTCATAATGAACTTAGAAAAGACATTAGTACATGTATAGATGATGATTATTATCAAATGAAACATCTCACATATTTCATAACATGTTATCTTTATTCTATGTGAAAATTAATTAAGACACCATTCTTTAATCACATATACATATGCATAGATGATGTTTCAAATTAACTAAAATATCTTTCATGTTGCATTCTTCCCATAACATGTTATATTTCTTCTATGTGAAAAATAATTAAGACATTATTATTTAAAAACATAGAAACATGCCTACATGATGTTTCAATTCAGCTAAAATATCTTTCATGTTGCATTTTTACATACCATGTTATCTTTATTTTATGTGAAAAATAATCAAGAAATTATTCTTTAAACACATAGACATATGCATACATGATGCTTCAAATAAACTAAAATATCTTTCACGTTGTATTCTTTCCATAGCATGTTATCTTTATTTTATGTGTAAAATAATTAAAACATTACTTTTTAATCACATAGACATGCATACATGATGTTTCAAATCAACTAAAATATCTTTCATGTTGCATTCTTTCTTCTCCATGTTATATTTCTCCTATATGGAATTCCATTAAAAATCAAACCCCTACACACATAGAGGATTTAACACATAAACTGACCACTATGTCTGAAGTTTCAATGCCATATCTTATTCACAAGAAAGAATCTCCTTATCTTCCTCATATCCACAAGGGTGATAGATACTTTCCCTCTAATTAGGTCCATGCTATCATTCCTCCAATAGATGATGAAACATATTACACTATCACCAATCCCCCTACTCAGCCTATTCACTCTTATTCCCTCTAGGGTGTATGTCTAAATGTTCAAATAGAAATATCTAGAGTTTACACTTGTGAGATTCTATGTGATTAAATTATCAGCATGACTAGGACAATTACCAATTTAAAAAATGGAATAAAATATTACATAAAAATATTACAATATTGGAAAAACTATTTACAAAATAATGTCTTCTAAGGCACAATAGTGTAAATCATATTTATACATCTTCAATTAGTTAGTTTGTAGAAAACACTATTACATATTAGAACACAAAATTACTACAAATTATATCTACAATTGGAGATTCAAAAAGCATTAATAGTTTAAATGAGAGTTCAAGTGAGAAACTCAAGGACATGATTAAATCTAAGTTGATCAACCTACCTCCTTTACACCCAATGAGGAGATCCATATATTTTTTCTCATATCATAGAATGCATGAGCATCACATAGATTCATGTTCAGCATTGAAAAAAAATACAATAGATAGTGGATACATATGATTCAAACAATGACACTTCATCCAGACAACATACAATGACACATCTACCAATTCAAAAAGGTTCAAATTCAAAAAATGTACAAAAATTGTTACTAAATCATAAATCAAAACAATAAAAGGTTCCAAAAGCACAATCATATCAAGAAATAGTAAAATAAACATAGATAAATAAATTAAAGATACATCTCCAAAAGGAGGATCAACAGTTAATATGGTATGGGTTTGGTCAAAAATATCTACAAAAGTATGATTATCTGGTCAAGGTTTAGGCAAACAGGCCTAAGGCATCACTTCTCTTATTCTAGTAATTGATAATATTGGTCAACAAGGTTTTGGGTTTATTTAACATACTAAGTCACATCAATCATAGATATAGTTTATCAAGGAAAAACATCAAGATACATAGGAAATATTACAAAAAGAGTAAGAGTTCTAGTTGTAAATTCAAAAGCATGCTCAACCAACAAACATTATCAAAATGGGTTTTCTAAAAAAAAGCCTCCATAACACATTATGTTTATGATAAGCATAGTTTCAAAGAAAAAGATCACAATTAATATGCCAATTCACAATTTAGAAAGGTTAAATCCACAATATGAGGTAGTTCCCTCTAGCACACTAGGTTATAATGTTTCTGATGTGGAAAAATATTATGATTTTGATGATGATCAATACTCAAATTTATATTTCAAAAACATTAAAATGCAACATAACAATCACATTGCATGAGAGATTACCATTCCTATTTTAGACATAAGCCATAGTGATAATTATTCTATCATGAGACTCATTGGTTAGGATGGTTCTTACCATTGTACATACTCTCTCTCTCTCTCTCTCTCTCTCTCTCTCTCTCTCTCTCTCTCTCTCTCTCTCTCTCTCTCTCTCTCTCTCTCTCCTTATAGATAGTTTATTTTCATATGCTTGCACATAAATTATACTCATAAAATTGAAAAACAATAGAACATGTCAAAATATAAAATTATTAAAATATTTCAAAAACATAATTGTTAATATATTGTATGCATTTTTATGTTTACATTCCCACTACTTGACATATATTTCATATTGATAGCTATCATAGTATATTTTGTTTTATCATACACATGCTTCACTTGTTCTTGTTGAGTTCTTGAAAAATCTAGATAGGACTCTGGTCCACTACACTAATCTAGATTAGCTATTATCTACCCATTGGGGGTATTTACATTGATCTATGTTTATACATTTAATACATCTACCCACTTGGGGGTGTCTCTTAGTTTCTATAAATAGGTTTTATATTACATAATATACATTCTAGTTATGCATTAATTTAACTTGATATTGATCACTTCTATTTATTTCTCATAGTTTTTGTTGAATTTAATTAGTTATCATTAGTATATATGCACCTTGAAATCTACATAAATATATATCACACAGTTATACATGCTTTCATTTCTAGTTCCTAGATTAGACTTGATTGTGTTACTATGCTTCTTACATCTTGACGGGAATTTAACTATGCCATTGTCCCTTGGCTTATATGCCACTTATCTATTTATATGACTTGGACATGTGCCCATGTCCCTTTTCTATGCTCTTTCATTTTTTTATATACAAATATTTGAACATGTCCTTTTCTATGGCTCTATGCCAAATTGATTATTATTTATGTATGTGGACATTTTAACGTCCTTATATGTTTTCATTCTCAAATTTAGTGGCATGTACCCATGTACCTTATATTATGGACCCTTTTACTAATTAGTGCATGCCTCATGTTCTTTTATTTTTTATTCTCTTGTTACACACACACACACACGCACGCACACACACACACACACACACACACACACACACACACACACACACACACACACACACACACAGAGACACACACACACACACACACACACACACACACACACACACACACACACACACACCAATTTTTGATGCCATGAGGGACCTCATGCATCTACCTATCCTACTTGAGAGTCTTGATCAACATAATCTCCCATCCCCCTAGGTAATTACTCAGATTTTAATACTATTATACATTATTTACATCTATCTTGACACCATTTTTTATTTCTAGATTACAACATACATTTTACATTTCCTACTATTGCTCAAATACATTTACATTCTTATCTTATGTTTATACATCATATTAGAATATCATGATCCAGATAATATATTTTATAGAGATAATTCTTCAGAGGGTAGTTATTCTATAAATTTCACAACTACTCTCAAAAGAGGGGTATTTATAGGGGTTGCCATAGATATCAAGCTCCTATTTTTCTTTTCATAGATACATTTCAGCATACAGTCTCAGTTACAAAGATCAGACTCAGGGAAGACACAAAATAGAATACAAGTTTAGTAGGGAATTAAGACAACATATAGATCAAACTAGTTATTCATTACCATGAAAATTAGGACACAATCACCATAGGGCACTATTTTCCACTACAGGGTGCTACTATCTAGTAGCCCCAACTTTTGAACAATCTAGATAATTTTGACTAATACACTAGGTATACTATAGATTTTCATAGATACAATCATAGGTTTGATAGTTATGTTTAGTTTTAGCTCAGATGTAGTCATTTCAATCTAGATTCATACCAATTATTTATCTTTTATGGCATCATGCATGTCATGAACACTCATACATTCAAATTGGTATATGGATTAAACTATTACATACTTGATTCAAATTTAGTATGCTCAGATACTAGATTGGGGGTATGTGTGTGACACATAATTTCCATATACTCATCTCTAGAGAGGTTGATTAGATGCAATTGAAAAATCCATGTAATTATCTATGTTATATACACTTAATATCACATTGTAGGTTTTCACCAAATTATGCCTTACTCCATCTATAATGGTTGGCATTCTTGAGTGGCCTAGATCTGCCTAATATACTTGGTGGTCATAGAGATGAATACATAGTTAGATTACTCAGTTAGATACTTTCATCACTTTGAAAAGTATAATTATAGATGTATTTGTTTCATTTAGGTGTAAATGATGGAGTTATGGCATACTTGAGTTTTTGATCCACCTACATGAGAGGGTTTGACACATATACAATCTTATCTAAGCTCTTCACAGAGATCAGGATCCACCAAGCAGGGGTGGGCAATCATGGAGTCAAAATTAGATTGAGTTCTTTCACCAACCATATGAGGATTGAACATTCCATCATGTCAATTAAAGTTATTAAATGATATGATCACTATGCATATTCACACATAGGTTGTCACCAAGTTCATGCATTGGTTCACAAACCCAATGAGGTGTATTTTTTCCTTTACTCTCTCTTTACTCAGTTATTTCATTTAGCATAGTCTTTTACTTTTGATGATCTCATTAGTAAGGATTGATTTTTGTATGTTTCATTATAAGACATTGATTTGGATCATGTTTTACATATGTAGACCTAGATTCACACATTCAAACTCACCTATGTAGGCTTCACTTCCAATGTAGGTCTAGGTATGCTTCTTTTTCATTTATACTAGTCATTTCATTTTGTTGTATTACTACCATAAATGATGGGCAACTATAATCACCTAAAAGTGGTAATTGGATTCTAAGAGTGCCACTTGAGTTATGCTATCCCTAGTCATGACAAAGAGCCATTCTAAAGCATTAGAATTACATTTCCAGCCATTCAATAAACCTTATTCACTTATACACAATCAAGACATAGTCCTTGAACTATCACCTCTGAACCCAATCCAACTTTCCTAGAAGTTTTCCAAAAGTACATTAGCACCACATTTGGGACACTATGGCCACATGGAACTAGTGCCCTAACTAGGTATTATTGTCCTTATCCCTAACTCTCCCAAATAATACTTTTTCAAATGTGTGCCCCTCCTAAGGTCATCCTAATCTCATTTTATTGTTTGAAAAAGCCACAAAAAGCTAGCAATACAAGTCTAATCTACCTCTATTAACTAGATGGAATATATATGTAAAATCTATTAAAACCAAAGACAAAGTTGTGAAAAATCAAGGTACATTATCCCTATTCTACCCTTATTTATGCATACTACCATCTATAATAACTATAAGTCCACTTTTCAAGCATTACAAATCTCAAGCACATTCAATGCATCCAAGGCCACTCTCATTCCATCATCCACTTTCACATACATCAAACCCTAGGTGGGATAACTACATAAGAATTTATTCCTCTTCAATGTATTGGTATGTAGGCAAATATCTACACAATAGGGTGTTGTGAATGTCTAGTCCATCTTACTAACATGCTCAAATTTTACTCATATCACACTTACAAATAGAAATAGGGTTTACACATAAAAACAATATTTACAAGTATAATACAAAGCTATAATTTTCAATATTAGAGGAATAAAACACATAGACTTAGGCACAAGTGCTTCCAAAAAATGGGAATAATCTCACAAAGGGGACATTAGTTCAACATCTTAGACACTACACATGGATGGCACTACTATCCAAAATAGGCACTATTGTCTAGTGAATAAATGAATACCATAATCCTACTTGTAACATTAAGAATTTCTTGGATCTCAAGTTTCATAACCCAAATCATCCACAACTTTTTGTTTCGATTTAAGTCCCTATTTATCCTTATTTGTTTCTATTTATAAAAACTCAAAAGAAATCAAAATCATAACAAATTGGTAGGTTAATTAATTCAATTTACTCAACTAATTTAGAAATCTCATCCCTTTAACCAAACATAGGTAATTCATCTTGGAAAACCTCAAAAAGTTAAATCACATATAAATACAAATTAAAGACATCTCATTATTCATCTAGAAAATACCAAGAGAACATCTTTTCAATCTCATTTAATCAATTACATAACTAAGTTATACTATCATATTCTTACCTATTTATATATCACTCATAAGAGTAGTCATATTATAGACTTAAATTATTCAAATAATAACCCATGATTAATCTTTGTCAAGTTACAAACTAGATCACTATATGCACTTGCATATAGTATTTTAAAAAATTATTCACACACAAGCCAACAAAAATGGGATAACTAAATATGTCTAAGGTCCTCTTTAGGGTATTGCATATGTAGGTAATGCTCATTGATATATTGGTCCTTTAGGTTAGATTGAATTTATGAGCCTACTAATACATCTTTGGAAAGGTGACAAGATATAAGAGGAGGATCCATTGTTTGATCTATATTCTAATATTAAAACCCTATGCGTGTACTTTGAACACATAATTTTAAAGGTGATAGAAAACCTAGAAAGACCCATGTGTAATTTTTAATCAATAATTAATATTCCTTATAATACATATGTGTTTAATCACAAATAATAATGTTGACATAAGTGGCTAATGGCCAATGCAAGTGTTTGTGTTGATAGAAAGTCAACTTTTAGAATATGATAAATAGATCAAAATCATCATATAATATTTTTTTAACCTGCATTACTCATATTTTCCCACACATCAGTGTATAAGGAAAGTAAAATTTCTCCTTCATGTTCTTATTATAATAATATTGAATGTTTTACTATTTATATTTTGAATATGCTTAGATAAAATATTTATTATCAAGATATTTATAGAATCTAAATTCATTAATTATATTTATTTTTAGATTAGTTTACTCCTTATTTGATTAGGATACTCCATTTCATATTAATTTTTATTTCCAAAAAGGGTTAAACAATGTACTCAATTGGGTTATTTCCCACACCATGAAGATATTATGTGAATGGGCCAACCCATGGGAATGATATTATTTTTGTAAAATAAAATTTATAGGTTAAGGATGTTGATGTTTTAGATTAAAGTAAAAATAGGTTTTGAAGGGACCCCGAAACCCTGAACAAAAGGAGAAAGATAAAACAGTAACGTCCAATTTATGTTTATGCTACTATATTATTCTTACATTACTATTTGGGAGACATTCATGTAGATGTGGTGCTCTTGAAATGGCTAAATAAGATGTTTAGTTGATTTAGCATGACTATGAAGTTCATGTAGGTGATTGATACCAACTTATAATGTCTCATACTCATAAATAAAAGGCACATGTGTGATAATTTTCAATAGGATCTATTTGGACATTCACACATCATTTAAGATAAATTGTGTTCAATAATGACATTTTCAAATGTCAAACACTAGAGTTTAGTGTATAAATAAAGAAACACTTAAATATGGATGTATTATAATGATATAAATAATTATGGACTATTATGCCAAAATGTGAAATTTATTATTCATGTTAAATTTATTTTATTTTATTTTTTATTATCTTAGGATGGTTATTTAATTAATTTATGTCCTAGATTAGTTTTTTGGTCAATTTCAAACACTTTCTAGATACTTACTAAAAATAATTAAAAGTGCTAGTTACAGTTGATTTCATTAAATGTTTAATTAGAAGAGTTTAAAATTAATTTAGTGAAAATTATATATTTTTATTTCTATTATTATATTTATATTTTTATATTTATATTTTTAGACTTTCACTTGTCTAGTGTGCATGTTTGCTTAACTGATGAAGAGGCTTTTTACATGATGTTTGTATCCTATTTTTGAGTTAAAATTGTTATATTATATTATATTTTTAGGATTATATTTTTATTTTACTTATTTTTTTAATTAATTTTCTCAATTTAGCATTAATTTTTCATGGAAGTTTCTTGTAATTAGCTAGTTTTAGCCTTTATTATTAATAAAAGATTGTGCACAATTGTGGCATAATTATTCATTTTAGAAATATGTGTTTCATATTTTCATATTTTATTTTTTATTGCATTTATTCAAAAATTAAAATCATCAAACCTATGTATTTTATATTTTAATTTATTTAATACATGTTTTGGTTGACAATCTCACTTATAACATAACTAGATTAACAAGAAGTAATTATGGGTTAGATTGGTTGATACAATACATAAATTTTATATTGAATAAAATATTATTTGAAATACATAAATAAATTAATTTTATTATCAGAGCCTCATTTAATAAATTTTTAAAAGGGTATTGGACCATTATCATAAGAATCAATAGCTTTACTGTATTTAACTTCCATGAATATTCATGTTTTAAAAGGTGATAACTTTGAATATGAGAGAGATCAGTTGAAGAGAAATATTTAATGGAAATGAGTTTTTGAGAATGTTTTCCATGGGTATGCACCACATGAATATTTTAATTACCTGATTCAAGATCATAAAATAACAAAAAAGGATGAAGAAATGTTAGATGCATAATTTTTCTTCTATCTTTAGATTTTCATATATGCAAACATTTATCCAAGACTTTCAGGATGTAATAATTTTCATGAGGCATGGAATACATTGGAGACACATATAAATAATTTAATAAGGTAAGAAAACAAAAACTCCAAACTCTTAAAATGAATCTTGAAAATTTGAGAATGTCTGATAGTGAAAGATCTAGAGAATATTTCATAAGGATAAATGACCTAGTGCATATATTGATATTTTATGGAGAAATTATTTAATATAGTGTTATAGTAAGGAAAATTTGGATATATTTAACTCAAAAGTGACTACATATTGGGATAAATATTGAGAAGTGTAATGACATAAACACTATTAGTGTTGATGAGTTTTTTGGTTCTTTATTTTCCCATGAAGATAAGATGAGACTATATGTATGAAATCAAGAACAAGTACATGAAACCAAGGAATGGTTTAAAAGACCAAAGATAATAATAAAAATAAGAATCATTGGAGTTAAAATAAATCAAATTCAAATGTAAAATCTGAAGCTAAATACATAATTAATATTAGTAAATAATTTACTTTTCATTACTATAAACAACCAAGACACATGATGAGAGATTGAATAATACTAGTAGTTAAGAATCAAGCTAATCAAGAGAGTGAAATGAATACATTATAATATAAATAAAGTGATCAAAAATAAAATGAAAATTAATTTTTCATGTGTAATGTGGGAATATGAAATATATGATTTTTTTTGTTTATTTATTTATGTTTCTCAAATCACATGACAAGCCACAAATATGGTTTCATCAAGTTATATAACTCCTTCAAAACCCGAGTGTAATTGGGATATGTAAAATACATTAAATTTGAAGGAAATGGAAACATAAAAATAATAACAAGTAAATTTAAGGTTTAAATAAAGTGTTTTTTTAAAAAAAATCTATATCCTAATAGTATTGATAATTATTTCATAGGATATTATGATATAAGTAAAACATACAAGTTTTATAATCATACTAGTAAATCCACAATTTTTTCTATGGATTTTTTTATAAATGATATGTATTTATATTATTATAATATATATAAAAATAGTTCATAATTTAATTTTTCAAGTCTATTTAACTTTATTTTTATGTCTTATAAAGTCTTACACATGTTTTTGGTTCAACAAGAAACAATACTAGCTCTTCCTAAGAGACTAGTCATCCATCTTCATCAACTCCAAGAAAGAATAAGATTTTATTGAATCCACATATAGAAAATAAAATTTTGGATCATAATTATGATATAATTTTCACAATGATTCAATCTTAGTAATATATTTTTTGATGATTCTTATGATTAAAATACTATGTTTATATTTTTGTATGTGGCTAGTGAACGTAGAAGTAATGTAGAAGCTAGTGAAAATTAAAAATGGGTTTATTATATAAAAATAGATATGGAATATATTGAGATTAATTATACATGGAATTATTTTATTTAAGGACAACTTTAATACTTATGAAATAATTGATAAGATAAAATTTAGACTAGTTGTAAAAGGATTTGCATAAATAAATGAGGTCGAATATGAGGAAACTTATGCACCTGTTGCACATCAAAATACTTTAAGAATAAATTTTACTATATATTATCATAAATTATGGTAAATACATATAATATATTCCAAAATTTAATTCCTTAATTAATTTATTGAATACGAAGTATTTATGGGACAGTCCCAAGGTTATGAGGTAAAGGGTAAATTTTTTTGGGTATATAAGTTGAAGAAAGTTATTTATGGGCTGAATAAAAATCCAAGATCTTGGTAATAAATAATTTATATTTATTTATATAAACAAGTCTTTTTTAATAATTAAAAATAAGATAAATATGTTCATACAATCATTGGATTCTAATGTGTTATATATATGTCTCTATATAGTTGACTTGATATTTAATTATAGCTCTATGGAGATGTTGAATATATTAAAGAAAGATAAAAAATAATAATGTGAGATTAATGATATTGGAATTATGAATTAATTTATTATAATATAATTCCATCAAAATAAATAGGAAGTATTTATTTTTCAATCCAAGTATGTCCAAGACATGTTAAAGAAGTACAATCTTCTAGATTCTAATCCAACAAAAACCTGATTTATATGTAGATAAAATATAATGAGAGAGGTTGTAATTAATTTATATAATTAAAATAATTTTATAATCATGGAGGGAGGTTTTATGTATCTCAAAATGACAAGACCTGATATTAGTTATAGGGTTTCACTAGTTTTTAGATTTATGAGAAAACTATCACTCAAACATTTGAAAAAAGCAAAGAGATTTTTTAAGATATGTAGGAGGTAATTATAATTATTATATTAAATTCATACCATAAATATAGTTATGTATAAATGGATACATATATTTAGATTGGGTAGATTCTCTTCGTGATAAAAAGTTGATTTTAAGTTATTGCTTCACATTGGGAAGTGGGTTGGTTTCCTTGTCTTGAAAGAAACAAACTACAATTGCATTATCTTCTACTTAATATGAATATATAACCCTAAAATAATATTATTCAAAATTATTAAGTTTGAAAATACTCTTATATGATTTCATATATGCTTAAAATATGAAAACACAATGTTTTTTATGATTACAATGGGTTAATACAATTGTCCAAGAATCTAGTTTTTCATATATTAAACTCAAACATATATTTTTTAAAGACTTATCCAATGATAAAAACATTTTTATTTTATATTTTATTATTTAATAACAATTTTTTTGATATTTTCACCAATGGCTTGCAAAAGTAGATTCATGGAAGACTTAAAAATATGATAGGTATTTCTTCTGTTTACATCAAAGGGTGGGATGTTGAGCATGATGAAAATATGGGAACTTGAGTATTCAAATTATATTTATTTTAGTTTGTTTTTCTATTATGCTAGTATTGTTACTTAATTAATCTATGTCATAGATTATTTTTTTGTTTAATTTGAAACACTTTTAAGGAATTTCCTTAAAAATAACTAGATTTCTAGTTAGTGTCCAACTCACAAAATGTCTATTTAACTAAATTTAAAGTTATTTTAGTAATAAATATATTTTTAGAGTTATAATTTTAGACTTATATTTTTATATTTATATTTATATTTTTATGGTTCTATTTTTATATTTTTATTTTTATACTTTCACTTATCTAGTGTGCATGTGTGCTTAACTAATGAAGATGATTATTAAATGATGTCCATATTTTATTAGTGTTTTTTTTAAATATTATAATATATTTTTAGGATTTATTTTTTATTTTACTTAGTTTTTAATTAAAATTCTTAATTTAGCATTAATTTGTCATGCAAATTTCTTGTAATTGGCTACTTTTAGCCTTTATTAGTAATAAAAGATTTTGTAAAAGTGTGACACAATAATTAATTTTGAAAATCAGTGTTACATATTTATATATATTATTTTTTATTTCATGTATTCACAAATAAAAGCCAACACTTAATATTTTTTACTATTGAAGTTAGTACAAATTTTGATTGACAATCCCACTTACAACACAACTATATTATCAATTAATAATTCTAGGACAAATTTGTTGATACATAGCTTAGATTTAATATTAAATAAAATATTATTTGCATTCCATAAACAAATTAAAATAATTCAATAACTCCCATACCATTCAATTGAAAAAATAGAATATCTAGTCAATGCATTAGTCACATAATTTCAATATCCTGATCTTGAAGAGAATAACATTGGTAACTTAATTAATTCCAAGAATTATCTCATGAACCTATCCATGATTCCATAAAGTGATGTAATTATTTGGAATATATATAAAATAAAATAAAATGACTGATTAATTCCTTTTCATGATTTTCATTACCACTTGGGAACCTCAACTCTAATACATTGTAAATTCTTTTCCCCCTAAAACTGTGGAAGAACCATTTAAGAAATATATATGAAAATATTACCTTATGAACCAACTTTGAACATTATAAAAAATATAGTAAGGAAAATTTCACTTCTAAATTAAAAATCATTAACAATAAATCATCACAAATTGGACCTATCCAACATCTAAACTAGTATTGTCTTCTTCCTCATATAAATTAAATAATTCAAACCCAACATGACCTACATTAATTCCTCAATATATTCAACAAAGGATGTCATATTATATATCCATGTGTTTTTATCCTCCTAAGCCTCTCTCACCATGTTATATTCTTGATTTTTTTTGGGTGGCATGATAACATATGCCATTCTCATGAAAGTTATCATGACCTAATTAAAGTACATTATAAACTCATGTTAGGAGAAAATCAAACCAAGAAGTGATTAGAAAAGATAATTATAAATAATATTTTAAAGAATCTAAAGCTCAATTGAAATAATGAAATCAGATGAATATATCCCAACACAAACATGAAAATTTTAAAAAGCAACTCACATAAAATTTGAATCCTAATACCATACTTGTGAAATAAATTTTAGGTGTATTTAAGAGAAATTATGATCAGTACTACATCAATTATAAATTTTATAATGTGACAAAGTTAAAAAATTAATATAAGTTTTCTCATAAAGATACTATAAAAAATCATAATAAACCCTTTCAAGAAGAAAAGATACTCAATGATACAACATGGAATGATTCACTCACTCTAGGAATGGAGTATCAACCTAGAGATCAAACTCATCCTATTTTTAAAGCTCCAACCAAAAATAGTTATCAACCTAAATATCATTATAGTTATTAAAATAAATAAATCTAATGGAATCACATAGAATGTCTCAACACTATACTTTGAAAATTACCCCTAATTAAACTCATGATAAAATTTCCCTGCCACCATAAATTTATCATGAAATAATTTAAAGATATATAGTAATCATGCTCATAAACCTAAAATGATTCATTTAATTAGCCACCTAAAGGTCCAACACCAACTGAAGTATATGTCATTCAAACCATATCTCATCCTAAATAAAATATCAAACTCTCTATAGAGTTTCCCATAGGTGATATGTCCATTGATGAACTATTTATCTAAGATGATGACCTTCCTCTCTTAATAAACATCATTATCAATAATGTTTGATTGAGGAAAACACTTGTATATGAAGGTTTAATAAATAGTGTCTATTTCATATGGTTACTCATGTATTAATTATATTTAAATCAAAATTAAATAAAATAACACTTTATCACCATATAATTCATAATAAACATTAAAATAATCTTAAGTTCATTTAGATTACTCTTATTATAGGACCTAAAATTATATGCTCTAAAATTATGGTTCTTGACAATCTATTTTTATATAATGCAATCTTAGTCATCCATTTGAATAATCACATGAGAGTAGATTCTTGTTCTTATATCCAATACTAGAATTTTATACACTAATATTATGTATAGGCATGAAGTGCATGCTAACACATGGGATATCAAACTATGAAACACTAAATAAACATATATAATTATTAAGACATATTTTTTTTACTCACCTAGTCATACAACATTTTTTTTTTGTAAAGTTCCAAGTTATCCTTCAAAAGGTGTCTTAAGTAATACAAACATTCCATGATTATAAATAAAATACTACATATATAAAATAATTAAAATACACAAACGTATTATTATTTTTAATTTATAACATCCATAGTAGCTTATTAGAATATAAAATAATTTCAGAATTCATTCACTATGCAAATAAAATAAATGTTTTCATAAAACATTCATTGATTTCACAAATAAAAGAACACAATCATATGCAGTAAATATATTATGTATCAATATACTAATATTTTTAAACAATTTTAAGAATTATAATTATGAAATTAATTTATAAAATTGTAAAAATATCATGGTTACATCATGTTAATAGTTTAGATGATTAAATATTATCAAAGTTATTAAAAAAAAAAAAAAAAAAAAAAAGGAAATTATCTATATAATGTAGGATCATATAGGAAAAAAAAAATCTTGCATCATATTGGGAATCATAATTTTGATTTGTAGATATGAAGTGAGTGCACCTAGAAAAAATAATGATAATCAACAAAAATCAATAGTAAATGAATTTTGGATGTAAGAATTACATGTACATAATCCAGAGTGCACACATGCATCTCTATAATTTATAAAGTAAATTTTTGCATAGAGTACATGGAAAAACATATAAAACTATAAATTAATAAGGCTTACCCTAAAAGACACATATATGAATCAAAAGTATAACTAAAATCCAAAGCAAATAAATGACCACCAAGATTTTAAATATCATACATTATAATAAAAGGTGGGAACTCATAAATAAATTCAAACAAATAAATTAGTTGGTATTTTGGTAGCATGATTATACTAGAATGCACACTAGTTAACTTAGTCTAGACACATTATTAGGAAATTCATTGACTAGTCATTAGTTTGGTAGATTTTCAAATTAATTTGAAATAGGTATTCAATAAAATTACATGGTATATAAATAGGATCTTAAAGACCCATTCAATAAACTACTAAAAAAAAATAAAAATGAAATTCTATAAAAAAATGTACTTAAAGGCAACTAGAAAGAGAGTGATAGAGAGAGAGAGAGAAGCCTAATGATATTTCCTTTCATATAATTATGAGGAATTATGGTTATAATATTAAGGTATTTCAAAGTAAACCAATAAAAATATAACCACATCTCCTGCTAAGATAATATGTTATCTACTTTATTTTAAATTAAGAAATAAATCTTGCTAGGATTTCCAATAATTTTATATTTGTGAGAGTGAGTGTGGGTGTCTTTTATAAGGGTGAGAGAGTCACTAATTTCATAGATTATATTATCCTCATTGGAAACACAACCTAAGTGTTTCATCATATAGTATCATATCAAGTTTCAAATGATGTTGATTAAGGGGTAAGGTTTCCTATGTGGGGTTGTGAGAAGAGGTATTGAAACAATAGAGAAAAATGTTAGAGAAGAATATGCCACCAAGGGGATCCATTGGTATAGGTGCCATATACAAATGTGTATCATGAATGTTGGATGAAGTCTTGTATGTGTTTCATGTTATTGATACATGCCTTGATGTTGTTGATGAAGACTAATAATGGGGTATCATACCATGAGAGGATGGGAGTGATGATGAAGTGGAAGGACAATGTGATGAGGTAATATATGGTGATAAAGGTGAAGGAGGTTTAGAGGATAAAATTGATGCTAGTGATGAGAGTTTTTTGAAATATATCTTGCATACTAGTAAGGGTGAAAATATGGACTAATCTTATTTCTCATGAAGTTTGAATTTTAAAGAGATTTTTGATTGACTTAATGACTTGGAAGAGTGTTTTGAATATTATGATATTATTTATCCCCTTTGTGTCAAGATGAGGTAAAAAAATTAAAGGGACATGTATCATTATGGTGGAAGGAGGTTCATAATGAATGATAAAGAAAATGAAAGAATAAGATAATGAGATGGGATGGGATGGTTGTTAAATAGAGATTATTTTTTTGATAAGAGAATACCATATGGAACTATTTAAAAGACTTAAATTATCAAGTAAAATGAGATGAAAAATTATTACATCAAATAATTTTACAATATTACTATCAAATCTAGTCATACTGAGGTAGATAAGGATAAAGTCACATAATATCTAAATATATTTCACTCTATAATCCAAAAAGATTTAAGTATGGCTTGGATCCAAAAACTCAAAAAATATTATCATTTTAAACTCAAGGTATAGATACATTGTCATGTAGACAAAATATTAGTTTTCACACAAGGAGTAAGAAGTGGTGAAATAAACCAATAAAGTCAAGGCACAAAAGTCAAAACATAGAGCAATGGACATAATTAGGACCAAAGTGGGACATATAAGTTTGAGCAAGCTATTTTAAGGAGAATTTTTTTTTTAACTAGTCTCAAGGGTGAGGTATATTTGGTTGATGAAGGGAAATATTATTCCTAGGAGTATGGTTTAAGTGTGGACAACTAGAACATTAATCCTTTAGATTTTTACATAAACAAAGTGAAGGAAGTATAATCAAAACATTTGTTATGCAAAACATACATGGAAAGGAAGAGTTAGTTGAATCAATTGAGAATTCAAAGGAACTTGATCATGGGGAAGCATTTATCCTTAAGAGAGTCATGTTGAACATAAGAAACTAGTGCACAAAAAAATTATTTTAGAACCATTTACAAGACATGGGCTAAATGATATAAAATGATAGTAGATAATAGTATCATTAATAACTTGGTATCCACATATATGGTTGATAAATTTGTTTGGAATAAATTATCACACAAAAACCATACAAAGTTTCATGGTTTTAGAAAATTCAATGTGTTTTGATTAATGAGAAATGTATGGCAAGATTTTAGAGAGGTACACATTACGATAAGGTATGGTGTGATGTGATTTTAATGTATGTATGCCACAAATTTTAAGAATTCCTTTGAAATTTTATCATAATGCAATGCATGATGTTAAAAAGAATACTTACCCATTAGATAAATATTGGAGTAAATATACCATAATTCCATTAATGGATGAAGAATAAAGAGGGAAGAATAATGTTTGCATAAAAGTTTTTATGGTGTTAGGAAAGAAATTCATGGGAGAAAAATAGATAGAGGAGTCATGTTATGTGATCATACCAAATTTGATATAATAAGTTGGCGTAAAATCCAATAAAGTGAAAAAAGAGAAAATTAAGTGTGAATTGGAAGAATTTCTAGATAATTTTTAGACATTGTATCAAGTGATTTGATAAAATAACTACTGCTAATGAGAATAATTAGTCATCATATAGATCTAATTGCATGAGTCATTTGTCCAAAAAAAGTTACACATAGGATAAAACTAATGTAGAGTGAATAAGTAAAAATAGAGGTGCATGAATTATTGAGGAAAGGGGTGATAAGGGAAAGTTTGAGCCCATGTGTAGTACCAATAGTGTTGACAAAAAATAAATATGGAGAATGGAATGTGTAATAATTCAAAATCCATTATAAAAATTATGATCATGTATATGTTACTATTTCCATGCATGGATGACATGATGGATTAGCTAAGTGGTGCATGATAATTAAACAAAATTGGTTTGAAGAACATGTATCGCCAGATATATATACATGAGAGAGATGAATGAAAGATAACATTTAATATGAAATAATGGATATATGAGTGGTTAGTTATGATATCTAGACTAACCAATCCACCGAGTATGTTCATGAGGTTTATGAATGAAACATTGAAGCCATTATTGGGAAAATATGACATTATGTACCTATATGAGATTCTATTATTCATCAAGATAAGAGAAGAGACTGTGGAACAAATATGAAATGTATTTAAAATATTTATTGAATAAAATATGTTAATTAATGTGAAGTTCATATTTATGAGTGAAGAGATGGTATGCTTGGGTTTTGTGATATGGAAGGCGGGGGGGGGGGAGGGGAAGGGGCTTAAATATGGACCCTAAGAAAGTGTGCACAGTAGTTGATTATACATAGAAGAGAATTTCCTTTAAAATATGTAGCTTTCATGGGATAGAAATATTATATAAAGTTTAACATAAACTTTAGTGGGATATGTTAATTAATCGTATAGACATTTATTTGAGACCACAAGTCATTTCCTACATGAAGTATATTGCAACTCCTAACATCTAAAGATGAAAGTTATGGAGTAGATAATGTTGAATTTACAAATTTAAAAAAAATTATTTCAATTTTATTATGACATAAGTTTTGGATCATTTCCCATCATATTGAGATAAAAGTGTAGGCACATATCTTAATTTACAAATAATTTGAATGATGAAAGTGAAACCATTTTATCTATGAGCAAGAGTTCTATGAAATTATACAAGCATTGAAGAATTGGAGGCATTACTTTTTTTAAAGGATATTTTATTTTAAACAATAATTAATAATTAAAATTTATTAATAGTTAGGGTATGTTAAATAAGAGACACATGAAATGGGTATAATACATGCAAATATTTGCATTCATGATGAAGCACAAGATTATAATATCAAACAAGGTTGCACACGTGACAAGTAAAATAACATTGATGGTAAATGAATTGAGGGTAAAATTAATAGGGTTAGAATCAATTAAGGATCCATATCTATAATATTAATATTTTTAAGTTACGTGGAGAGCCTACATGGATCCAAAAACTATGGATTAAACACCATGGCTAGGTTATGTGATTTGATATAGATCATCATTAGATGACATAAGTTAAATGTGCTTAAGTAGTTTTATATTATATATTTTGGTTTTTGATAGGTGTTATAGGTATTAAACATGACCTTATGGTGTTTGAGAGTATTTTTAAGTCTTGAATGTATGTTTTTTTTATCTCTCTAAAGAGTTTCCTACCAAAATCAAGATTTGAAAATTTGAATGATATAACTTGGCCTAGATTGTTTTTTTAGTCTTATGTGAAATAAAAGGTGGTAAATTTTTTGTAATAGGTACTATACATTATTAGGAATATGTATGATAGTGTTTACACGTTCATATTATCGAAAATAAGAATGTATGCAAAGAAAAGACATTTGTAACTGCCACTCCTATGTGGGAGATGGCAAGAAATAGAGAGTTAGTTTGCATGTTAGCATAATAATATCATGGAAATGAATGTATATAGAAAAGGAGAGTGGTAAGTGTGTTTTATTAGGATATATGAGGTGGGGAACTAGATAATATACAAGAAATATATCAAGAAAAATAGAAAACTCTGCCTGTCCTATCAATTCTATGTTTGAATGTTGTAAACACATTATGATCAACAAAATAAAGAATGTTTTATGAGAGTATTTGAATATTGTATGTGATTTAAAGTATGTGAACATGTTTTTATTTTTTAATTCCTATCACTTATCTATAGGTTGGAGTTTCATGTCCTAATATACAAGATATTATTTTGTCACATTCATGAGAAAGATAACAAGGTGTTGATTTAGATGTTCATTCAAAAGTTTTAAGGTGTTGAGAGTGTTATATACTTTATATTTAAGGATAATAATATTTTATATTCTCAAAGATTCCATTTTATTATTCATATTTTCACTTAGATTTATATACAAGCTAACACAATACTAAGGGGAAATTTTGTGTTCTCACAATCAATAACCTAGGTTACTAATGTGTTTTGAAGATGGTTAATATTTTATATAATTTTTTATAGGTAATTAATATATTTTATATTATTTAATTAATTTTTTTATCCCTTGGAAGGATAAAAAATCCATTATATTTTTTAGAGACAACTAAATCCTTTTCTCATAGTCTTTTGTGCACTCATAACACTGCAAGTTAGATGATTAGAGATGTTTAATGTTTGATCAAGGTAAAATAATCATTGGTAAAGTTTTAAAAAGGTTGGTAAGACCCTATAAAATATTAAAATCTCTTTTATATTCTTAAAAATCCATTAAAGTGCAAAAACACACTTAGACTATTACACAATCCACTTTCACCATCATGATTTATGTATATTTACTTGTTAGAATTATTTGAGGGTTGATTTTGAAATTATAACTATTGAATAAGATAAAATGGGTTAATAAATTTTGTTTTCAGGTGGTATAAGTTGTTTAAGTGTCTTAAAAATCTTTAAAACCTATTTTTTATGCCCTTATCCTTATACAAGCATGTATTCATCTTACTAGGATTCTTATTCTTACAACTCCTATTAATTTTGTTTATACCCTTAAGAAATTATTAAAATTTTTAATCATGTATTATTTATCATTATTCATAATAGTATGGTATTTTTGTGTTTGTACAATATGTTTTATTAGGGGAACCAAGACCGAGTGGTTGACTAGGCTTAAGATAAACCTAATTTAGAGAAGGGGTATTGAGTTAAGAGGTTTAACTTGGGATTTAAGACTTGAAACATTATGTGGAGTTGAATAAAGATAATGTGTATCCAAATATTCCCTCATTTTATCTTAAAAATTTGTATATTAGTCAAATCTAGGATCTTTGTGTCAAAATAGGGCTACAAGCCATTAGAAATTAAGAGAGGAAAAGAGGATTGTATGAATAGTTCTTGTTTTAGGTTTGGATTATTTTTTTGTACATGTAAAATGAGTAAAATTAGGTAGGAAAATGATTATATTATACATAAGGTGGAGTCAAATAATCATAGAACCAAGAATTAGGCTTTGAGACTTAAGAACCAAAATGAGAATGTACAAGGATGAACCAAGTAAAAGAGAGAGAAGTAATAGAATTTTTGCATTACAGAATGGTGTTAGTTATAAATAAGAGAGTATACATGTATATGATGAAGTGATATCATTAATGTCTCCAAGAGAGGTAAGAGATTAATTCCCAAGAAGAGGCTTAGGAGCCTAGTAAAGTCAAGGAGTATTCAAGTGTGTCCAAGATGTAGACAAGTAAGTACCTATAGATCCAAGGAATTAATAAGAGATCATTGAATTCATCAAGGAGGGTTAGATTAAAAATTATGGATGATATATTTCTAGGCATAGGCTCTACATCAAGTGGTATCAAATTAGGTAATATCTTGGTATAATTTATGTTTTTCAACATTGAAGGTTGCTATTTGAGATTACTATGGAGATTGCGTGAAGCTAAGTTACAGGTGTATAGTAAGAGAAAATTAAAGAGTTATGGTAGAGCATCACTAATAAAAGAGCTATAAAAATATCAAGAGAGAGAAATGAGACTCCAAGTTAGATTCATAGTTCAAAGGTAGAAAATAATTGGACAAGAGGGATCTAAGGTGAAAAAGACTTGGACAAGTGAAGATGAAGGTAGAGAAGATAAAATAGAAGAAGGGCATGGATGAGTTATACTACCATAATGAGATAAAGAATAAATATGACCTAAAGAGAAGAGGTTTAGATGTTGAATAAGAGATGAGTGAAATATATTAAATATTGGAGAGGATAAAACTATTGGTAGAGCTCATGCAAGATGAAGAGATCCAAAGGTATGGTTGGCTAATAAATAAGAAGAGGGTTAAGTGGACTATAAGGATACTCATATAGATAATAAGGAAGATTTTCAAGAGAGATAATGAGAAGAATAAGTTACTATCTAGGCAAATCAAAGATGATATGAATAAGCTCATGAGAGATGAACATGAGGGAGGTGGACAACACCTTGTAAAGAAGAAAATAGTCATAGAAATAAATAAAATTATGAAGGAGAAAATGAAGACAAGTAAGACTCAAATGTTTAATTATAATGATTTATTATCATATATGAATGAAGGTATAAGAGTGAAGAAGGAATAAGTCCATGATAAGGACATAAAGATTAAAAATATGAAGGAAATAAAGCATGAGAAGCATTCTTATGCAAAAAAAGAAGCTGATTAGATATCCATATATAGAGGGTGTCTCATGAAAGACATAAAATAATAAATATTACATCAAGAAGATGGAGATAATAGGTATGAAGGTCAATTTTTAGAAGATGTATTACATGAAGTAATCAGAGATGTACAAGATAAGATTTTGATAATGAAAAATCATGATATAATGGATCTTGATGAGAACATAGAGAGTATGCAGGTGATGAAGAGTTTCTAAAGGAACAAAATGACCATCCATTTGTCTATGATATTTGGGGTCAATTACAAGAAGAATTGGTATTATTGGAACATGCCATAAAGGATGAAGAAGATGACCACATATATCCTAGAATAATAGATTAAGAGGTGGACAACAGGCATGAGATAATGGAGTCTAAATATAAGGAAACATAAATCATGGAACAATAGGGTATACAAGCTAAATTATAGAATGGAAGAGTGTCTATCTTGACATAAGAAAGAGATAGAGTTCAAATACAAGATAAGATAAGAACTTTGAGATAGTGAAATGAGGAAGATGAGTTGATGTAGGAAGCACTAATGAAAGAACTTCAAGATAATATAGTAGAATTATTTAGTCAAGGATAGAAAAAGGTGGTAGATATCCCAAAGGAGAAAGAGGTAGAATCTCAAGGTGAAAGAAAGAATATGGAAGAAACAAGAAACATGAGGTCTATGAATACAATTCAAGAAGATAAAATTACATGTTATACAAAGGCATAAATTTTGAACCAAGTGATGAGTTACAACCAAAGAGATGGATAAGATATGTTATAAGGTAATGTAAATAAAGTGGCAAGCCTAAATAATCCAAACATAGAGTAATTTGATTTGTCCAAGAAATAAGGGTAGCTGATAATGCAAGTGGAAAGCAAAAAAGACAAGAAAAGGAACTTAAGGAGATTAAAGAGAACCCTATAAGGGCATGGATTAAAAAAATAGAATTAATATGGGATGACAAGGATAGGGAGGTCATAAAAGATACTATCAAGTCTCATGAGATTATTTTCAGAGGAACTAAACATGAAGGTGTAGGTTTGAAAATGATAAAGGATTCACTCTATGATCACATGGAAGAAGGAGATAAGGAAGTAAACTATATCATAATAGAGCCATTACAAGATGAAGACAACAATGATCCTCACAAAATATTTTATTAGAATTATAATGCATGTTGGGAAGAGGAAAATATTAGTCCAAAGGTGATTCAAGAGAAAATTAGGATCAGGTAAGAATGGAAAGAGAAAAAAAGGGAAGTCTTATCCCAAGGATTAGTTCAAATGGAATTTCAAGAAGTAAATAATAAAGGCTCATGGAAGGAGAGCCACATGAAAAAAATATATAGAGAAAGCAAAGGAATAAATAACAAGGTGATAAATTAACATATTCAATGGGAAATATTATAGATGAGTTAGTTAAAGGAATGCATAATGTTAGAAAGGTAAGAATTTGCCAAGTAGTGTTGTGAGAAGAGTCACCATGAGAAGGTGAAACATCATGAAAATGAAACTAAATAATATATCAATGAGAGTTTTATAATGATAAAGAAAGAACAGAGGTATAGGAATCCATTAGAGCATGATAATGAAGGAGAAAACATGATTGAGAAGGAAGGTCATCCAAGAGTGCAATAACCAAGTGTGGAAATTAAAGAATAAAGTTAAGAGTTAAGAGAAAAAGTGAAGAAATAGGATAAAAAATTATAGGAAGAGCATGATTGAGAGAATTCATAATTGGAGAAGATATAAGATGAATTAAACAAGGAGTTTCAATAGGTCTTATACCTCATGGAGATAGAGGATGAGTTGACAAATAAAAGAACATGACAAGAAGGAAAAAATGAAGGCATTAGTTGAAGATAAATGAAAAAAGGAAAAGAGGTTCAGCAACAAGATAAAATCAAAGGATCATATGAGATATAATTTGAAAGAGAGGAATAAGGTAGACAAAGAGCATATAAGTAGGATCTCAAATTTTCCCACTTTGGGAGTATGATGTAGAGCATCACTAGATAACAGAAGTTGTAAATGTGCTTAAGTAGTTTTATTTTATCTATTTTATTTTTTTGATATGTTTAATAGGTCTTAAAAATTCCCTTATGATGTTTGAGAGGATTTATATGTCTTGAAAGTGTCTATTTTAATTCTCTAAAGACTTTCCCACCAAAATCAAGATTTGTAAATTTGAATGCTAGAACTTGGCCTAAAGTGTTATTTTGAATCTTATGTGAAATCCAAGGTGGGCCAATGTTTTTATTAGGTCCTATATTGGCTTAGGAAGGTGCATGTGATTATTTACACTATCATATGATTACAAATAATAATGTTTGCAAAGAAAAGGCATTTCTAACTTCCATTCCTATGTGGGAGATAGTAAGAAATAGAGAGTTAGTTTTCATGTTAGCATATTAATAGCATGTAAATATGTGTAGAAGTGATAGGATATTTTTATGTGTGTAGAATTAGGATATAGGAGGTGGAGACCTAGATAAGAGACAAGAAAAAGATGAAAAAATATAGAGGTCTCTGCATGCCCTATTAATTATGTGTTTGAATGTTGTAAAATCATTATGATCAAATAAAAAATAAGGTTTTAAGAGAGTATTTGAGGATTATAAGTGGTTCTAGATATGTGCACATGTTTTTATTATTTTATTCCTATCACTTATCTAAAAGTTGGAGTTTCATGTCTTAATATAGAAGATTATGTTTTGTCACAGTCATGAGAAAGATAGTAAGGTGTTGATTTAGAGGTTCATTAAGGAGATTTGAGGTATTTAGAGTATTATATAGTTTTTATTTAAGGATAATAATCCTTTTTATTCTCATAGAGTCAATTTTATTTTTCAATTTTTCACTCAAATGTTTATACAAGCCAAGATAGTCTTAAGGAGATATTTTGTGTTCTCATAGTCAAGAAACCATATTATTAATGCATTTTAAAGATGGTTAATATATGTTTGAAGTTTTTATATGTTTTTAAAATAGGTTATAGTATTTAAATTATGTGTTTTATCCTTTTTAAATCTCAATAATCCATTAGATTTACTAGAGACAATTAAATCCTTCTCTAATAGTCCTTTGTGTACTTAGCACTAATCAAGTTAGATGATTATAGATGTTTAGTTATTTATCAAGGTAAAATAGTAATTTTGAAAATTTTAAAAAGGTTGGGTAGAAATTATAAAATCATCACATCTATTGGAGAGTCTTAAAATCCATTAGAGTGAAAAATAACACTTATGTTACACAATCCACTTTCACCATCAAGATTTTTGTATACTTGCTTGTTAGAGATATTTTAGGCTTGATTCTAAACTTACAAGTATTGAAGAAGATAAAATGGGTTAGGGTAGACCTATTAAAATTTATATAAGTTTTTTAAGTGTCTTAAAACACTTTATAACCAATTTTTTATGCCCTCAACCTTGTATAGGGATGTATTCATCTAAATAAGGTTTTGATTCTTAAAAACCATATAAATTTTGCTTGCACCCTTATAAAATAATGAAAATTTGTAATTACATGTTGTTTATCATTTTAAAGATTATTATGGTGTATGTAGGTTGGTAAAATATGACATAGTATGGAAACAAAGGCTAAGTAGTTGTTTAGGCCTAAAAGAGACTTAATAGGAAAAGGGGGTGTTGAGTTAAGAGGCATACCTTGGGAGTTGAGACTTGAGAATTTAGGTAGAGTTGAATAGGGATATAGGCTATCCAAATATTCCCTTAGTTTTTCTAGTAACTTTGCATATTGGTTGAACATATGATCTTTGTTCAAAATAGGGATATAAGACATTAGGCCTTAAGAGAGGATAAGAGGATTGTATGAAGAGTTATTGTTTAAGGTTTGGGTTATTTATTTGGACATGTAAAAGGCATACCTTGGGAGTTGAGACTTTAGAATTTAGGTAGAGTTGAATAGGGATATAGGCTATCCAAATATTCCCTTAGTTTTTCTAGTAACTTTGCATATTGGTCGAACATATGATCTTTGTTCAAAATAGGGATATAAGACATTAGGCCTTAAGAGAGGATAAGAGGATTGTATGAAGAGTTATTGTTTAAGGTTTGGGTTATTTATTTGGACATGTAAAAGGAGAAAAAAAGGTAGGTGAATAATTATAGGATACCTAAAATGGATTAAAATAATCATAGAACTAATAATTAGGCTTTGAGACTTAATAAGCAGGATGAAAATGTACACGGATGAACAAAGTAAAGGAGAGTGAAGTAATGGAATGTGTGCATTGGAGGATGGTGTCAATTTTAAAA